>VWPW01002654.1:0-105917 GCA_013389825.1 Crypturellus undulatus | reverse complement strand
GGCACGAGCCGGCCCGCGCCCCCGGCGGGCCCCGCTCCCCCAAGCTGGCGGCCCCGGCGCGCATGGAGGAGCCCGCGCCCGGCGCCATCGTCGTCCGCATCGGCATCCCCGACCTCCAGCAGACGGTGAGTGCGCGCACCGGCACCCGGGCACCGCGGCCCCGATCCGCACCTCGGTCCCGATCCACCCCGGCACCGACCCGCACCCCGCACCCCGACCCGAACCCCAGCCCCGAGCCGCTCCCCGGCCCTCGGCTCGGCCCAGACCGCGACCCGCAGCCGGACCTGCAGTCCAGCCCGGCCACGGCTGCCCCCTCCCCTCCCCCGGCCCCGTCTGTGCTCGGGCCGCCGCCGCCTCGGGCTGGCACCACCCGGGCAAACTTCGCACGGGCGGCGGGAGCAGCGGCCGGCCCGGCCGGAGGGTTCCCGGCCCCGCAGAACCAAGAGGACGCGGCCAGGGCGCCCTGGGCAGCTCCGCCGAATGCCCCGCAGGGGCGGCCCCGGCCCCGCTCCCGACCTGAACCCCAGCGCAGACCGGGACTGGGAGCAGCAGTGCCGACTGCAGCTGTCCTGCCCCGAGCGCACTGGGCATCGCGGCTGGCAGCTTCTTGGGGCTCTGGCACTGGCTGAGCCCGGACGTGTGCGTTGCAGATGTGAGACCGACAGGTTTGGGGCGCCAGGCCGTGACACGGCACGTTGCAGCATGCAGGAGGGCACGTCGTGCTGAGCAGGGCCCTGGCATGGGGAGCTGGTGCCCCGGGTGCAGGTGGGATGCACAGGGCCACAGCAGGGAGCGGGGGTGACGCAGCAGGGCTGTGCATTGCGGGGTGCCAGCTCTGATGTGGGGCAGGGCGTGCATAAGCCACCAAGGGGCCCTGTGGCCGTGAAGCAGTGTGGCACAGTGGGGATAATCCACGGGGCACAGTGCGCTGCTGGGCCATGTGAGCGGCCGTTGTGCAGGCATAGAGCACGCAAGGAGGTGTGGGCGGCTGTTATGCATCGCAGTGTATGGCTCTAGTGGGGGATATTGGCTCCAGGGCTGTATGCACCAGCCGCGGGGCGGTGGTGGTCCCAGGGGCTGCAGGACCTCACCGTGTTTCAGCCGTGGCAGTTTGGGGCACGGTGTCCCTGCATTGTGGGCTGTTCTCTGCACGGGGCTGGCTGAGTCAGGCCAAGAGGTGCAGCTGGGTTTTGGAGACGTGAGGAGCCCCAGAGCCGCGGGCGGGCGCTGGGGCAGGGCAGTGCCTGGCTGGGAGGCTGCTCCTCGGGAGGCACGAGGGTCCTTGCTGGCGTTGCACGCGCTGGGGCTGTGCGGGGCAGGCGCGGGCCGGTGGCGCTGGCTCGTGCGGCAGCGCTGGCCCGCGCGGCGCTGGCTCTGCAGGCTCTGCTGGCCAGCGCTGCGAGCAGCGGCAGCGCTGCCTTCGCTGTCGAAGAATCGAACAGGCAGAAGCGCTGCACTAATGAGGACTGACCTTGTGCTGCGGGAAGGCTCGGGACCTGCTCGCAGCTGCCCAGCCAGGCCTGCAGCACCAGCACTGGAGCTGGAGCCGGGCTCTTAGACAGGGAGTCTGTGTTTCCCCCTTGCTTTGAGCAGCAGAGCATCAGCTCCGCACCCACCATGCCACGCTGGTGCACAGGTCTGCTTGTGTCCCACTGCCACTGCTGGTCCCTACTCCGAACCGTGTTGCGCGGCACAGCTCCGTGTGTGCCCAGGGCGGCCCCTGAGTGCAACTGCTCTACATATTGCCCTGGTACCCACTGCCACTTGCTGTCCTTGGCCCTGCTCCACGCTGCCCTGCTCTGCCTGGGGCAGTTTCTAGGAATTCTGGGCAGTTTCTGCATGGCACTTTTGCATGTGGATATGTGTGGGGTTTTGCCCAGACTGCGTACCCTGGGGGCAGTGGTGGGGCTGATCAGAGAAAAGTCCCTGGCCAGCTCTGTGGAGGCAGGGGGCTAGGAGGCCAGGGTCTGCATGGGGATGTGGCAGGGCTGGAGGGTGCTGCTAAAAGCAGCCCAGCAGCTGCGCTCAGCCCGTGCCACGTGCCTGAGTAGACTGCGAGGGAGCTTGCTGCAGCCTCAGCCCAACCTCTGGCTGTGCTGTGGGGGCGCAGGGGTGCATGCAGGGTCCTGGGGGGTGCACACAGGGTCCTGGAGGTGTGAGCAGGGTCCTGGAGGTGTGAACAGGACTACTGGGCGTGCTGGGGTGCCGGGCCAGCCCTGACCTAGTGTCACGAGGCCACTGGCCCTGGCTGCCCTTGGGCTGTGCTACGTGGGGTGGTGAGTGCTGGGTTGAATGGGATACAGGAGAGCTGCAGCACGTCATGTTCTCCTGGGCAGGAGGACCTGTGTCCTGGCAGGGCCTCTTGCTGCTTGACTCCTCTCCCTTTTCCCTGGGCTGGGCCTTTGCATTTCTCTGGGCACATTTGCATTTCTGAGCTGCTGTCCCTGAGTCTGTGTCAGCAGCAGAGGGCCCAGCTGGAGCCTCGGGCAGGACAGTCCCCGTCTCCTCCTGATGGTGCCCGCAGAGGCATGGGGGCCTGGGCTCTGCGCGTGTGTTCTGGTCCCGAGAAGGCATTGCCACCCAGAGGAACTGACAAGGATGGGCTGGGCTGAGGAGAGGGAACGATGAGCTGCAGGTGGGTAAGGATGAGCAAGGGGCAGGTCAATGCCCGTCTTGTGAACGGGAGCACCCTGTCCTCCCTACCCTGCTCTGGATCTCCTTCCCACCCGTCTGGAGCCGCTCTGAGCGCGTGTGTCATCCCGAGAAACATCCCGAGAGACGAGGCTTCCTTCCTTGTGCACACTGGGGTGGTGCGCCCTCCCCACTGGGGAGGTGCGAACGTAAGGGAAGGGATGGGTCCCCAGCACAAGGGCTGGACTCTGCGTGACTGCAGTGCCAAAATTTGGCTCCCGGAGCCCCAGCCCTTTCATGGTCTGCAGTGACCTGTACCCAGGGCTCTGCCGCAGCCTCCTCGTGTGGGTGGCTTGTGGTATGTGGTGTGGCAGCTGCATTGCGCATCGGTGATGGTGGGCAACGGGTGATGGTGACAGACTATGAGCTGCTGGTGGGCTATGGGGGACGGTGGGCCTTGGCCTTCCCTGCAGCAAGCTCTGCTTGTGGATGGGGATTCGTCTCCTTGGGCCGTCCTCAGGCACAGGGTGTGCAAGTAGCTTTGCAAAGACAGGTTGCACTTCGTTAGTTATTAGTGTTTCAGAGACCAGATCTTAGCTGGCAAGAGTTCAGGTTATTTAAATTTATGTCTCCTGTCAGATTTAGAGCCCCCAGATGGGTTTTTAGACACTGTGAAGTTGCTGGCTCTTCATGTCAAGACTCCCAGCTCTCTTGGAGTTTTCTTGGAGCCTCTTTTAGGTTCCTCTGAAGCCATTTTCTCTACCTTTGTTCGGGATAAAGCCTTTGAATTCCCTTTTAGTGATGTCCATTGTTAAGGGCAAATCTCCACCCGGATTGTGACCTCCTCTCTGAAGCGGCAGTCCCTTCTGGCTGGTACTGCTGCAGCCTAATGATGGGCCAGCGCTTCGGGTCAAATAGCTGAGCAACCTGCACTGACTCTGAGCTGGAGAGGAGGGCACTGAGTGGCGCTGCACCTGTGCCAGCTGCGCAAGGGCCAGGCCAGTGGCGCGCGAGGAACACAACATCCCTGCCAAATGCTCCTGCTCCGTGTGGATGCATCCTGCGTGCAGCGATGGCTGCAGATGTGGCAGCGGGAGAGGCTCTGCCACAACGCATGGCGAGGGAGGGGTGTGCAGGTGGGGAAAGGGAGCACCTTCCATCTCCCAGGAGGAAATGGCCCTTCTTGAAGTGCAGGAGTCGCTGGTGGCACTTGCCAGAGGAGCCCCATGGTGTTGATGGCCGCGGCAGGAGGCTGTGCCTGACTCGCTGCAGCTGGGGGAGCTGCGGGCAAGCCCCACCGGCCTGGAGGTGACACCAGGGCCACGATCGGGGTTGCTGCAAGGCTCAGAGTGGGGCAGTGTGGCCTGGGGAGCAAATTGGTGTGTGGTAGCAGATGTGAGGCTACCTGTCCAGTGCTTCAAGTCAGCAAAAGAGCAGCAAGAACCTGGGCAGGAGGTGACTCGTGAGCAAGGTTTCCAGAGCACTGTCAGTAGGAAATTGCAGGCAGCAGGACGTGGCCCCAGGCAAGAGGCCCAATCTCTCCCAGCAGGGCTTTTGGTGCTGTCCTGCTGGAGGCAGACCTTGGCAATCTCATGTCAGATCACCATGTTCTGGATGCCTGGGGTGGTGGCAGGCGAGGGGAATCTACAGCTTCACTTGTGATGCGGGTGGCACTGAGTCATGGCCCTGTGTTGGGCACTGGAGAAGGAGGGTGTTCGAGGAGGGTGTCCCATGTGCATCGTGGCCGCGAGTTTGAGGTGTCTCTCTGGACCTGCCAGTGTCAGGGGGAAGGTTCCTCCCTCTCTTGGGGTTTTGATGACGTGTCTGGGACTGGAGCCGGGGAACGGCCCGGGTTGGGGGTGGGTGATGGTCTTGGTGCTTCAGCTCCACATGGAAGAGGCTAGTGGGGGTGTTGACCAAGGCTCCCCTTCGCTGTGGTTGGTCACACTCATTTCCCTCTGTGCTGCAGAAAAGGCTCTGCCCTGGCCCCTCTTTTTAGTCACGTAATATTTCAAGGTAATATTTTCTGCTTGTTATTGCCTTAACGCAAATGAGCAAAGCCTGAAAACCAGGGCACAAAATATTGATTATTTTTAAGGCAAATGACACTGGGAAATAAACTTTCTTATTAAGAAAGAGAGAGGCAAACTTTTGCTGCACTTCTGCTTAGTCAGGACTGGTGATGAGAAGGAGGGCTGCTAAGGAATGATGCTGTGGGCCATCTGGAGTTGGGTTCAGGCTGACTGTGCCGTGAGGCCACGAGAGCAGCAGCAGTCCATGAAGCAAATGCCACCTGCAGACGTGCACCCCAGTGACAAGGGGGGCCGTGCATGTGGGCTGCCCCACAGACCAGTCTGCACGGGCGCCTGGGTGGGTGGCGCGGTGCAGTGTAGGGTGCAGGGGCTGCCAGTGCACATGCAGTGCCAGGGACAGCAGGCACACGTGCCAGCAGGGCTCCGGACACGGGGGACACGCTGTGTCAAGAGGGTCGCTCCTGCTGACTCAGGGTTTTGCAAGAGGAGAGCTTCTGTGTCTGCAAATGAAAAACCCCTCTTTGTGAAATTTTCTACCTGCTGCTGTGTTATGTCTCTTTAAAATGAAAGCAGAGAAAAGACAGCAGGGGTAGGAAAATACCACTGGACACTTTTCTTCTGAGCCAGCAGCTGTCCCCTCCTCACAGCCCACGGCACAGGAGGGAGCTGAGCGGTGTGAAGCGGCTGCAGGCGCGGTCGGTTTCAGCTGCGCCGGCTCAGCGTGCCGTGGCGGCCGTGCTGCGGGCAGCGTGCCGTGGCAGCAGTGCCGTGGCGGCTGTGCTGTGGTGGCCGTGCTGCAGCGCGGCGCCCGTGCGAGCGCCCTGCGCGGTGCTGGCTGCTCTCCCGCGGCTGCAGGAGCCGTGCTCTGCACGTGCCCTGCCGCGAGCGTGGGGCTGACCACGAGACCCCACAGAGAGACGTGCTCAGAGCGTGGAAGGGATTCGTGTGGAAAGTGAATGAAACTGTGCTCCAAATCTCTTCTGTGTTAAAAATCCAATAGTAAAAAACACAGTGAAAACCTGCGTGCATATTTGAGATATCAGAGTTGCTGTCCCAGAGCCACGTTGCCGCTGGGTGCTGGCCGACATGGGAAGGGTCCCTGGGTGGTGGCCGGGCGCAGCTCTGTGCTCCCCGGGGGCCCTGGCTCCTCACAGGGTGTCACTGGTGCAGAAGTGGCTAAAGTGACGGCTTTGGGGAGGTCTCGCTTCTGCACTCTGCGGTATGGATTAACTCCATTTCTGCTGCCCACAGCCTGTGCAGGGCGCCCTGGGAGGATGCAGGATGTGCCATGGTGTCGCTGAGGGTGGGGAATTGCCCGGCCGGCTGTGCGGCCCTCGGGCCAGGTGCACAGCGGTGTCACTAAAGCCCACCGATGGCCTGTGATGCCGTGTCCTGCAGAGGGCCACATGGGGGACCTGGGGATACCACAGTGCCCCAGCTGTGATGCCGGAGCATGATGCCGCGCGTGGACGCGCCGCAGAGCAGGGTGGTGCAAGCTGCGCGCGCTGGCGATGGCGCGTTTCCCGCTACTGACCTGTTTCGAGACGCAGCGGCAGGGCAGGGAATCGATCTGATTTGGTGGGGGCTGCTCTGCTCTGTGGTCGCTCCCAAGATAACAACTTCTTGGAGCTCGATAACCCAGAAAGAGCCTCCTTTGCTGACCCGGCTGTGGACCAGCCCCTGAGGACCAGGGCTAAAGAACAAGAGCAGCAGCGAGGAGGAGCAAGGCCAGGAGGATGCTCGGCTTGGGTCCTCGGCACTGCTTGGTGCAGGAGATCCGGGATGAAAGTATCCAAAACAAGAGTTAGAGGGTTACAATCCACCTTTGTTCTTAATAAGGACAAGCCGAGGTCTGTTTCTCTGAAATTGCCTTGAACTGGAGCCCCATGTTGTTAAAATGCATTTTAAAGGTAGGCTCCCGATTTTGCAGATGGGGTGCGAAGGCTTCTCAGCAAGAAAAAAAAAAAAAGGAAAAAAATATGAGAGAGGAAAAGTGCCTCCAGTAGTGACCTAGCCCCACCTGTCTGAGTGTGCAGGGGCACTTGGGGGCTCGGAAGCCCTGGCAGTGTCTGCCCAAGCCTGGGGTGTATCCCATGGGAAACACCTTGTGCTCTGGGTGCTGGGCATGGCCACAGTTGTAATTCAGTGAGCAGCGAGACATGGGTTTGCTATTTACTTTTTTTCACCGGAAGAAGGGAAAACTTGTTCCAAGGAATCACAGCTCAGCACGTCACATAAAAAATGTATACAGAGAGATAAGAGCCTCTCGCAGACGAGTGGCTCTTAGGAAGCCGCTATCAGAGCGCGGGCACTCACTGCAACAGTTCAGAAAGATCTAGAGGAGCAGAAATGCTCTGCTGATGAGACTTCCTCCTGGAGCTTTCCAAGGGCTTTTCTTTTCCATTGTGTGCTGCCAATGGGTTTTCTTCTCTCTTTTAAATCATGTTAAAACCAGCCAAAGGAACTTCTGTAGGTTAAAATAATGTTTTCCCCCATTAACTTTAACTTGCAGCAGTTCCCTGGGTCGGGTCACTGTTTGCTGTGCACCGGTGGAGATGAGAGAGGAGATGTGCCCTGCTCTGCAGCTGCACGAACTCCGTGTGTCTGCAGGCTGCATCCAGAGTGAGAAGAGGCTTTTGGTGCCTCCTGTGTCTTGTTCCAGGTGGAGCTGGGTTAAAATGGTGCAGACAGGCATTGCTGCTAGGAGAAACGGCAGTGACTCCTTCCTGCCTTGTGCGGAGTCACCGCAGGTGTTTGTGCTGCCCCGCGGTGTGGGACAGGTCCAGGGAGAAGCTGATACGGCCAGGAAAATGGCCAGTGCTTGTCCAGATACTGAGACGGACCATGAAGCCACCAGCACCAGAGATATATTTTGAGCTCCTGGCAGAGTGGATGAAACCCTGCCATGTGCTAATTAGCTATTTAAATATACACCCACCCACACCGCGCTCTATTTAGGTCCTCATTTGCTATCACAAAGCAGGAATAAAGAGAACAAGATTCAGGTTCTTGTGGTGGTGTATCTTCCTCCAGGTCATTTTTAAGATGATGAATAAAAAAGCCTTTCTGCACCAAAAGGACAGAGTCCTTTTCCCTGAGGGCCGAGGGGGGCACATTCCATGTAGCGTTTACCTGGGGTACTGGAGCTAGGGAGAAACGGGAGCTGCTCCGTGCTGAGAGCCGGGTCCGGGTGAGCAGCATCGGGCCCGGGAGGCAGTGGGATCCTGCAGGAAGGGGAAGGCAGGGAAGAGGGGAGGTGCATCGGCTGCTGCCGCGGGGGGCTTGCTGCGGCACCCTCTTCAGCCCAGGATTTGCCTCTCATCAGGTTCCCATCACATAGACCCTAAAATACATTTTTCCATGTTCTATCTCAGCTGCCTGTGCGAAGAAATGAGCAAAAGAATTAGAAAAACACTGATATTGCAGAGGCAATATCTGGAGGTCAGGGTATGACCTCTTAAATGACCCAAACATGAACCTGAAGCTTTGATCCCCGGCCAGAACACCTGCTTTCTGCTGCTGTGGAGTCTCTGCATGTCAGTAGTTGTGTCTGATTTTCACCTCTTCGGGGAGAATCAAACCACTTATGCGCATACTTTGAGATGCATTTTGATTACAAGTCTGCATGTTGTTTTCCATAGGAGCCCTGCCTCTCTCGGATCAGATTAATGGTGCTCAGTGAATGAGGCAGCTGTTGGTGTTTTTTATATTCTTTATTCACTGTGCAGTCCTATGCCTCGTCTGCTTGTGCTGTTGAAAGCTGCACCAGACATGGCAGTTTTTAAAGAGCTTTTTTTTCATCACTTGATCTTCCTGATTTAACACCCAAATTAAAACCCAGGAAGTGGGATCATCAGATCTTGCAAGTATAGGAAACCATTGAATTTTATCCTTTATCTCAAGCCATGGGTTGGGGTGAGCTAGAGCACAGCACCTGCAAGGCTTGCAGCCGGGAACGGAGCTCATAGGAGACTGGGAGCCTCCAGCTCCCTGGGAAGCCTGCCCGTGGGGACGGTTGTTTTGCTCTGGCACAGCGGGGTGTGCGGAGGAGACGAGCAGCGTTTGCACCGCAGCAGTAACACGGATCACAGAACTCGGACAAAGCCCTGGGTTTGGACTGCAGTTTAATAATTAACAGCAAACTGCTGGCTGGGGCTGCTGTGGTTTGCCCGAGGGAAGGCCAGTGCCACCCAGGAGGCTGCAGCGGCGCTGCCTGCACCCGGGCACTGCGGCGGGAGACGCAGCGGCCCCGTGAGCCCAGGGCACGGCCGGGCGGCGGGTGCCGCTGCGCAGGCAGGTTCATCGCGAGAGCACTCTGAGAAGCTGGTTTAATTTTAACCAGAAGTAAGCGAGGGTATCTCACTCCTTTGGCTCACTCAACCAGTTTGGTTCATGGGTTACGGGGTCCAAAGCTGAGGAACCGCGTGCAGGCTTGCACGTGCTTGAGGAAAGCAGAACTTGCCTTCTTGCTTTCTTCTTTTCATCCGGCCATTAAAGTTAGCTGTCCGAGGGCAAAATCTGTTAAATCTAAAACCCTGGTGAACTTGAAAGAACAGTTTATTTAAGTGACTATAGATAAAAGCCCTTTTTTTGGGCCACTGATGGAAAATGCAAGGCATATGTTGGTTACTACATTTTTCTTGTGTATCTAGAATGTTCAAGGTAGTTTCATTTAATTAGATATAACTAAAAATACTTTAAAATGCTGAATAAACTTACTTTAATGCCAGTTCTTATAATAGTCCAGTTTGACTTAAATCGTAAGTAAAAAAACTACTCATCGTCTATTAGGTAAGACATATTCTACTCACACTTTTATAAAATATTAGTGTAAAATTAAGGAATTGAATTTATATTTACATTATAATTGCTCAAATAGATATATATAGTTACAGTGTATTTACTTAGCAAAAACCACTTTTGGTTGTAAAGTCTATAGTGAATTGCAAATTAATCTAATGTAATGGTTACGAATTGATCAGTCTCAGCCTTTCCTTAGGAAAATAGCTAAGCATACCCACACAAAACAGCCTTAGACTTGATTATTTACATCCGGATTTTCTGCCAGCCGATTTATCATGGTTAAATCGGTGATCACTTTGACTTAAATCAATCCACTTTGCTTTATAATGTGTGCAGAGGGAGTCTTTGCCTGAAGCGGGAGGGCTTTTGGTCACAGCTCTGCATCTTTGGTTGTAGCTGGTTGTTTGGGGATGGGAGGTTCGGCCGCCAAGCACTGTGCAATGCCCTTGGGAACGTGGCAAGTGCGTTACTTAATGAGATGTTTGGAATAACTGCAGTTTATTTGCATGAAGCTGTTCAAACCCGATTTAAAGGCAGGCGTGTAAATGTGGTGTGAATGCAGGCACAGCACATCCAGCCGCCGCTCCTCGCGCAGGCAAAGCCAACGGTCTTCCCTGCCGCCGCTCCGTGAGCCGGCAGGGACAGGTAACGAAAGGGAGGTCGTTCTCGGGAGCAGAACGGAGTTTCACCCTGTGCTGGATCTCTGTGGCCCAAGTCAGTGAGTGCTGACCACGATGCAGAGGCCCCATCACTGGTCCCGTCCCCTGCAAGGAGGGCTGCGGAGCGAGGCCGGACCCGGTGTCGTCCTGGTCGCAGAGGAGGTCTCGAGGGTGCAGTCGAGTGCGGGGGTGCAGGAGCGGCCAGGGGAGCTCAGCCTGGAAGAGCTCTTCCGTACAAAACAAGGACACCCTCTTGTTGAGGATGTGTCCTTGGCTATGGGAGGGCAGGTCCCCAGGACGGCGCTGAGGATGGGCCATCCGTCACCCAACGCTCAGAGGGCCGCGGTGGCCGAGCAGGTGGTGCCCCAGGAGCTCTGTGTGCGGCGGGAGGCTCTGCCGCTGCGTCGGGGACCCGGCTCACCGCTCGCGCGGTGCCGCTCTGAGGGACAGGGTGGCCACCCCGCGCCGCAGCGGGACCTGTGACACCTGCGACTGCCTTTGCCAGGCCTCATGGTGGAGGCTTTCGGTGGTGGCACTCCCCAGCCATGCCCCAGACAGCGCTCAAGCTCCTTCTGCGACGCGCTGGAAGATGAACCCAGAATTTCAGCTGAGGTGGCCGCAGCTCTGTGTGTGCTGAGATCCCCAGCAGACAGGGACAGGCGCTGTTGACAGGCTCAGCTTCGCCGCGGGGTCCGAGCCCTGGCGGGGGATGAGGCGCTGGGTGCCACCAGCTGTGCCGGAGCTGCTCTCGTTTCTCTCCCAAGTCTCATCGTGCTCCCCTCCACCCCGCGACGATGCCAGGCTGAGAACTGGCTTTTTGGCAGGGCACAAGTTGTGCTGTCTCCTTAGGAAGTGTAGGCTTTAGCTACGTGTAGACATTTCTAGGCATCTGGAAAATTTCTCCTGTTGCATCTCTGTGCTCTTGAGTAATTTTCTTGTGCTGTTTTATGAAATGAACCGTGGGACACAAGGTTGTTTCTGGACCTTCTCTCTCTGTTTCCCAGCACTTGGGGCGTGAAGGGATAAAGCATTTCACAGGGGCAGGTTTTTCTTGGGTTAAATTGTCAGATGGGCTTTTCTGTTGTCTTTCTGTGCCTCACAGCAGCTTTGGCAGAACTTCCGAACCTTGAAGGCTCAACCTGAGCCCTGGGAGCTCTGGGGACGGAGGGGCAGCGAGGTGGATTCTACCTTTCCTCGGGGAAGGCGTTTGCAGGACGTATTGTGTGTGTGCAGGAGCTCCACCACTACCTGTGGCTAGGAGCTCGGAAACGGGCCCCAGCTGGTGCTGTGGATTTTTTTCTCTTTTTTGGGAAAGAAGGTATGAGGGCAGCCCTTCCTCTCTTTTCTTGCCTGTGCTTAGCAGACAAAGTGAGAATAATTGAGCCATAATTCACAGTTACTGGAAAGAAAGCATGGACCACAGTATGAGAAGCAGTGCTGCAGCTTTATATTACAGCCAACTCCAGGGGAGATTATTTTTAATAAAATCTGGGTTGATGGAAAGTTCTGAGGTTAACTTCATTTTTAATGTATGGTTCTCTGTGTATCAACCCCGAAAGCGACTTCCTACTGTTTCCAGCTGCTGAGATACTGGCATTCATGTGCCCAGCAGCTCTGGGACACGACACCCCATGTACCAGCGGAGCCACATCTAAAATGGATGTCTGAAGCTATTTATTATCATTAAAAAAAAAAAAGTGGAGGGGGGAGGAATATGGAATATAAAGACTAAAGTTAAAAAAAACCTTGCAAATGATTGAAAATCTGCAGTAAAAAGTGCTGTGGATTGGCTTCTTCCCACCACCTCTGCCTCCTGCATTAGCATGCAAAGAAACCACATGGGAGATGGCTCTGGAGACCAGAGCTCCATGTCGGAGAGGGTCTTCTTTGCCCTTGGGTGTTTGTGAGGACCCGCTGGACAGGGACAGCCCTGGAGAAGCGTCCCGTCCCACTAGCGCTGCGTGCGCAGCCTGACAGCGCCTGCGGAGACCTTAGGAGCATCTCTGCACTTTAAATGCCATCTGAGTCTTGACATGGCTTCACACAGAAGTGTTTAAGCCTCTAGTTACTAATTTCATGTTTTAAAGCTTGCAGGTTTGTGCAGGGTCACAGGTGTGATGAAACTGTGCGGCAATTGTTCTGCTGCAGCCGGGATTTTGTCCAAGATGGGACTTTGGCAATAGAGTGTAAATGTTCAAAATGAGATCGACCAAACTACCCATGGAAGCTCGTTGTGCAGTGGAGACCCTACTATTTTTTCCTTCTGTCTTTCTCCAGATACTTTTATGGCTTTTTCCCAGAAATCTGTGTCACTTCGGTATTGTGCATCTTGTTGGATCCAGGAGGGGATTGTGGAAAGGCAGTGGCTTCACTTGATATGCTGGAAAAGAGTGCACAAAGCGTTCCAAAACTGAATGGCCAGTGGTGCTGAAAGCTGGTTTGTTTTCTTCAGCTGTATCAGCAGGGTTAACAGAAGACACGACTCTTCCTTTTCACGTGGATATCTCTAGCCTTAGATGACAACAACAATGTGGTCTTTCCTAGAAAATATGGGACAGCAAGTCTTCTGGGAGATGCCGTTCCTCACCTTGGCATAGGGCACCTTCCCGAGAGGTGGGGAGAGCTGTGGGAGTTATAAGTGAGTTGGAGGTGTGAAATTCCAGTCCATTCTTCAGTTTTAATTAAGTTGCAGTTGTGTTGTAGCTGGGTATCAGGACTGTGCCTGTGCATGTGCATGCACCCCATGCACATACGAGTGGAGTCCTTCAGCCCTGGAGTGGATAAATCCCGGGATGGTCAGGGATGCCGATCCTCTTACCAGAGGAAACAATGGGCTGGCTGGAAACTAGGTGATCTCTGTAACAAGGAGCCCTCCCCAGTTCCTGGATTACTAAATCTGCATACGCCCAAAAAGATTTGCTTTCAACACAAGTTCATGGGGATTTATCGGCAGTGAAAGAGCGGCACAGTTCTGGTTCACCCAAATCCATTTTGTGCACAGGCAAGCTCCGAGTGAGAACGCAGGGTTTACTCTAGCAAAAAAAAAAGGTTAAATCCTGGATTACAAAGTCAGCAGTGCAGTTACAAAAGAAGTAACAGCGTGCAGATTTAGAGTATATCTTGCATTTACATTTTTATCCCAAGGCCTTTTGCAGCTGCAGGAAGCCAAGTATCTTGTCTAGCTGTGCTCTGCCTCCAGGTTATTCTTTCAGAGCAGTCACCGATGCAGAAATCTTGATCTCCTATTTATACTGTTTTTTTTTTTTCCCAATTAGCTTATGTTTACACAAATTCAAAGTTTGTCCTCCATCACCACCCTCGTTCTCAAGTGACCATAGCGTGTCTCGGTATGGTGACCTTGCATTTAGCTGCTTGCTTTTAAAGTGCTGGAGAAGAAACATCTCTAAGCACCAGAGACTCTCCTGCATCTTTTGCAGCCTGTTCATTTCTTCTTCCAGAAAGTCAATTGAATTGATCCTTTTTTTTTTTTTTTTTTTTTGTATGGAGTATTATTCTGTTCCACAATCTTACATTTTGCATACTACACAGGGAAAATGTTTTTAGCATAGCTGCCTTTCAGTTTACTTGAAGTTTATGATGACTTAGCATAGCACAATTATATACCCCGTTAGTTACAGGTGAAACACGTGCGGTTTGCTTTGCCTTGGAGAAGTATTTCTTTCTCGTCAGTTCGCAAATTGAAATTTTATCTTTCATTTAACTGGGGCTCAGTCAATTAATTACTTGTAGGATTAGGAACAAGGCCTTCAACTACCGTGCGCGAGCCACTGAGAAGCAGAGGTGGAACCTGATCCTGGGGCTGATAAGCAGAGTGATGGTCCAGGCCTGGAGGAGGCAGCAGCTCCTCCGTGTCACGTTACCCTGTCACTGTTGCACTGTGTTCGGCACCGGTGCCATGAATTAAACAAATTCTGGCAGGGTAGAAAGCAGGATAAGCCACTGCACGTATCACTAAAGGAGTTAAATGGAAGAAAATGGTCATTTCTGAGTCAGACAAGATTGGAGATTTCACACTGCTTTGGGATGGGACTTGTGCGTTTTCAGCCTAAGTGAAGAAACGGCCCCTTGCTCGTGCTTGGAAACGTTTCCGTCGCTGGTCAACATTGCTGCGTCCTGTCTGGGTTCCCTGTGAGCTGACCGGGATCTGGGGCAGCTCTGGCGTGGAGCGGAGCTGCCGGCTGCACCGGGAGTGAGCGGAGCGACGGACCACGGAGCGCGCGCGCTGCTGCTAATTGAGGCCAGGGGACTCTGCTCATTCCTCTTGTAGCCGAGCAGCAGCCTTAATTGGTCATGCTGGCTCATGGACCCGATAATTGCTTGAGACAGGGATACATATTTATGGTAATATCCAGGCTCTCATTTGTGATTAGAGAATCAGTGCGCTAGGTGTTGTATAAACACGTATGACAACAAACTTTCCAGCCTGAAAATCTTGTTTTTATTTCTGTTTTCCTGGTTACATTTACATTTCGGAATAAAGCTTTTTTTTCCCAGTTAGTATATTGCATAAAATAAATGGGGTGTGCAGGAGCATTGATTTAGTTTTACTAACAGAACCATAAATTGTTTATTTCTCTTTGTAACTGTGAAACATTAAAGCCATTTTTTTTGCATTTAACGTTTGCCTTGTTAAACTTCCCATCAGTCACTTCAGACTAACAAATAAGTGACATTTTTTTTTCCTGAGATCCTTTTGTTCTTTCAAATATTCTTTTTTGATACTAAAGTGTCCTGAACCTACTGCACCATCTTAAATGCCCCAAAGCTGGGTGAGCATTTGCTGCCTTGCTCTGTGGTGTAAGGCCTGCACGGCGCAGATCCAAATCCAGAGCAGGTAAAAGATGGGATAAGGCTTTTCCCAGCCGCACTCATCCCATTGGTACTTATTCCTCATCTAGCCTAGCTCAAATGCACCCCAGTGCTGGGAAGACAAGTTCTCTCTTACAGACTTTTCCTCACCCTGCACTGCCTGTCTGTGTGAGCTTTGAGTGCTGTCGCTGTGCTGTGTTAGCAGGGGACATTTATAGAGCAAGGAATATACTGCACTTCATCTGCAGAGGCGGATGGCAGAGGAATAGCACGGAGGTCGGCTCTGGTCCCAGCATGCAGCTGCACAGAAATGGGCCTATCACCGGGGAGAGTTGAGCAGTGTCGTTCCATGGGGATCTCCTGGCCAGCCTGCACCTTTCCTGGGTGATGTGGGCAAGCCGTGCCAGCCCCGTTGCCACAAAGGCTAATGGCACTGCAGGCTCGAAGTGGCTTTGCTAATGGGCAGGTCTGATGTCCATCTTTCAGGTGGCCTCATGGAGCAGCTGTGAGCAGCTCCTTGGAGGCAGCATTGGTGTGTTGCTCTCCGGGAGGGACAGGGAGAGATGTGGAGAGACGTGGAGAGACGTGGAGAGATGTGGAGACATGCCTTCTGCGTGGCTGCTGCGCTGTGAATGGCTGTGCTGGCCCAGGTGTTTCCCCTGGACGCTCGATGTTCTCCTGTGGACGGACTCTTCTGTCCTCTGTGCGAAGGAGGACTGCAGTGCTACGTTGCTGTGCGTTTGGAAGAGCACAGCGAGGCAGGCAGGGCTGGGGAATGAAGAGCAGGGGGGCTCCACGCCACGTCCCTGCTCCTCGGATTGCTTCAGCATCCTCCAGGACAACATAGAGCAGCCCTGAACGGAGGCTCCCTGTGGACCTTTTGCAGCCTCATGGTCCTGAGCTACTGCAGTCATCAAGAGAGCACCTGTAGCTTGACTTGGGCAAGAAACAAGTGTTGTGTGAGTGGGATGGATGAAGGAGCTCTGTCTTTTCCCTGTGGATACTGTTTCCCATGGGAGCACAACCTGGAGCTTTGGCAGCTCTTTACCTTCAAGCCTCTGTGTTGGTGTTGGCTTTGCCCAGCCTTGGGCAACCTAACTGCGACCGCTGGGTTTCCTGAGAGCAGTGGGGGCATCCAGCAGCTGGACACCGAGGAGGTGGCTCAGCCCCTGGAGTGCTCATTTGTCTCGGCACAGATTGATGCAGTGAGTGGCTCTCCGGATGCAGCTAGACTGGAGCTGCATGAGTGGGGGTGTCTCTCTTCCCTCCTCTGTGTCTCTGTCATCTGGCACAGTGCGTATTTCCACAACATTTTTTCTCTCTCCTCCTGCCATTTCCGCTAGCAGATCTACCTCTAATTTGCTGCCTCGTGTGTAGGTCATTATCAGGCATTGCCGCTTGCGTATGTTGTCTCCTCTGCTGAGTACGTGTGTGTGGGAAGTTTTACAAAACAGGATTAACTTGAATAAATCTTTGCTGAGCCTCATGCTATTGACTAGAAATGTGTTACACTCTGTGTACACATTCTGCTTATTTGGGATGCAAACCTGATTAGTGTCATCTTATTTCCTTTTAGTATCTTTGCTATTTGAATGTCCCCAACCGCCATCCAACCTCACTTCTCTAGTCAGGTCTTTGACACTATCTGTTATCATTGCTGTACAGTTGCTCAGCCCACAGCCGCTATGGTGGTGGCACATCCAAGGCCATGGGTTAATTTTGATTAATTAAGATGTGCCTCTTAACTACGGCATCTGCTCCATTTCTGTAGTGGAGTACTTTTACAATTGTGCATTAAAGAAAACTGCTGTCAGTCTGTTAAAAATCATGTTTTCCTGGTGATACTTGTGTTAATAAAACTGACTGTAACTGCCTTTGGCTCATAGCTATGTGGCTGTAGACCACTGATTAACTAAATGTGGCCTGTGGATTCTCTAAATGAAGGCCATTCTCTGGACCTTGGTGTCAATAAAGGCTTGGCTAATTCCTGAAACAACCAACTAACCTAGCAAAATCCACCCCTGCTTCTGGTTAGCAGTTCCTTCTTATTTGGGAAATGTGTGCTTGTTATGCATCATTTTATGAAATGGTTTTCAGGAGCAAATGGGCAAAAGGCTGAGGCAGTGGAACCGCGCTGTGGTGGCGGCCTCTGCGTAGAGAAGGCAGCAAGGAGGGTCCAAAGGCCCTGAGCATGTGGCTGGGGCTGCTCCGGGCGAACGTCCTGGTCTGGGAGATGTAGGCGGTTGGGGAGCAGGACTGGATGAGGGAGAGTGATACCGGCTAAGAGAAGGAGGGAGGTCATAGCCCAGACGCAAACGGGGCAGCCGTTAGAGCAGCAGCGACCGCTTCAACAGAGCAAGGCTGTTCTCAGCCCGTCCCCTGGCCCTGTCCTCACACCGATTTCCCGGAAAGGAGATGCTGTGGTGGCGAAAGCGGAGTCAGGCCTGTGTCCCGAGGTGTCCCGGGGGCCAGCGCGCAGAGCTGAGTGGCCCATGGCGGGGTCTGTGTCCTGCTGTGTCTGCACGTTCTGAATGAGCATTGAGCTGGCCGCGGCAGTGACGGCCTGGATCACCTCCTTGGGGAGGACACACAGCACATCTCCCTCGGACACCGCCTGGCTATGGGCAGTTTGTCAGAGAATTGTTGTCTTCTGAGCCAGCTGATCAGCAGGTACCTGTTTTTTTTAAGTATTGGAGCATATTTTGAGCAAAGAACACTAACATAAACTAGCTGACGGGTATCAAGCATGTGCTTCAGAATGTCCTCACTTTGTGCCTTACCTTGTCATTATAAATTATGGGTGTCTGTAGCAATGCAGAGTGATTGTTAAAATGACTTATTCATTAAGGAAAACCCTTGGAAATGAAGTAATGCATCCTCTCCTATTTTACCTCCATATTTGTTCATGTTCTTACTTCCTGCTGGTGTAGACTTCCTGCTTTTCCTTTGCAGTGATGGTGACTAAAAGCTGGGTTTCTCCTTGGAGTTTTAGTGAGGTTCCTCTAGTTGATATCCTTGCTTTAGTTTGCATAGGACGAAAACTAACGTATGGATAAGCTTTTCTGTGGTCAGTGACCATTTCTTTCCTTACCCAGAAACTCCCTTTGAACACCAAGGAGTTGTAATTAGTATCTAGTAGTTAGACTGTTAATGGACACTGATTTTCCTCAGACTATTCGTTCAAAGACATGTTCAGTCCTTGGCTTTTCCTTCATGGTTTTGTTTAGAGTTTGTAATACATTGTGTGATGTGAGCAAATAAATTGCATCGTGCCACGGCATCTTCGTTTTATGTAGGAAGCAGGATATCAGTTCCCTTATAGACCTAAAGGAATTTGCAGGATTCAAAGGCAGTGGCCTGCAAACTCTGCAGCTGCTAATAGGAGGAAAACAAATAAATTATTTTTTTGTAAATGAGAAAATATGGCAGGAAGGTAGTCAATCTAGCTGCCCCCAGTAATATTTGCTTCACTGTCAACTTTCGGTTTGAAACTTGAACTTGAAACTCCTTTTTTGCTGAAAACTTGGTAATACTGTGTGAGCCTCGAGGCTTTGTGGCTTGGGAGCAGTCCAGTTTTGTGTTGATTTTAGAGCTGCCAGGGCGAGGCATGTTGGACATTCCCAGCTGCGCTCATCACCAGAGCAGCGGTTAATGGATTTATCAGCACTGTCGTTAGTCCGTTGTAATTAGAGGCTGCGGGAGGAGGTGGGAGCTTCTCCCCCAGCTTACAGACCGTCTCGCGCGTCGCTCCTGCCGGCACCTGTCGCTGGTACCAGGAGATTCTGTGTGAGGGCAGGCGGCCGGTGCGCGCAATGCCCCGTGGAGCTGCCGTCGACGCATGCGGGAGCCGCATGGCAGCACTGCGCCGGCAGCGCGGAGCGGCGAGTCGGAGCGCGGCGCATCAGCCCACGGACGGGGAGCCCCTTCCCAGCGTCTGGTGCCCCAGCGAGGAACGTGGGGAGCAATGCGCAGCCAAGGGGAAGGGACGGCAGGAAACGCTGCAGGAGTCCCACGAACGGAGGGAGCCGCTGGAGCAAACGGGTGGTAAAAGAAAAAAACAAATAAAAAAGACAGAGCAGTAAGTGGTTGTTGAGGGGTTTTCAAGTATGGAGCAGAGAAGCAGATAGTAAAAATGTGCATTTTCTTTTCATTCAAAACAGTTATTATATCAGGGAAAAGAGATTTGCAAAAGGAACTGTTGAGTTGTCTTTAGTGAAAGCTTTAGTGTCAACGTGGAAAGCTAAAGACCAATAAACTTATATGTCCTGTAGTAGTTATATTGTTAATCAAGCTAGAGTAATTAAGCAGCTGGAAAATCGTTTCTGGTAAGACTTAACCATTGCATTTTCAGAAGAAGAAAACCGCGTCTCCCTAATCTGTTTTAATTCTTTAACAATAGAAGATGAATAAAAGAGAGCTGATTGCCAAGACCCCGAAACAGCCCCATGAAAGCCTCTAAGAAATTTCTGTAGAAGTTATATGCGAAGTGCTGAGGAGTTGCGCTACAGCAAGTGCTGCCATGGAGCCTGCCATGGACAAGCAGGAACAAGTGATCAACTCTTGTCTTCAGAAGGGTTTGGCAGCGCGTTCAGGGTTCAAAGCTTGTGACTGTGTTCAGAGCAGAGTAAACAGGACCTGAGTGTAGTCACACCGGCTCAGACCACAGTGTGTCTGGGTCAGTGTCCTATCTGGGCTGGTGGACCAGGGCTGTTCAGAAGGGCATATGTGTAGGATAAGCGCGTGGTGAAAACTGTACCAGCCTCAAACAGCTCCAGGGCTCCCTGGGCCAGAGCAGCCATATTAAAAGACTTCCAGTTGGTCCCTTTTTTGGAAACATTTGTAATTGTATTTTGAATGCTTGTCTGCTCTTCACCCTTGCATCAGGAACGGCAAAAAGGAGGATATGTGGAGTTATTGGTCAGTCAGCCTCATGTCTGCCACTAGGAAGGTGATGGAGCAAAGCCCCATAGAAGCCCTGTTCAGGCACATGAAGGACAGTGAGTGTGGATTTATCAAGGGTAATCATGCTAGACCAACCTGATTGCCTTCCCACTGAGATGGGGACAAGGAGAGAGCAGGAAATGTTGTTTACCCCAAATTCAGGAAGATTTTTGATTTGATCTCCCATACAGAAAAACTGGACAGAGGTGGTTTGGATAACTGGACGATAATGTAGGTGGAAAGTTGTCTGGCTGGTGAGGCTTAAAGGGTGGTGGTCATACAAAGTCCTGCTAGCAGCAAGTTATTGGCTAATTCCTCAAGGATGGGTGTTGGGACTCATAACATGTAATACTGGTTTGAACAAGCTGGATGGTGGGATGGAGCTCACCATCAGCAAGTTTGCAGATACCAAACTGGAGCAGTTGATATGCAGGACAGCACGGCAGATATTCAGAGGGACCTCCACAAGCTGGAGAAATGGGCCAACAAGAACCTCATGGTGGTCAACAGAGCAAAATGCCATGTGCTGTCTCTGGGCTGGAATAACCCGGTGCAGCAGGACAGGATGGGAAAGAGCCTCTAGAAAGCTGTTTTGGAGGAAAGGCAGGGGCAGGTCCTGAGGACCCCATTCACCTCAGCATCAACTGGGCACAAATGAGAGAGCAAAACTGTTCCTGGAGGTACATGTGGCGAGATGAGATGCGAGTCAGACATGGATTAGAGGATGGCTAGATGTGGGCCCAGGGCCCAGAGCAGCTACAGGATCTCTGTCCTTGGAGGTATCAGTACTTGCTTGTCATGGCTCTAACGAATTGTGTGCTCAGACCAGGACCAGGGACCCCCAGGGTACCCCTTCCCCTGACCTGAGTGTGTGATTTGGTGGTGCAGAGCTCTATGGATGAACACATGAGGGGGTGGTGAAGAAATACTGGTTTTGTCCTGCTCCGACTCTGCTGGTTACATTTACCACCCTCCAGAGTTTTGTTTTGGAAGAGACATTATTGTTAGAGGGTAGGAGTTAGGTGTGTTAGCAGAAGTGCAGGTGGTGACAAACATGGTGTTCATGCCAAAGTCTTGTAGAGTTCTTCACTACGGAGGAAAAGGAGCCAACCGTGAAATCAGGATAGTGGTTGAGACCTTGAGGCAGAGGGGCTGTATCTTGCTGTAAAGTAAGGAAAGTAGTAACTTTGAAGAAATGAGTGGCAGTAAATTGTAAACTAAGAGTTATTGTTGCAATTAGAGTCAGACCTGGACAAGGTGTTCTCATTGGGTTAAGCCAAATAATGAATGATGCACACGATGCTGATCTGTGATTATGACTACATAAATGAAGGTACCTGGGGGACCAATTTGGAGTGCCTCACCAGAACCCTGCAGCATGCTGTTGAACTGATCAGTGTCAGCGCGTCTAATGAAGATATCGTATCTGTCACTTCGTCTTGTGGTGTTTGCCTCAATTCCCAAGGAGATAATACTTGCTTATCCTCTCTGTGCTGCTTCTGTTATTGTCATATTGTTTCTCAGTCTTCACTTTCCCAGCCTGAAGACTCTTTTCCATTTAGTTGAACTTCACATGGAAGCTACTCCAAGCCCTTGATCGTCCTTCTCTGCAAATTTTCAACTTCCGTTACACCATAATAAATGGGGAGCTCGGGCTGCACGAAGCATTCGGGATGCAGACAGGACAAGGGTGTGCACAGCGATGCAGTGATGCTGGCTGCCCCTTCGGTCGCGGTTCCTGGCGCTCTGCTTCCCACTGGGCACTGCTGTGAGGAAGCTGCAGGGCTGCCACACCAGGCAGTAGTCAGCTCAGAGCCTGTCATTAAGATGTTTTTTTTATTCCCATGTGCTTTACTTTGCATTTACCTGCGTTGGGTCTACTGTCTTCTTCCGCCATTTGGTCCTTCTGCAGGATTTTGTACTGGCTCTCACAGAGTGGCTTGCTTGCTTGCACATCTTTTGATCAGTGATTTATGCAGATGAGAACTTCCCTCTTGTCCCCGGGCTGTAGAGCTATGCAGCTATATGAAGCTATCTTCAAGAGTTAAAGCCTGGAGAGGATGCTCAGGGGGACCTCATCAAGATAATACAGGTATTGGAGAAGGGTAGATAAAGATCACTGTTGATGCTGCAAAAGAAGATGCACTGAAGACAGAAATGTGAAAGACTGGTGCAATAAATTCTACAATGAATGCATCAGCACTGGAAAAGGGACCCAGGTTAATGAAGTAGTTTAGTTCCTTTTGGATTTTTTGATCCATATGATCCTGGTGGATCAAGTTATTAGGATGCCTTAGAAGTGACTGTTTTGCAGTATGTTAAGCATGAAGCGAGGAAGCAGAAGTAAATATCTCTGTTGGCATTTTTTTCATATGGAACTATCAATAAAGATGTGAGCATAATTGCCATGCATAAAAGTGTAAAAAAGCCCTATGGGCCATCCAGTGGTTTATCTGCCCAGTCCCAGTCTCTAGTAGTGGCTAAAGGGCAGGCAGTTTACGGGATGCACAAATCTGGCCACTTTCTGCAGTCTGTTTGCCTTTTGCTCCTCCAGTTTTCACAATTATACTTTGCTTTGTTAGACACTGAAGCCTGTCTTCTCATTTTCATATTCACATGTAGTAATTGGAGCTGAGTCTATCAAAATAAATTATGTTTTAATTCGTTTAAATATAAAGTTTTACAGCTAGCAATAAGGCCTAATGCCAGATCTATAAATCAGGGCACCGAGTTCTGGGAAGGATATAGGATCTGGCCATCTATAAGGGATGTAATGGTTGGAAGTAAACTGGACCCACATTGCCATGTGCTTTGAGAAGAGCTAGTGCCTGGAGAGAGAAGCCAGGGAATAGCGAGACGAGATAAGGACAATATTTTATAGCTGTATGTGATGGCTGGGAGACAGATGCTAGAATATTGCCTCTGGCTCTGAATTTCCCCCATTAAAAAGTGTGTTTAAAATTAAAAAGGGTTCTGAAAAGAGCGTCAAAACTGATTTGAGATCTGGAGAAAATGCACTGCAATTTATGAACCGAGAGAGACTGATGTCTCACTAGCTCACCCTCAAAAGGACTGGGAGATGACTGCATTAAATGGGGGTAGCACTGTGAAAAGAAACTGAATAAAGAGCTGTTCAGGACCATGACAAAAATAATAGAAGCTTAAGCAAAAGAAATCGAATAAGAATTAAGACATATCTTTTAAAAATGAGGATGAGCATGTGGTTTGTTGATCTGTCCAAGAAGAGAGTGCCTTTCCTGTCATGTGGTGGTTTTAGACCCAACTGAATGCTGCTCATGCAACTATACTACCCAAATTCAAGTAATCTGGCTTGTTATGGGAGTTGTGGTTGAAGCTTATGGGGCAGTGATCTTTAGCTCAAACTAGATGACCTAATGGACCTTTTTGGGTTTAAATTTGCGTGTGCGGGGGGGGTTGGACTAGATGACCTCTAGAGGTCCCTTCCAACCTTAGGTATTCTATGATTCTATGATTCTATGAAATTTAGTGATATAAATTCCGTGGAATATGTGCTGTGAAGCCATCTATAGTGTGCGCTTTCCCATTCTTTAGCAAACTCAATTTGCTCCGTATTTCCCAGGCCCTCATTTTCCATCTAATCACAAGCTCGACATTGATTTGTTTGTGGCTGTCGTGATGGTAGAGTGAGTCAGATGGATAAACGGTTCCAGATCTTGGGAAGTAATAGGCATCTTCTGAAACTTTCTCTGATTGTTTAATGGAATTAGTGTGATTTATGGGCTTAAAAGTCCTTGCATTTCCTATGCACTGTCTTTTCCTTGTGAATAGTTCAGCCTTTGGATGCACGCGCTCGCAGTTCTGCTCCTCGGCAGCCCTTTCCATGCGGGTGGCTGATAATTAAGCTGTTGTAGTGCTGTGTAAGAGGGAGCTTGTGCCTGCACCAGTCATTTACAGTTCATCAAAAGCTGGATTGCTTTAAACATCCGTTTCAAGCTGTCTGTATCTCAGAGGCCTCTGCTGCTATGGTGGAACTGTGAAACGTTAGCACCACTGAAGACCTGCAATAACATGGCTCTTGGAATCTCATTTTTAGAAGATCTGTGGCCCCTGTGTGTGGCCTCCTGTCTCAGGCTGCAATGATGCGACTTTTGTGTACAGCAGCCAGCAACATCCTTTGAGATCATCTTGTAAGTCGTGACCACCCTTCTGGAGGACCTGGAGAGCCGGGATGGGCTGTGTCCATCACGCGCCCGCCACGGCTGCGAGCTCCCCCGATCCTTGCCGTGCTCCCTTGCCGTGCAGCCTATTCTCCTGGAGCGGTACTGTGGCTCATCCCGAGGCATCCAAAGTGCTCCCTGGGAGGCAAGGAGAGCCCCGGACCCTGCGGTATCGTTGGAGCGTGCAGCCAGCTCGTGGGGCTGCTCCCAGCTCCCCATTCCCTGCCTCCAGCACTTGTTTCTGCAGCCGTCGTCGCCTCTGCCTGTCCTTGCCGGGACAGTTGGCAGGCCAAAGTCCAGAGCTCTCCCGGGGGACTGCGCAGCCTCTATAATCTCCTGGATTCCCTTGTGAACTGGGACAATCCCTATTTGTCCCGCACAAGGCTGGATGCTTACAGCAGCTTACTGGATTCTGCTACAGTTCCATTTTTAAGAATGTGAGGCTGCTTCTGTCTTACTTTAGATCCCTTTCAGGCTTCATTTTCTCTGATCTTCCCAAGAAATCTTCAGATTTCTCCAAATCTCTGTATCTTAGGGTTATATTTTGAAGGAAGAAAAAAAATAACAAGCAGAAAAAATGCACAACTATACAATTGCTTGTGTGTTAGAATTCCCTTTTTCATTCACTGCTTTTGTTGGCCGGGTGTCCGTCTCTATGGGGTGAGGATAAGCCCTGTGGTGCTTGGGGCTTTCTTCTGGAGCCATGCCCATGTAGAGTTGCATCTTTTTCTGAAGGGAAGGTGTTTGAAGCCCTCCTGTTTGCTCGGATGAATTTGAAAGAGCGAGTGGAGGTGGTTGGATGATGAGGAATCTGGAACACGCTGCAGTGTCCTGCAGTGAAACCCTGCGAGGAGGCAGCTGTCACGGGCATTTGGGAGGATTGCACTAGGCAGGGCCGGGGGCTTTGGGGTGCACGTCACAGACGGAGGAGCATCCTGGAGGGTTTCACATACCCTATGGAACAAGAGCTGGCCAAAGACTAGAAATCTCCTCCTGGATAACAGGAAGAGCTGGCTGCCCAACCTGTTGTTTTAGCAAAAAAAATAGAGAAAAAATGTGTAATTGGAGAAAAAGAAACATAGTTCTTTATGGAAAGGCAAAAAAGTCACCTGGAATTGCTTTACATGTGCTGCCTGATCCCAGTCCCTGTACTCCGAGAAACTGTCGTTGTCCCACTGAGCTTACTTCGTCCATGATGCCTGCAGCTCCACACACCCTTTGCAAGCTCAGGACTCTGGCTTGGAACGTTCTGTTTGTCCCCTCGAAATCGAGGGGATCTCAGTTCACCTCAAGTCATCTCTGTCGTCATTCCTTTTGCTTTTCCCATGTCTGTTGTCTCCTGGAAAGACGGGGTAACCGGCACCGCATGTGATATGGAAGATCTTGATGTGCTGCCAGTTTGTGAGTCTCATAAAGGCCGTTTCTACATCATTTTGGTTCAAGTCCCAGCATAGGTCCTTATGCGATGTTGCTAATGAACTCCCCTATAGGAAACACTGCTTGCTTAATCTCAACCAGTCCTTTCCATCATCCTAGTCCATTAAACCTCCTGGCTGAGCACCCCGGCCGGGGTGACCTGGTGCTGCTCACAGGCTGCTCAGGGGTCTGCGCTGCTCATGCTGCCCAGGGAGAGGTCTTATCC
Source organism: Crypturellus undulatus (assembly GCA_013389825.1). Lineage (NCBI taxonomy): Eukaryota > Metazoa > Chordata > Aves > Tinamiformes > Tinamidae > Crypturellus > Crypturellus undulatus. Next base: position 80,179 of record VWPW01002654.1, on the reverse strand, counting down.
TCATCCTCGTGTCCTCTTGCATTGGCATCAGTTGGGGTGCAGGTCAGCAGAGTCCAGGAAGGCTGGATTTTCCTCATGAAGGAATTTTTAAAGGCGCTGGAGCAAGATGTCCCTTTGTGCTGAAAGACGAGGCAGAGGGGAAGAAAAGCAGACCAGGCTGGTCAGCTGAGGCTCCGGAAAAAAAAGAGAGTTTATCACCTTTGAAAGAAGGGCAAGTAACTCGGGAAAAGTACAAGGAAATTACTAGGGAATGCAGGGAGGAAATCAGAAAGGCAAAAGCTTGGATGGAACTCAATCTGGCCACAACTGTAAAAGACAACAAAAAAATCTACAAATACATTAACAAGAAGAGAATGGCCAAGGAGAATGTCCATCCTTTATTGGATGTGGCGGGTAGCATTGTCACTAAGGATGAGGATAAGGCTGAGGTACTCAATGCCTACTTTACCCCAGTCTTTAACACTCAGATAAATTATTCTCAAAGTATTTGGCACCCAGAGATGGAAGAAACATACAGAGTGCAGAATAAACCTCCCATAGTCCATGAGGAATCAGACGGTGACCTGTTACTCCACTTGGACATCCACAAGTCTGTGGGGCCAGATGGGGTCTATCCAAGGGTTCTGAGGGAGCTGGCAGAAGTGCTCGCCAAGCTGCTGTCCATCTCTCAGCGGTCCCGGCCAACAGGGATGTCCTAGATGGCTGGAGACTTGCCAGTGTGATGCCCATCTACAAAAAGGTTTGGATGGAAGATCCGGGGAACTCCAGGCCTGTGAGGCTGACCTTGGTTTCGGGGAAAGTTATGGAGCAGATCATCTTAGGGGCAATCACACAGCATGTGTGTGACAACCAGGGGATCAGGCCTAGCCAGCATGGGTTTATGAAAGGCAGGTCCTGCCTCATCAACCCAAGTCCTTCTACAACCAGGTGGTCCGCCTAGTGAATGAGGGAAAGGCTGTGGATGGGATCTTCTTAGATTGCCATAAGGACTTTGACACCATTACCCACTGTCTTCTCCTGGAAGAAGCTGGCAGCTCATGGCTTAGACAGGTGGACTCTTCACTGGGTGAGAAACTGTCTGGATGGCCGGGCCCAGAGAGTGGTGGTGAATGCCACCCTGTGCCACATGCTCTAGCTGTCCCTGCTTGAGCAGGGGGGTTGGACTAGATGATCTCTAGAGGTCCCTTCCAACCTCAACTAGTCTGTGATTCTGGGTGAATGGAGTTAAATCCAGGTGGTGACCAGTTACGAGCGGTGCTGGGGCTGGTCCTCTTTAGTATCTTTATTGATGATCTGGATGAGGGGATTGAGGGCACCCTCAGCAAGTTTGCAGACAACACCAAGCTGGGAGGAAGAGTTGATCTACTTAAGGGTTGGGATCTGCACAGGCTGGATCGATGGGCTGAGACCAAATGTATGAGGTTACACAAGGCCAAGTGCTGTGTCCTGCACTTTGGTCACAACAACTCCATGCAATGCTACAGGGTGTCAGAAGCACTGGAACAGGTTGCCAAGAGAGCTTGTGGAATCTCCTTCTCTGGAGATCTTCAAAAGCCACTTGGATGCAATCCCATGGTACATGCTCTAGGTGACCCTGTGTGCACAGTGGGTTGGACTAGATGATCTCTAAAGGCTCCTTCCAACCTTAACGATTCTATGATTCCACAGGCTTGGGGCAGAGTGGCTGGAGAGCCGTGCGGCAGAAAAGGATCTGGGCTGTTGGTCGACAGCTGGCTGAACATGAGCCAGCAGTGAGCCCAGGTGGCCAAGAAGGCCAGCGGCCTCCTGGCTTATATCAGGAAGAGCGTAACCAGCACAACCAGGGAAGTGATCATTCCCCTCAAACACTGTGTTCGGCTTTGGGTCCGGGCCCCTCACTACAAGACAGACATGGAGATGCCGGAGCATGTCTAAAGAAGGGCAACGAAGCTGGTGAAGGGGCTGGAGCACAGACCTTACGAGGAGCGGCTAAGGGAGCTGGGGTTATTTAGGAAAGGAAGGAGGAAGGAGGAAAGGAAGAGGCTCAGGGGACACCTTATCTCTCTCTACAGCTACCTGGAAGGAGGTTGCAGTGAGACGGGGCTTGATCTCTTCTCCAGAATAACTACGAATAGGACAAGAGGAAATGGGCTCAAGTTGCACCAGGGGGGGTTCAGGTTAGACATTAGGAAGAATTTCTATATGGAAAGAGTAGTCAACCATTGGAACGGGCTGCCCAGGGAGGTAGTGGAGTCACCATCCCTGGCAATGTCCAAAAAACATGCAGAGGAGGCACCTAGGGGCGTGGTTGAGCAGACATGGTGTTGACGGACTTACGGTTGGACTTGATGCTCTTGAAGGTCTCTTCCAACCATAATGATTGTATGATTCTATGGTTCAGGGAGGAGCTGTTTCTCAGCAGGACCCAGAGCTCTTCCTTCGGTGCCTCCAGCCACTTGGTCATTCACTGACCTCAGCTGCCTCGTCAACTTACTTCCTCCCACACATTTGCTAATTTTTGTGTCTTTAATAATGTTGTCATTTTGCATGTAGCTAATCTGAGATGTGCTGTTTCCAGGTCTCATTCAGAAGCAATTTCTGCTTTCTTCTTCTAGCAAGGGAAATCTCTGCACTTTCAATAGCCTCCTTTGCTCTGTTGATTTGACTGTTCCACCTTTTTGTGGGGACCTCTTAGTGCTTGTTTTTCATTTTTGCCATACATTAGCTCTGAGCCTCTAATGTGATATAATGAAATACACTCCCTACTGCCTGCAAGCACATTGCCTTTTCAGCTGCTTCTTTTAATTTCCTTTCATCTCTTTCTCATTTTTGTGCTCTTCGGTGAATATTTTTTGGCTTTTTGCTCATGTGGGATTGTTGAGTTTGAGTTCTTTATTGTCGTTATTACAGAGCTGCTCTTGAATAGATCTTGTCTGTCATCCCATGCATTGCTCAGGATTGAATCTAAAGCCGTGAGCTCTTTCTTCGGGAAGGAGTCATCGTGCTGTCTAAAAGTGGAGAATTTGTATCATTTTCTTTCAGGAGTTGTTTCTAAGGCTTTGATTGTTGTGATCACAATTTATAATTGTATGGGAAAAAAATTACCACTTGTGATTGTGCACAGAAGTTAACAACGTGCCCTGAGTGCTCCTGCTGTCCTCTGACCCAGTCTCTGGTGGCGCAGCGGGGCCTTGGTGGCACCCTGGACGGCAGGACCTGACCGGTTGGGGCTGCGCAAGGTGCCCTGCCAGCTCCTGCCGAGAGCCTCCCTAGGATCATTTGCTTTTCTCTAATTTTTCAAAAATTATTGCCTGTTTCATTCAGAGAATCAATTCAGAGAATCAAACAGATGCTTTTAAGGGGAGGAAGGAACCAACCCGTCCTCTTGTTGCGGGAGAAGCCAGTAGGTTGTGCAGGGAGCTGAGGCACTGCTCAGCCTGCTCGAGCTCCTTGGCAGAGCTGAGGAGAGGCTGCAGACCAGGTCTCTGCGTGCTTCTCTCTCGAAGTCCAGGTGAATGTCTGGGCTCTGCCCCAGCTGCCCCGCGTGTTCCTGTGCAAAGCTCGGCCGTGGCCCGGGGTGAACCGTGTTGCGCCTCTCCTGCTGGCAGCGCTGCCCTTCCGTGCCGGGACACATCCCCAGGATGGGTGGGAGTGGAGCCTGGAGGAACCCGGGCTGCAGGGGAGAGGTGGGAAGCAGGTGAGGAGGGGACAGTGCAAAATCAGGAATCTTGAGTGAGACTCACAGGCATCAGCTTAAACGAAAGGCTAAAGCGCAACAAAGAGCTAAAGAGCTGTCCTCTCCCCATCCGTAAAGTGCACAGTGAGGAGAAAATGAAGGAGGGGGAGAATAAAGCGGCGGGCGAGAGAGAGGTTTAAAGGCCAAATATAAAACAGGAGGGCGCTGCGGTTCTGGCCTCTGGCATCGCTGCCGCGGGAGCCTCCTGCCTCTGCGGCTGCTGTGCAGAGCCGACCGCTGCTCTCGAGCTGCTGAGCGAGGACGGGAGGAGCCGGAGCAGCCGCCCCGCGTGGGGCAGCCGGGTTCCCCACGCGGCCCCGGCGCGCGGGAGCTGCGAGGGCTGGAGGAGGCTCGGCCGAGGCGACGGGCTGCGGGTGCTGACGGGCTGCGGGTGCGCGGAGGAGGCCTGAGTGCGGGGTAGACTGCTTGCACTGCACGGGAAGCGCTGCTGTTACGGGATGGATTTAGTAGTGTGATTTTAGCTCTCAGATGACGTTTTCCTCGCTGGGGTCTCTCCTCCAAGCTACTGGAGGGCTGCTGGATTCCGTGTGCTCCCGACAGGGGTTACGGTGACTTTGTTTTACAACTTCTTTATTTGCATGCCTGTGAAAACCTGCCACCGTGTCCAGGAGACTCCTGACACCTGTCAGAAGGTGTTTAAATGGGTTGTTGCTATTATATTTAAATGGGGTGTTGCAATTACATTGTCATTAGTTGTGAATACTGCTAGTATTGCCATGCAGTACTCTTCAGGACTGCCCATATTTTGTGGGATTTTATACAATATAGGGTTCAAGTCTGCCCTGAGCCAAGGAGAATATGCTAAGTCTTACCCTAAGTCTTGCCTGTAGAGACTACAATAAATCTCTAATCCTGGAAATCTTTTTTCTTTTCCTCCACTAATCAGCTGACATGGAAAAGATTGTGTCTTTCCCATCTTCCCGTCGTCCCATCCTTCCCTTGTTATCCCTAGATTGTTCCTGGACAACGTTATGGATTACGGGGCCCTGATGACTCTCACCTCTAATCGCCCTCTCCTTCTCTCCACAGAAGTGTCTGCGGCTGAATCCAGACGTTCCCGTATGGGTTTCCAAGCAGCGCATCCTCTGCATCCTCAACCACAGCCTGAAGGACGTGCTGAACTATGGGCTCTTCCAGCCCGCCTTCAACGGCAGGGCCGGCAAGTTCCTGGATGAGGAGCGGCTGCTGCGGGAGTATCCCCTGAACCCCGACACCCCCGTCCCCTACCTGGAGGTAGCTCTCTGCTGCTCTTATTGTATATGCGCACACATCTGAGTATGCCTATAGGAATGTATAAACAAATGTACACACACACGAATGTATAAACAAATGTACACACACACACACACATATATATACACACATGCATCCATAGGGCTGATGATCGCTGCCATTGCGGTTTCCACCACAGAGGTTAGGATCCCCAGACTCCCTGTTTTAACATTTCCAGAAGTTAAAGCGTTGAGGTTGGTGTGGGAGTACGCGTTTACTCACAAAAAATTCATGAAGGAGAAGCTGAGGCAAAGGCTTCTGAGCTCGAGTTTGGTGGACTGGTAGAGAACCCCAGCCACAGCCCTGCCAAACTGCTTCCCTGTTGTCTGACCTTGTTGATCAAAATTTCTGTTATAGGAATTTGAAATCCTTAGATGGAAAGTTGCTGTCATAGTTACAGAGTGAAAATCCTAAGGAGACATTTGAATAAGTGGCTGAAGGGTTTGAGTTTAACATTTTACTTATTTTGCAGTTAATGCAGAGGCCAGAACACAACTGAGTATTTAACGGCAATTGACTGTTCCTGTATGGACCTCATCTGTGCGATGAACATGCTCCATTTTGTTTTCTGCTACAGAAAGTAACTAAATTTTCTGGAGCAGAAATTAATTAAATTAACAGAATTAACTCTTTGCCAACATATACAGTGTAAGTTTTGTCTTGGTCTAGGATTGTGTCATTCAAATCTCAGTGTCTGTTTTGGGGGTAAAGAGGCTCTGTTAGCTGTTGCTGCAGAGATCCCCATTGACTATAATGGGGCTTCAGCTACCTCCATGAGGACCTCTGTATTTAGGGATCTCATTGCTGTATTCTGTCCACAGAGTCTGTTTAGGAACAACAAACAGTTAGAAACAACAAGAGCAACAAACAGTTAGGAAGCATTAAACAGTTAAACTGTGTGTTCTTATTAATGCAAACATGAACACAGTTGTTATAACCAATCCTGCCTAATCTGGAGAGAGAGTAATACACAATTTCTTAGCAAGCAAACATTTAATATACACAGAAACATTTGGAGCAGCATTAAGAATGCTTATAAGTAAACTTACGAGGTAGTAAATTCCCTAATGTTCCTCATATAGGCTTTAATGTTTTGTTTTTGTAGGATTTAGCATAATGTCCGTATTTGATATCTAAATGCAGATTTGACATGGCTATTTGTTATGGGTCACATTGATTCTTCATAACTTGATGAGAAAGGAAGGTGACCACTTGAGAATCGTGTTGGAAAATGAACAGTCCAGAACCTATTTACACAACACTAATGCTATGCTGATACCACTGAGATTTCTTGAGCCCCAGAGATAACATTAGTCCTCAGGGCTGCACATGAAAGTCATCAGATAAATGAGTTTTTGTGTGTAATGATGGAAGAAACCTGGAGTTACAAGGAAGGTGGCTGCAGGAGCTGCCTGGAGAGGGAGGTGCTGGCAGCGGAGCCGGCTGGCGCTCAGGTAATGTGCCGTGGGCTCTACCTGCCAACGAGGAGGTCCAGGTGCCCTGCGGCAGTGGATGGCATCACTGTGTCCCACAGTAGCCCACTGGTTGTTATCTACGTCAGAGGCTTATCGTGCCCTTCCTGACGAGGTAGCTGCTTCCTTTGTGTGCTGAGCACCCAGCAGTTTCTAGCTGTTATTAAGTACTGCCTGTTCGGTTCATGCACCTTGTAACTTTGAAAGGGATTTTCAAAATGCACAGGTCTCTGTGACCCCCCTGTGCAAATCCAGACCTTCTGTGATCAGGCAGAGCAAGGCCGTCTGGCTGTGATCATCTTCAGAAGTTCTGTTCTTCAGAAGTCTTACTACCTAGTTGCGAGCAGAGGGCTGTGTTGGACCATTTATCTCTTTTCTGAGGGTGGTTTTGCCTTGCCTCTGGGTAGCAGCTGGGCTTTGCCCCCTGCCACTAGTGCAACAGTCTTGGCCAAAACTGCACCATGGGCAGCAGCTTGCAGCTGGGACCTGGGGGAGCTGCACGAGGCTGTTGAAGGCTGAGAGAGCAGTAGGGGTTGCTGCTCCCTCCTGGACCAGGGTATTCACGCAGGAGGCCAAAAGTGAATGGTCGGCGGGGAGGTGCTGCCTCTCCTTGGCTAGAGCCCTGCAGAGTGCTCCGAGGCTTGGAGCGAAGTCATTTGCAACCTCCTGAGCTGCCCAGAGTGTGTTTGTGTGACATGAGGATGCCTGCGAACCCGGGCACCTGCAGCGCCTGCAAGAGACGAGCGTCTACACACCAGCAGCCTGACAGTTATTACCTTGGACTGCTGAAAAAAGTGTGCGAAGAAATATCCACCCAACAATACAAGTTTGTAATAAGATTTGGAAAACAAAGGACATTTGAGAAGACTGAAAATGAGCTGATTTTCTGCCAGTATTGAACAACAAATGGGATGGGCTTGGCTACGTTAAACCAAAGACAATTTTGACCGGTTCAAGTCAAAATAATGGAAGTTCCTAGCAAATTAAAAATTTAGCAATACAACTAATGCATGGAAAAAAAAATCAAACACAGTTTCATTCTTTAAGGAAATCATATATGTGCTTAATAAAGATAACTGTACAAAGGCAGTGTAGTTAGGCTTTTTGAAGTGCTTGATTTTGTTCTCTGTGATATTCAGATTCAGGTCTAGACTATAATTTGTCAGCAGATCGTGCTACTGGCTAAGTAACCAATGATTAAAAGCAGTTGTTATTGGGGTTATCACTGCATAGAGGTGGTTCCAGTGCAGTTTCTTAGAGAGCAACATCAACTTTGATATGGCTACACTAGGGATCTGGGTATGTTTGCAAGCACTGTTTGCAAAGGAGGAGCTCTCATTTTGGATAACAAAGTTTCTGAAGAAATTTTTTTGAGTCTGTTGGACAAGCAAACCAAAATGAATCCCAGTGGGATGCTGTGGCAAAACGCAGCGTCTTGTAGTCCTTCAGTGCATACACTGGCAAGAGGTGGGTTTGTTCCAGGAGGGGCTGGGATGGAAGAGGCTGTTACTGGAGCAGTGTTGGGGGGAAAGTCAATGTGATTGAAAGGAAATTGAAAAGAGGAGTGACATAGAAAAGAATAGCAGAAATGATCTGAAAAAAGATTCTTCCATGAGGGACTTAGAGTTCAAACTGCTTAGAGGAAGGTTTAGACCACTTGTGTAAAAACTTTCCTGGGGAGAAAAAAAAATTGCTATTAGAGAGATCCCTAATTTACTGGGGAGAAGCAGAACAAACAGAACCAGCTCCACATGTTTTGAAAGATGAAACCAGACAGATTCATATGAAAAACTGATCAGAATATTTTTGTGAGGAAAGTGATTAACTAACAGAAGAAATTATGAAAGAGTTGATTTTCTGTCTGTGGTCGTTTTCAGATGTAGACAGAATGTCTTTGTGCAGGACGTCCTATGCTGCAGTAGCTCAGAGGTTTGATGGTGGCCACGGGTTTTGCTCCTCTCACGTATTTGCCGTTCTTGTCTCGCAGTTCCGGTACAAGAGGCGCGTGTACACCCAGAGCCTGCTGGACGACAAGCAGTTTGCCAAGCTCCACACCAAGGTAAGGCTGGAGTCGAGCCCAAGGGCTTGAAGCAATGGGAGCGTGTTCAGCACAGAGGGTCTGTCCCAGGAGACATGGTTTAGCACCAGGTCCTGGTCTGTCTCAGCCTCCCCCTTGCCGCGCTCGTGGCTGCCGGGGAGCGCGCGGGGCTGCCCAGGCTGGGGCTGTGTGGCCAGGGGCAGACGGAGGGTCCACCAGGCTGCGGCGGGTGCTGACGGGGCAGCGGGTGCTGGTGCTGGGCACGCGGTTGGGTGAGCACTGCGGGGCGCAGGGCCGCTTCCCTAGGCCGCTGAGGAGGAGGAGGAGCAGGAGGGGCAGCTGAAGAGGTGCTTTATTTGCAAGCACAATAACGCACATTGAGGAGCGTGCTGGCCCTCCCCCGCAGCGTGCTCCTTGCCTTGTTCCTGGCTTTAACCCCTGTGTGTGCACTGGGAATTTGCTGCTAGGACTCAAGTGTGCAAGTGCCCTTGATGTCCTGCATCCCCCACGCATCATGGCAGTGATCTAGGCATTTGTAAGGATTAACTGCAGGTATTGGAAAGGACTCGTGTGTGCAGAAGGCAGGGAATGTCACGGGAAGGTGTAACCTGCCTGGGGTTTGCACGCCTGGCTGCAGAGGCACCCCCAAAGCCCCTGGCTCTGCAGCCGTGGGCACCCTGCCCTGGCACAGCTGGAGTGCTGGAGGAACCAGGGCACATGCTGGCTGGGTGCCCGCTCGCATTGCTCTTCCCTGGACAGTGCAGTGATCCCTCCACCTTGTTTCCCATGCAAGAAATTAAGGGCAGTGATAATAGCCTGCCCTGGAAGCACCAGAGGATGCGCCCTGCTCGCAGCAGGAGTGAGCCTGCCCGTGGTGCCCGTGCTGGGTCCTCCGAGGCCAGCGCCAGCAGCGTGTGGGGAGCCGTGGGTGGCGCAAGGAGAGGCGCCAGTGTCAGGGTGGCATTGCCAGGGGCCGCACATGGCTCCATGGGTCTAACGTGCCGAGCCCTGTTCAGGCGGCTGCGTGAGGGCGTCCTCAGCCCTGGACTGAGCTCAGCTCATTTCCTGGGACAGGCAGCGTGAACCAGGCTCTGCTGGAGAGCGGTGATGTGGGAGGCTCCACCTCGGCGGGTGGCCCATGCCTAGAAGATCCTGTGCTGTGAGGGAAAGCACAGACGTGCTTTGGGCGTTGTTTAATAAGAATGTAGGATCAGAGGTGGTTTCCAGAGCTCCTTGTTACGTATTATAGGAACGCAGGTCTGCAGGGTGCTGCGCAGATATCTTCCTCTTTTGGCCACCTGTGTCCTCAACAGAGAGGCAGGGAAGGGGAGCAAGTTTTCTGCTAATGTTCGAAACAGCAACAGAGGAGCTAGATGGAGCCACAGGTGTGAAGCAGATGGGAAAGAAACATCCTCCCAAAGGACTTGTCCCGCCAGCTGAAACTATTCAGGGGAGAAGCAGGTTCCTTGCCTTCCTTTTGCAGAGCTGCAGAAACAAGAGACAAATTGTTGTTAGGGTTCAGATTCAGGCAGAATCAGAATTCAGGCAGATTTTGTCTCGTGGTGTGAGAACATTCAGGCAGCAAATCTGGGAAGCTCCTGGTGTCTTCCTTATGCCAGGACATGTGAATCACGTTCTTGTGAGCCTTGCTGTGTAGGGACTGGGTGTCCTACAGTGGTAGCATCTGAGGACTTCACCTAAGAGTGTGTGGCAATCATAAATGCACTTTATTTAATATTTACTTAATCTCTGTGCCTCAAGATCCACTTAGAAATAACTTTTTTTTTTTTTTAATTTTTGACATGCCTTTGCTGCTAAGATTTGGTATCTCAGTGAGACACTGCTGCTCCCCACTTGTCCCTGCCAAGGGGATGCTGATGTGTGTGTCCTGTGGCTGGCCGTTCTCCTGCCTTGCTGTGACACTGGTCCTTGAAGATCAGCCCATGGCAGAGGAGACCTCAGCCTGCCCAAGGCTGCTCCTTGCAGCTTGTGTCTCCAGGTTGACTCAGCTCCTATTTCTCTCCATGCATAAGGGGCGCTGGTGTTTCCCTGCAGGGAAGCAGGTGCCTGGAGCGGGCTTCTCTGGGACGGTGCAGGCTGCTCTGGCCGCTCATGTCACTGGACCGGGATAGATGCCACATTTTCTGTGGTGATGCCTGAACTCTTGGGCTGTGGAATAGTGTTTGCTCCTGGATGCATCGTTCTCAAGTGCCACGAGGGGATAGCTACAGGGCACGGGACTGCACGACCTGCCTGGCCGCAGTAATGCGGAACTGTAGGTCTGTGATTGATGGGCTGGTTTGAATGGGAAGAGTGTGCAAAACTACTCGAGTTTATGGTGTGTGGCTTTTAGCAGCAGTATATATATCCTACTTTAATCTTTTGCCAGGGTAATGATGTTGAAACGCAATTCATACCTGACGTTTAAGAATTTAAGAAAAATCAAAATTAACTCCCTCCTTTAGCACTCCCGGGCTTGCCCTGCGCAGGGAGGAAGCTGACTACTCAGGTTGGCAGCGATGACAAAGTGACTCAGTAAAACTGTCAGCCCGCTTCCCTCCCGCCACGCCAGGATCCGCAGGCAGCAGTGTTTCCTACAGGTCTTTCCCAATGGATCTCATCAGGCCATTTGAAATGGGAGTCTACAGAAACATTTGTTAGAAAAGAACAAATCTGTTCTTGCTTCAAAATGGACTGAAAAGCCTTGGTATTTACCGAAAGGTCCAGAACGGACATTGTGCTATCAAAAGTCTTGAGATATAGCCAGCTTGAGGAGGAAAGAGATGGGTTGCGTGCTTAAACCCAGCGCTGGCGAGGATGACGTGCTCCCCTGCTGCGGTGGGTGCTGCAGGAGGTGGTGCGGGGCAGCGGTACCCGCGGCTGGAGGTGCCAGCGGGAGCGGGAGGCAGCGGCGCAGGGAGCGGTGGGCGCAGGCAGCCCGCGGGGGTGCAGCCGCAGCGAGGGCGACGGGCGGATCGGGAGACACCGCTCCTGGTGCATCAGTGGTGGCGCCCGCATCACCCTCCTTGCACGTGTTCGCGGCGGGTCCAGCGCCACGCTGTTAAGGAGGAGCATTAACTGCTAGAAAGTCACCAAAGATGATCAAGGACCACGCAAGGGTTTGCAACCTGGAGTGGGCAGCCCTGGGGACACCTTGCAGGCTATTTTCATGGCCAGCAGCTCCATCTGCAGGGACAACTCTCACAGGTAATCACCATGTGGTGGGCAAGCTCTCCATGGTGGTAGAGCTGCTCCGGTTCATGCGTGGCCGCCGTGCTTGGGGCTGGCCTGTACGGTGCCTCGGTATTGCCCACCTTGGTGCTGCTGGTGCCTATACTGAAGGCCTTGTGCTTTAAAACTGACCTGGGTACCAGCTTTTTGTGACTTTCGTTTAACTTTCCCTTTCAATAGTTTTTTTCCAAAGTCTTAAGACCCTCATTTCATGTATCTTATGGGGAAACTTTTCTATTGCTACAAGAGGCATCAAAGGAGCCTCCCCATGCACCACACCGGGACTTGCTCTGTCTTGTTCCTGTCTGGAGGCCTTCAGGTGGAGCAGCACCGAGCAGCGCTCGGACCTTCTTGTATGCCCTGAAATCGATTGTTTGACACCTAGATTGGGAGTCGACGCCGAGTCTGTCTGCTGAGAGCTAGTGGGACTGCTGGGGTGGAGGAAGGAGATGAGGCTTCCTCACAAGCCTCTTCCCAGGACCGCGTCCCAGCGGTGCTCGGAAGGACGCGGCTTTCCTTAGTTTTGGCTGGTGCTTGGAGCAGACCCTGAGCGAGGAGTAGTCTTTCCTTGATGCTGACGTTAGTGGCAGCCGACGGCGGCGTTGAGGGGAAGCGTGGGCGCGTGCTGGGCATGACGGGGCTGTGTCCTCCCCTCCTTGCAGGGCAGAGCGCGGGCTCTGCAGTGGCTTCTCTGCACCCAGCCATGAATACCAAGTAACGGTTAGAATCATCTATCTGCGAGAAGAATATCTCATTTATTTTCTTTCATTTCAATTTGAGAGAAAAAAGCTTGTTCCCTCAAACCAGTTTCCTCTCAATGGTCTTTTTTCCTGGAGGCTGTTGATTTTCCTTGCAGTTCTCCCTACGGGGATGATGGACTGTGGACAATGGCTGCCAGCTGGGCAGCTGGGAGCAGCTCCGCTCCTTCCCAGCAACATTCCTGATGATTAACCCCATTCCTGCTTCTGCAAACATGACTCAAAGGCACTTTGCAGTCGTCTGCTGACGCTGACCGTTTTGGATAATGATGCACGAATTGAGCTGCACGAATTGACTTTGCTCTTGCAGGAGAGGGTGTGGGCACCAGCCCCTGTGGCTCCCATCGGATAAGAGCAGACCTGGGTTTCCGTTCCTGTCCATTCTCACCAGACTCCCCCACGTGGCTCTCTGGGACCAGCCAATGAAGGATTTTCTCTCGGCAGGTTCCTGGAGGACGCGGTGGGGATGGAGGTGGTGGTGGGCTCGTTGCACTGGGGAGCTCGCCAGCACCAGCCCTGCTCCTGCTGGCACCGCGATGCTGCGTCCCGTGCTCCAGACCCCGGCAGATGGATAGGGCTTGTGCACGGGGGTGGTGGAAAGGCGCATGGGGATTAAGAGGCTCAAGCAGCAGTTTGAAGCTTTTGGGCAAGTCGTATCCAGTCTTGAATGTTGTTTGCTGGGGTTGCTGCTGTGCCTTGGTTTCCCTCCCTGCGGAGCCTGCTCCTCCACGGGTAGTGTTGCCATTCGAACACATTGATTTGCAAATCGCAGGGATCCCTACGCTAACCATGGTGCTTTTGCTCATGGGAAGATGCATTATGGATGTTTGTTTAAGCAGTTGGATAGCTTTATATAAATACATTTAAGTTTTAATTTTTGCATATAGGAAATGAGATGTGATATTTTTATGAGCATATGATTATTTTATATTATTTTGATTTGTATCAAACTGCATTTGGATGGAAGCTGAAATTCAATTAAAATTAAAGCAAAACAACATTTTAAATTGTGTCTTTATCATGTACATAAATGTTCCTTAAAAACACTGGATACAGAAGAGGAAAAGTAATTTATCAATATATATCTTTTGTATTTAAAGCTGACTGTTCTTTTGAAAAAGGAAGATTTGGTCTGTGCTAGTGATTCTTATCACCAATTCTCAGAGGTACTTAGGTATTTAAATGCCAGAAAATAAGGAGATAACTAGTGGGGTTTTAAAATGGCCTGAGCAGTTGTCAGCTGGGACTCCCCTTGATTTCCGTGGGAGTCTGACATTTGATCTCTGCTCTCTTTAGGTCTAGTCACCTTAATATGTTTGGAAATCTGGCCCCAAATCCCCGAAGTTTTTAGAATGAAGAGAAATCATTCCTTCCCACTAGGGTTTTATTCATAGATGAGAAAAGTGAGCTCCTAACTTCCCAGCTCTGAAATCTCCTTTCAGCTGCGAGTGAATCCATCCCCGCAGCAAGCAGAACACACGCTCTGTGTTTATAGCTAAAATGTGGTGAAAAACAATTCCACTGAAAGTTTTTCCATGAGACGTTATCTGGGAAAAACAATATGGAAAAATGTGAATACCACCATTTCCTCCAGCATCCCCACCATGGGATGCCGTTGTGACTTATTTATAGTCATTTAAGCTGATTTCAAAAGATAAATGTGTTTTGTTTCTGATTCTGAACATTGTTCAGAAAAAGAAGCCTTTAAGCAACCTTTAAGACTATTCACATAAAGACCATTTAACTGATACCTTTTTAAAAAAGCTTGTAAGTACAGACCTTAGTGCAAGTTATGTTCTCAAAACTCAGGTTTAAACAGGGGTGTTTTTAAGTTCCAAGAGACCTTTAGGGTAACAGAGAAATAACCCAAATGAAGGTGAAGCTGTTGGGAGCTGCACTTCGCTCTGCACCCGCTCACATGGAGCTGCTGCCCCGTCTGATGGTCAGGACGCGCGAGGCACCCGCGGGCTCGTGTCCCCGGTGCAAGGAGGAGCTGGTGGGATAGGATGGATGGACACATACGGGTGGTTGTCACAGCGTGGCTCTATGCCAAGAAGCATTTGGTTTCCTCTGAGGAATTCTGGTTAGGTTGTGTGATCAGACCCGGGCAATGCTTTTGACCCTGTTGTCGGTGCAACCGGATGCAGAGGAGGGTGACTTCACCCCAAGCTCCCCATCCTTTCCCGGGGTCTGACACAGGGCCGGGATGTGCTGGGAACAAGCAGGGGGTTTCACGTGATGGTTCGTCCCTCAGTTGTTGGCCTGTGAAGGCAAGAGGCATGTGGCGCCCTCGAGGGTGAGAGCGGCTGCCTCGCTGTGTCTGCTTGAAGGGTGCCCATTGCTGCAGTATCCGGAGTGTCCATTTCCTGTTCTCTTGCGTAATCTCATTCCCGTCATTTCCCAGTCCTGGCTGTGGGTATAGTTCTCTGTAGCTGTTTGGGGAGTAGCACAGTGCCTCCCAAGAGTTTGCGTATCCTATTGGTTGTTTTCAAGGTCATAGGAATATTTAACTTGACTGAAACAATATGTTTTTATCTAGCTTGATTCTGGGAAACAGCTTAATTGGTTTAGTTGCCCATTTGTCCATTGGCAAAGAGTAAGGAACCAAAAGCTGTTTTGTAATGGGAAACCTAAGGAGGCTTTTAAAGTGCTGCTGCTCCCTGTGCCTAGATCAAGCTGCTCTGGTCCCTGCGGCGGCTGCCGGGTCACTGGGTGCAGGTCCAAACCCTCCTCTGCTGGCATGAGGGACCCGCGGGGACTCTGCTCCTCCCTCCTGCCACACGTCCCTGCTCCAATTGCACCCACACGCCATGACGAGCGCTGGGGATCTCCTGGACCATGGAGGAGGACCCAGCTGAGGTCCCCGCTGCTGCGGGCGCAGAGGGGATCCCACAGGAGCCGTGTCCGTCGTGGGAAGCCCGGTGTGGGCCTTGGCCTCAGGGCAGTGCGCAGGGAGCGCATTGTCCTCGGCGAGCGTGTGCTGCCATCCTGTGGAGCGCCGCACCATGCCGGGCAGCGGGACGCGCAGCGCGGGGAGACCCGCGGGGAGGCCACGAACAGGGAGCGCCTCCCTTGTGCCGTTCTGCTCCCGGGCTGTCATCCCCAAGCATCCCCCATCTACCCACCTTGGCTTGTCTCCTCCAGCGCCAGTGTCACAGCGCTGACCCTGCTGTTAGCATCACCTGGACACCCCTAATGTCACCCAAACCCTCATCAGGATGAGTTCCACCTTGCAGAAGAGCCGGTCGCTGCAGGGGCAGGGTGCGTGGGCAGAGGTGGTTGATGCAGAAGGACAGCCCGGCCCTGGGCACAGCAGCCCTTGGCGTTAGCTGAGCCAGGGCTCCTGCAGAAATCCCCTGCTGCTTGGGCAGGAGCGAGAGACCTCAAGGAGAATGACCGGCCTCGTGGGCAGCACTTGTGTGGCTTCAGCAAAGACATCTGTGGAGCGTCGTGGACGGAGCTCAGCTTGGGCACTTGGCTTCCGGGAAGATGCTGTTGGGAGGGAAAGGGACATATGGACAAGCCTGAGCGGGAAGAACAGGATTAACTCCGCACAGCTGAGTTGTGCTTGGAAGGAGGGACTTTTTGTGGTCACATCCTAGAAGTGGCTGCTGCAGTTGTCAAGTCCCCTCTTTTCTGGGGCTGACATGCAGTCATGATCCCTTTTACAGGGTGTTGCAGTGTTTGTGGAAACAAGTGGTGTGATGCTGAAATGGGCATGGGGAGATGGAGCAAGAGGAGACTTGGGCAAGGGGGAATGCGTGACGGTGAGGTCCAAGCAATGTCTTGCCATGGGAGAAAGTGAAGTTTGGGCCTTGCAGCAACTGATGCTCATTCCACTTCTGCCGTGCTCGGGACACAAGTGTTGTGCTGCGAGAATCGCTTTCTCTCCTGGCAAACATCTCCACTGTCGCGGTGCTGGGGACCTGGCCCTCTGTGCTCCTCAGGGACCTGTCATTGCTGCTGCACGGGCACTGTCCTGCCGTGTGCTGACCTTGCTTTGGTGACCCTGACAGTGCTCGGAGGGAGCAGTGGGGCCATGTGGTGAGGAGCGAGGCCGTGGGAAAGGGGTCAGAACTGCGGCTCTGCACCGAGGGCAGTTGGCTCCCACTAGTGCCTCATTTTCCGTTTTTGCTGCTGACGATTGCCCTGCTGCAGCACCGTCCCTGGGGACGTTAGGAGCAGTGAACCTTGTAACTGAATTCACTCTGTGGTGTTGTGCTTCTGGCCAGATGTTTCATGCACTGACATCTCTGCACGGGGCCGTGCGCGCTGCAGACGTGCGGAGCGGGCGCTCTCGGTGCCCGCTCGAGCACGGCGGGTCTGCAGAGCCCGAGTTAATTAACTTATGAGGTGGCAGAGCATGCAGGGAGCAGGGCACGGACATGCACAGATAATTTTAAATACATGGCATGGCTGCTTATGGTATCCATCCATTTTGCTGGTTTTAGAAAAAAAATGCTATGTGTTTAGGGTTTGGTTGTGCAGGCTAACCATCCAGAGAATGAATTTGGCTTAAATCCTGGTGGTGTTTCTGTCTGATGTCACACTGCTGTCTCTGCAGCATGTTGGAGAGTCATGGGGACCTTGGTGAGTCCCATCCTTGGGATTTGCACACCCCTGTGTAGAGCTGGTTTTAAAACTGCTATTAAGTTTTTCCTTTGGAAAAATGCATTTTGAAAAAATCAAAAATTTGTGCAAAATAATATGATTTTTTTTTAAAGAAATCTTTGTAAGGACTCAGAAATGTTTCAGCATTCTACTTTCTTCAACTGGGAAATTTTGAAATGTAATTTGAAGTGAAGCACTTTGATGGAATTCATTTTATCTCATGGAAGAGTTCATTTTTTATGTCAAATTAGTGACAAATGTTGAAACTTGAGATTTTCACAGGGTGGAAAATCAGCTTTGCTTGCAAGTGTTTAGTCAGCCAGGGGTTGGTTCTAGGACACTTCCTTGAGCCCTGGTTGCAGCCCAATGGGTGGGTTAAAATTGTTCCCGAGGGGCTCGCTCAGCTGCTTGCACAGCCCCTCTGCCGTGTCGGGTGTCTGCGGACCCCTTCCTTCAGTGACCAGCAAGGTGTGTTGAAATGATCTCAAAGAGGAAAAATCTAAGTCTGCACTTGAAGATCTGAAAAACTGGCTCGGAAATGTGTGTGGAAAGGGTGTTTTCACACTGTAGTTCATCCAAGTGATGAACTGCCTACCTGCCTGGTGGAGTTATAATTTCTAGATCTATGTATTATTGTGAAATTTGTTAAAATAATGTATTTGTCATGCATAGCTACCCAGAAGAGAAAAAGAAAGAGAGGAAAATCCCCAGACACAACCTGGTAGACCCAGAGGAGAGTCTTCTGAGTGTTCATTCCCCTCTGGAGAATAGATTTAGTCTCGGTCCCAAGTAGGAAAACTACTTCAAGAATAAAACAGTTTCACAGCAGAGTATGACTGCCAAACTCCCTGCACCCTACAATGTAAGTGCCTCAGTGTTTGAGGGGCTTGGCCTTCCTTCCAGGTTCACAGGCAAGTAGATGGTACCACGTAACAATGAGGTTGGGCCCCACGCCGTGTGCGTGACGCTGCGGGGAGCGCAGAGCCTAGGGCAGGGTGTTTCACCCCAGGGGCTGCGTGCGTGAAGTTGCCCACCTCCTTCCACAGCGAGCGACGCACTGTCCTGAATGTGCTGAATGTGCGAGGAGTCCGTGTGCCCACGGGGCACGAACTAGAAGTGCCTTTGTAGGGAGGATGGGTGCTTGTGCATGGGCAAAGGGAGGGAGGGAGCTGTCAGCCCCTGAGGATTTCCATGAGATGATCCGGTGATTTCCAGTCAGGTGGAGAGATGGAGATTTGCAGCATTCCCTGCAGTAAGTTCATGGAATAACCATGTGCCCTAGTCCCTGGTGGGTGCTGTCCCGTGTTCTTGCTGCTTGAGATCCCTGAACTGGGCACATTCATCGCTCGTGGTGGCCCTTCTCTCCTGGTGTGTTAACGCTGTGTGTTGTGTGTTCTCCTGGGATGTCACGGCTGCAGGCAAACCTGAAGAAGTTCATGGAGTACGTGCAAGTGCTGAATGCGGAGAAGGTCTGCAGACTTCTGGAGAAGGGCCTGGACCCCAACTTTCATGATCCGGATACTGGAGGTGAGATCAGCTTCTCCCGCGAAGGCAATGTGGATATGGGAGAAGGTGCCTGCGGGTGTGTGGGGCAGGGGGTTGCTGTTTAGAGGGTATAACAACTGCTATTGGTGGAAATGCAAGGCTTGGGACGGAGTGGGAAGGGGAGAATTTCTCAGGAATGTATTTTCACATGATTCTTGAGTCTTGAATACCTTGAGATGCAAAACTATAAAGGTCTTGCCAGCAGGTAGCATGGGGAAAAAGGTGCACAGTCCAGAAGTGTAGGATGAGATCAGACCCTTGTGGGATTGAGCGTCTGTTGATGTGAGGCTCTGGTGGGGATGAGGCTGTCTCTGGCATTGGCAAGTTGGGTGAAAGTGTATTGGAGCTCAAGGAACAGTGAGAAGATTTAAGAAAATATTTAAATGAAAATAAAAATTCACCCTTGAGAGGTTGGAAATCTAGAGCGCTTGCTGTTGAGTTGTGGACATAAGAAGAGATGATGACTCCACCATGTTTCTTCTTCTCTGATTTTGACCCTCTGCTCATTCCTGTGCTTGTGGTGGCTTGCAGGGCTGCCCTGGAAGATGAGTTGCTACTTCTGCTCTTTCTGTTTTATAATAATGTGCTTTATTTGTGTTCAGTATAGCGGGTTGGGCTTCTGTGTGTGCTGATTGTGACACATTCCCAATGCAGGAACAGTTCCCAATCTGATGATCAATTTTCTCTGTACTTTGGTCGAGCTGGATGCTTTTGCAGGTCGGTCCTGAAGTGGTGGCCACCCCTGTGCTGGTGACTTAGTGTGTGCAGGCCACTCACTGGCACCAAGATGAGTGGTGCAGTACAGTGACTTTCTTACTGCTAACCTCTCTACCTCCCAGATAACGTGCTGCATCCAGACTGCCTTCGGGCAAGAGTCCCTGGCCCTTGCCAGCTCCCGAACTGGGAAAGTGACACCTGGGTCAACCAAACTCCATCAAGGACTATTCAGATGGTGCCCGGGGTGTTTATGTTGTTTATTTTGGTGGAGTAGCTGCTGTGTCTGATCTGGTGCTTGTTATGAGAAATAAACCGTTAATGCACACAACTGTGCTCCCAACTGCCAAACTGCTCAGCTCTGGTTGGGTTTGGTTTTTGTTTGAGACCTTACAAATGTTTTATGGAATCTTTCTTCCTCAAGAAAGTCCTCTGTGCTCCCAAAGCTGAGTCAGTTTTCCAAAGTGCGTGTTGTGGAGTGCAGTGTGCAGTGTGTTGCTTGAAATTTCTTGGCAAAGTTCTGCATCTGAATAACCTGGATGATTGTGTAGATCCTGATTTCGTAGAGTAGATGATTACAGCAGCAGGCTCTTGAGTACTGAGAAAACTTTTCAAATATAGAGAGGGAAGAAGGAAAAGACTGGTCCAACTGGTTGTGTAGATCTGGTTCAGAACTGAAGGCAAAATCACAGGGGATGTTATGAGATGCAAGCACAGAGCATTGGAATAGTGTGAGCCTTGGGACACCTCACTTCCAGAGTCCGAATTCTTGTGCAAAACCACTTTATTACTACTCTTTTTGCAACCTGTTTCCTGTGCTTCAAAGAAAGATGTAAATCTGGTTTTAAGTAATTATGGGAGCTTAGAGTCTAAGACAGGTGAGACTATGACTTTCAGCCCTGGTGAGGCCACATCTGGAGCACTGTGTCCAGTTCTGGGCCCCACAGTACAAGAGGGATGTGGAGCTGCTGGAGAGAGCCCAGCGCAGGGCCACGAGGATGATCAGGGGCCTGGAACATCTGCCCTATGAGGAGAGGCTGAGGGAGCTGGGCCTGTTCAGCCTGGCGAAGAGAAGGCTGAGAAGGGACCTGATCTGTGTCTCTAAATACTTCAAGGGAGGGCAGAGGACGGGGCCAGGCTCTTTTCAGTGGTGGCCAGCGATAGGACAAGAGGAAACGGTCACAAACGGAAGCACCAAAAGTTCCACAGCAACTTGAGGAAAAATTTCTTGACAGCGAGGGTGACAGAGCCCTGGAACAGGCTGCCAAAAGAGGTGGTGGAATCTCCTTCTCTGGAGATCTTCAAAACGCGCTTGGACACAATCCTGTGTAACATGCTCCGGGTGACCCTGCGTGTGCAGGGGGGTTGGACTAGACGATCTCTAGAGGTCCCTTCCAACCTTAACAATCCTATGATTCTATGATGCTGTGATCCAACCTCCTGTATGTCCCTGGACCCTTGTCACCCTCTGTGGAATCCAAGTGTGTATGTGCAGGTGTGTGTGTTAAGCAAAGCTTAAACATATTTTCCAGAAAGCCATCAATCTCTATTCAAAGACCTTAAGGAACAGGATCCATGCCTTTCTGTTTTTATTTGGTTAATCACAGGCACTATTTAAAATGCATATATCATTTAAATTTGCATGCTTCAGCTTGCAGCTGTCGTTATACTTTATCTTCTAGATTAAACAGCACTTTAATACCTGGTTATGCCTTCATATGAAGGTATTTATACATGGGAATGAAGTCAACATTCAGTCTTTCTTTTGCTAAATTAAAGAGAGACTGAACTCCTTCAAATTTTCATCAGAAGGTATTTTCTCCAGTTTTGCTGTCGTTTCTGTGATTCATGTATCATTGCTTTGTTTCTGAAAGCTTTTTAGGAATGCAGGTGCCAGGACAGCCTGTGTATTCCTGTACCACTCACCATGACCAGATGTGCAGTTACTCCTTCTGGTCCCTGCTGTCCAGTATCCCAGGGCCACGACAGCCCTTTCGAGGCTGCAGCCTTGTTTGGGGGAGTTGGGGTGAGCTCCATGTCTCAGAGAAAGGCCCTTTCCCCTTGCAGGTTGCTGGGTGCCTGCTGAATGAGGGACCCGGAGTGCAGTCCTCCTGTCCTGCTCCTGCACTGCAGTCCTGCCCTCTGCCTTGCGCTGGGGTCTGTTTGGCTCGTGTGAGCGGGCTCCTAGGTAAACCCCCAATAACTGTTTTCTTTAGGAGTTTTGATTTTTTTGGAAAGGTTGTTTGGGGTCCATTTAACCTCCTTACACAGTCTGAGCTGGAACATGGAAGCTGCATGGTGGGAACAGATCTGCTCCCTCTGGGGCTGCTGGCCACCAGGCACTTGCAGTGAGGGTCAGGCGTCCCCCGTGGGCACTGTGCACAGCCTGGAGCACAGCCACCACCGGCGGTGCAGGACAGGCCACCTTCTCCCCAGCAGTGGTGTTCGCCCTACGCTCTTCCAAAGACGCAGTCCTGTGGGGTTGCAATGTGACCCAGATGTTTTGTGGTTCCGGGATTGCCTCGTCCTCATAGCAATCTCCCCAGCCTTGTGTCTGAGCTAATCTGATCAAACGGGCAGCATGTTTGTTTCCAAATAGCTGATGGAAATAAGGGTCTAATCCAACAGCTCAAAGGATTGGAAACACTTGCACATTTGACCACATCTTCCAGTGGCCACTCTGAGTCCTACTCTTTGGCTAGGCTTTAATTCACTTAGGACATGCTTAAGTGACATTTTCTACTGCTAGCTTTTAATGTCATGTAGGGCTCAGCTGAACGTGAATCTTCCATCAATACAGCTATCTGCATCAATCAAACCTGTAACTTATCAAGGGAAGGAATTAAAAGTGAGCAGCAAGACCTATTTTTGGTAAAACCTGATTGGCTGATATTAATGATACCACTAGTCTTTAATGCTGTGCCAATTAAATTCCAAATAAATGTTCCCAGAATTTTCTCAGAGTGAGCATTATTTTTCTGGTTGTTAGTTTCATGGGCCATCCTACTGCCCCTTTTGAACATTGGCCTAACACTGGTGTTCTTCTAGTCTTTTGGAACATCCCAGGATTTCAAAATATATTAAAACTGAATGTCATTGGACCAGGAAGAACTTCAGGGAGAAGTTAAGGATTTCTGGCATGAGTTACCTGAGAGTGAATAAATTGATTATGCCTAGTGGATGTTGTATATCATCCCTTTTATTTGTTAATGCAATGGAAGATATTTTCTCTCCAGAGCAACAAGATCAAAAATAAATTATTGGTCATTTTGCTGTCTGAATTTATTAGCAGTTATACACTGTCTGCCTCGTGACCAGTGCTAAGAAATCTTTTCCCTTATGTGTTTTACACAACAGCAGCCGAGATCCTCTCTGGTAGTCCGTTGCTGTGCCAGGCATGTCTTTCTTTACTCCTGTGTCATTATTCCTTGTTATTGGCCCTCGTTTCCTAATTTTCACTTTGTGCAATCACTGTATTTTATATCATGTGCGTCATTACCCTCCCGGATGCCACCCTGTGCTCTGGGTGACCCTGCTGGAGCAGGGCGGTTGGACTAGACCATCTCTAGAGGCCCCTTCCAACCTCAGCCATCCTGTGATGACTCTGTTCTCTATTTGTAACTGCTGGCAGTACTTCACTGCTGAACTGGACTGAGTAACTCTTCTCTTGATTTATGGAAACGTAGTTTTGGGTTTCACACACATCATTTTCCAGGAACGCTCAGTCATCTTTCACTTCTTTCTATTTAAATTTCCCTCTTTTCCTGTAATCAGTTTCCTAATCTAATTTCCCTTGATTGATTCCCTTTGGAAGCACAAAGATTGAAAAGGTGGTTGGAATTTTCTTCTTTCCATGTAGTCCCTGATAATAGTCAAATATTTTGCTACAAAACAGCATTCTCTTACACTGGAACAAAGCAATATCTGTAAAAAAGTGATCATATTCTTTCTCAGAAAATGAAATGATATTTTATTGCTGGCTTCATTGAACACCCAGCATTTCTTTGGAAGTATTGCCATGATGGCACAAAGTTTAATTTATATAACTTGGAGATAAACACTTCAAGGTTAATGCATTTTTTCTTCAGTGGTCTCTAACAAAATACTACAAAGGGCCTTTTATCTTGTTACTTGGGATGCTGCTGTATATGCATCCAAGATACTGTTCTGAATCATCAGGAGACATGTAATAGGTGGTGGGATTTTAATGTAAATGTTTTTATAGTCTTCATTGCCCACTCATTACTTTCTCATTCTTGTAACAATCAGGTGTTTTTCCTATTTTAAAATGGTGTAAGTGTCTGTAGGTTTTAGTAATGACAGTTAAATCAAAGTTCTTATTACTGGTAAAAGCTGTCCACATCCTTTTTCTTGTTATCCACGCCCCTAGCATTTTGAAATGGCCAAAGAGGAAGAAAGTTCTTCCTCCCATTCTTTATTCAATAGGTTTAATTACTTTTGACATGGTGCATTTGTGCTGCATTTCCCTCTTCACAATCATTTCACTTGTGTTCTTAGCTAATGTCTTTCTAATTGTTCTACTCATTTCTCCGCCAAGATCATTATCTCACCCCTCTGTGAAGTGCATGTTGCTCACTGAGAAAATCCTCTAGAGTCATTCTCAGTTCCTGAATCCAAAATTTTGAGTTTTGCTCCCCTCATGTGGCTAGTGATGCACTTGGAGTATTTTCTGTAGAACTTCCCTGTTCTTCAGGTTTCCTTGAACGTCCTCATGCCCGTTGGCCTTGGTTGCCTTGACAGGGCCCCTTGTTCTGCCTGCAGCGCCCAGGGATGTCCAAGATCACTGCCTGGGTCTCCACTGCAGCCACGGAAGGGCAGGTTGGGGACCCTACGGTGCCCGGTCTGCTATGGGTGCCCATGCCCAGCCAGCAGCACCCTCACTGTGGGGCTGCCGCAGGACTCCGCTGATTCACCCCTGCGCCCGTTAATGTGCTGGGAACTCACACGTCCACTTCTAGGCATCTTCCTCTGCACGCTGAACCCTGGGCCCTTCATGGGACCTGAGGAGGACAGTACATTGCTGGACCACCTATCCCTTGTACATAGGACAGTCTTTCTGTCCAGGATGAGTCTCTCATGAATCCTTGCATAAAATATGAGCGGATGGCCTTGATGAAAGGAAATAAAAATTTTAGACAGGAAAACATTTGTACATTTGTCACAGGATCTTTCCAACTACTTTGATTCTGGCCACAGTAAAAATGAACAGAGAAGCAGAATTGGAAAGAAATAATCTGAAACTGTCTTCTGCAACCGTCTCTGAAATACCCATTTTCTTTTCTTTCTAAAAAGGCCCGTTCCTTACAGAGGCTCTAGTAGCCATCAGTACTTTTGTTCTATTGCCCGTCTTGATATACTGCAAAGCTCGCTCTCCATTTCTACCTCCCCAGTTCCTTCCCTGCAGATCCTTCTCTTGGGCTACCTGCAGGGTTGGCTCCCTAGTCAGACTGCCTGATAAATGTTCATTTTTCAGGTAGTGCCCAATGATGTGCTGTGCCTTTCTGAACCATATATTTTGCTTGTCACCAGATTGCACTTCATATGCAGGACTCTTCCTTCTTGTAGAGGGGCATAGTTCATCCAGCTCAACATCAGCAGGACCTCATGCTCCTTAAAGCAGGACAGCTCCAGGCACAGACTCTCCGAAGATGAGGGACCTGCTATTATGTGATCATCTGTACCTCACCACTGATGTTATTGCTTCATCCCCACACGCCTGAGACCCCGAATCTGGAGGTGTTACCTGTTGTACTGCTTTTCTGATGAGTTAGAGTTACAGCAGAACAGGCTTGCAGCAATTCTCACCAAAGAAAAGTTTCTGGAGTTTATTATGTATTTTTGGTTCAAATATGGCTCTCTCATTTTTCTGCAAGAAGATAAATTAGAATCTCAAGAATGTAATTATGCAATTAACACAAGATTTAGAAAAATAAGTGGCTCATTTTTTCTTAAATGGGTTACCTGGTGTCCCAGCCTTCCAGCTGAGCTAGCACATGGCCATGGAGGTCCTTGCAGTGCAGCGCAGGCACGAGCAGCTGCTTGGGAGCCGGGGCAGGTAACCCCTTCAGAAGCCTCGTGCAGCTGGAAGAGGATATTTAACAAGCCGTGAGAGAGCTCCCATTCACAATTACGTTGATATAATTCATAGTATGAATTCTAAAGGCTGCACAAAACTGCATAGCCTATATTTTAATACGAATTACCTTAAGCTGATTTAGAAGAGAGTTGAAAAAAAAAAAACAGATTTTTTAAGCAAAATAATTATCTTTGAGCTGTTTTCATTTAATTTAACAATTTTAGTCAAAGAAATTGAACATCCATGAACATATGGACAGAGCTTTGGATTATAATTCTGGATACAAAGCTATGTGAGAAAACAAGATTAGAAAGGACACCTGCCTCTCTGCCTCCTGGTAAAGATTTTAGGATTATTAATTATGCTTATTTTGTAGTGCTAATCATTACAAGAAGTAAGTTAACAATGATATATTCAGATTTTAAAACCTGGCAGTGGTACATTATGTACAAGTACTGCATCATTATGAAGCCTGACTTCTGCAGCCAGAGGCATCTCCTATTTCTATCATTTTTTTGTTGTTCACAGAATCACAGGATGGTTGATGTAGGAAGGGACCTCTAGAGATCACCTAGTCCAAGCCCCCTGCTCCAGCAGGGACACCCAGAGCACGGGGCACAGGGTGGCATCCAGGCAGGTTTGAAGATCTCCAGAGAAGGAGCCTCCACAGCCTCCCTGGGCAGCCTGTGCCAGTGCTCTGGCACCCTAAGAAGTAAAGAAGTTCTTCCTCATGTGGAGCTGAAACTTACCATGTTTCAGTGGGGCCTGGATATTACCCTTCCGCTTGTGCGATCAGCCAGTCCTTCCAGCTGTCAGGGCGGTCTGAAAAGGCACCCAGCTATCGTGCCAATGCTTCCACGGCGTGTGGCCAGCGAAGCTGCGTTGGTAGCGCAGGAGATGAGGAGGTCTGGGGTGACCTCTCCAATGCACAATTTTTGTCATATTCTCATGGTTTGGAGATGCGGGTGAAGCTTTAAAGGTGCTCTGGTCTCGGAGACAGGGAACAATGCCGTGAATGTGGCTTTTTTTCCTGGGGAGCCTGAGGAAGGAGGCTTCTCCTGCTGCGGATCCATGTTGCAGACAGGGTTGCTGGTGGGTGGTTGCCAGCGTTACCTGTCCGTGGCAGTACAGCCCTGAGACACAGCACGTGGACAGCTGGGCAGGCACGGGGTAGCTAAGATAAGATCCTGTGTGATGCAGTTGTCTCCTGGCCATCTAGCAATGGTGACACTCGTGTCCCTGGGTTCATCCCTGGATTCAGCAGGAGCTCAGAAGCTTCTGTTCAGCAGGACGTTGGGCAGCTGGGAGGCAGAGACAGGAGA
Organism: Crypturellus undulatus; assembly: GCA_013389825.1. NCBI lineage: Eukaryota > Metazoa > Chordata > Aves > Tinamiformes > Tinamidae > Crypturellus > Crypturellus undulatus. The sequence goes on along the minus strand of VWPW01002654.1, from coordinate 53,383 downwards.
GCTCCTAACGTGACACTGCATTATCGGGAGGGCTTGTCTAAGCGCAAAGCAGTTGCTTGGGCCCAAAGGAGGAGGGATTTTTTCTGCTTCTTTGTATGCCAGGTCAGATATTGAGATAGTCAGTGTTAAAACTGCGCTACCAGTATTTTACTTTATATATGTGGAGTCATCCATTTACCCATAGCAAGATTTCAGCACTACCACCAAAGTGGAAACAACTAGCAGCAACAACAACTCTGCTGAGGATCCTTTCCACTTTCTGAAAGGACGTTGCCATTAAACTTGTAAAATGTTCTCTCTTCAGACGCTGTCCCTCACTGCGTCTTCTCCAGAATCTCTATATTTTTCAGATATCATGTTTTCATTTTTCTGCTTAGCGTTTCTCAACTTTCAGGGGCTTTTTGAGCATCCCCTTCCCAGGTAGATTTGAAACAGTGCTCCTCCACATCTTTGCAAGGAGATATCCGTCAAGCTCACCAGCCAGAGCTTGTCTGTCTGGTCTTCCAGATGTGCGAGAATCAGGTAAAATCTGAAACTAGAGAAGAATGCAAACATAGGGAAATACTGCCTTTCCAAAAGGTGCAGTTCTGGGCTCCACAGTACAAGAAGGACATCGAGCTTCTAGAGAGGGTCCAGCGGAGAGCCGAGATGATGATTAAGGGACTGGGGCATTTATCGTATCAGGAAAGGCTAAGCGAGCTGGGCCCGTTTAGTCTGGAGAAGAGAAGGGTGAGAGGAGATTTGATCAACATGTTCAAATACCTGAGGGGAGAATGTAGGGAGGATGGGGCCAGGCTTTTCTCAGTGGTGGCCAGTGACAGGACAGGGGTAACGGGTACAAGCTAAAGCCCAGGCAGTTCCATCTCCACATGAGGAAGAACTTCTTTCCTGTGAGGATGCCTGAGCCCTGGCACAGGCTGCCCAGAGACGCTGTGGAGGCTCCTTCTCTGGAGATCTCCCAGATCTGCCTGGATGCCACCCTGTGCCCCGTGCTCTGGGTGTCCCTGCTGGAGCAGGGGATGGACTAGATGATCTCTAGAGGTCCCTTCCAACCTCAACCATTCTGTGATTCTGTGAAGAAAATCCATGGAGGGGGGAAGTGAACTTCTTGCTATGGTTACTGCAGACGTGAAGCTTGTAATTATTTTGGGGAAATTTCTGTTTCTCCTAGTGAGTTACATAGATGAACTCTACTGAGTCAATGCTTCCATGATAGGGCTTCACTCTTGCCCCAACAGATGTCCTGCCCAGCAAGGTGTCTCATAAAGAGCACCTCAGTGCATGTTGGCTTGAAATTGTTGCTGAAAGTTTCAGTACGCCTGGAGAGAGAAATGGCCAGTCTGCTGCTAGGTCGAACTTGCCCTCTCGCAGATACTCTGAAGACCTCTAAGTAAACCTTTCCTCGGTGGAGAGGGTGTCTACAGTGAATTTTTAACCCAGAGCTCTCAGGGTTATCTGTAAATTGCTGGTTACCCAGACAACTCCAGCTAAGATTTCAAGGGAAGAATCATAGAATGCCCAAGGTTGGAAGGGACCTCTAGATGTCATCTAGTCCAATCTCCCTGCACACGTAGGGTCTCCTAGAGCATGTAATCAATGAATGCTTCGTATTTCCAGTGCTTGATGTTTTAGCAACGGTAGAGAAAGTTGCAGTGCATAATCTTCATTCTTTTTTTGAAAAGTTTTTTTTGCCTGCTATCGTTACAAAATCACTATAGCAAATCTATTGTCTTTTTGCCAGAACAGGGTTGCTATTAACAGTGCTCTTTTATCCAGTGTGTCTCCAGGGACAAGTCCTGTAGGGGTATTGCAAATAGAGCCTGACACCAAGCGCTCCTTCCTCTGAGGTCAGATCTTGAGTAACTCCAAATACTGTTTGTTCTTCTTCCTACAGGAGCATGCAGGATGGGGAGGGAGAACACCCAAACCCTGGAGGCTTTAGAAAGCTGAGAAAACTCCTGTGAGCAGGAAGGGGTTACCTTCAGCCCAAACTCAAGGCAGCCTAAAACTGCTGTGCTGGCTTTCAAAGTGGCACATGCAGTACTGCTGTGTCTCAAAGACGTTGCAGTATGGATCCCTAAGAAAACAGATTCATTCTCTTCTCGGCTTCTCTGAATTTTTACTCTTCTATGAGGAAAATAATATCCATGCAGAAATTATTTATTGGCTGTTATGCATGAACCTCTTCGATATAGGCAAGTTAATGATCTTATCTGAAACCTGTTGAGTTTTACAGAAAAAGAAAGGTTTCTCCCCTGCTCAGGGAATATTTCATTTAAAGGAGAAAAAAGTCTAATAGTCTTGTCTAAGACTTCAGTTCTAAAAGTTCAGAAAAATGATATGCTTGCATTGTAGATGATATGTAAATTCTTCTGAAACATCCAAATACTTGCATTATTCTTAGTTTCTCTTTTTAGTGTGTGTATCTCTCTCTTCTCAATGCACAGAGCAGCTACTGTCCAGGACTCTTCATCCACATTGTCCCCTTCAGGAGGGAGTTATTTTCCATTTTCTTTCATTAGAATGGTCCACTTGTTTATTTGTTAGGCCATTGCTTAGTTTACTAGAGACACAGAGAAGCTTGTAACTCAGTTGCACCAGCTTCACCTTGTGCATCCCCTGTTTGACTGTTGCATGTTTGTCCTTTGCTAAATTCTTCTGACTAAAGTTGCTATTTTGTGCTCTGAGGGGTGTATTATAGACATTTTCCGTGGGCAAGTTTGACTCCTCCACTTGGGCAAATGTTACTTCTGCAGGATTAAATCCAGTTAGAATAGTCTGAATAACAGTGGCTGCACCATGAGATAACATGCACTCTGCAGTGCCATCCCTGAGCCCTGATACGGCTGTATCCGCGCTTCCCAGTGCAGAGCCTGCTATCTTCCTTCAAGCTGCTGTCGGAGGTGGGTTTAAGACGCACCGAGGCAGCTGAAATGCAAGCAGATGTTCCCTCCTCCTGGCTCTGTTGAGCCTGAGAGAGCAGATAAGTGCATTTTCGTAAATTTGCTGTATTCATGTTTCAGAGTCCTGGGAAGTTACTCTAGCACAGATTAGCAGTCTTTAAAATGGGCAAAATTTTCAGACTCGTTTCCTGTAGGTAAATTTTAAGAATGAACAACTCAGAAGTTACTGTTATGCTAAAATTGGAGTTGAGCCTGCGTAATAGTTTAGGCTGGAGAAATGAGAAAACCATTCCCACATTTAACCCAAAGTGGCAGCTGAGGAGCAGGGGGAGCGTGAGAGCAAGTGTCTGCCTGTGCAGAGAGTCTGTCCTGAGCTGTGGGCAGCAGGGTGGAGGTAGAGCATGGGGCAGCAGCTGCAGGACGAAATACTTACTGCACAGGATGGAGCTTTCTTTACCTGCTGCCTGCTGTTATGGAAAAACAACAACAACAACAAAGAAACCCTCTATCCAAGGTGTTTGGAGCTTGCTCCTCATCTGTTTGTGCGGTACTCCAGAGTCTGTGCAGCTATGGCATAATGCATTCAGGTACAAATATGCAATGACTTAACAACAAAAATGACTCACCTTTAACATGTGGTCGTATATGGTCTGTTACTTTGAATTTTAGAAGCTGAAATTTAAGCTTTGATTCAGCAAGCTACTATGTGGCCCTAAGTGGGAAAACCACTGGATTTCCGCTTGTGAGTTTATAGGATTATGGTACTCCTCAGTTTTAAATCTGTTAATCCAGTTACGTCAAACCTTTTGTCAGCAAATTGGCAGCATCTCTTTCAGTTCACTGCAATGTGCAATGCAGATCTTTGAAAAATGTTATGGCTGAATTCAGCAAGATTGGACTCGAAATGGCACCGTGTAATATTTTCCTCTGCAGCTGAGCAGAGGCTCTACATAGAGGTGTTGTTTATCCCAGGCAGATACTTTCTGTCACTGTGCACTATGTGTCTGTGCAGGAGCAGAGTGTAGACATAACCCTCCTCCCTAGCAGCTTGCGTTAGAACTCTCATATCAAGGTTGGTATCATCTATCCTGCAGCTTGAAGACAGATCCACCTGCTTCCCAAATGCTGAAGTTAAATCCTGCAGTTTTAAAGATTTTTTTTTAACAGAATGAAGAGATTATTTCTGATCATTTTGGAAGAGTTGCTGGAGTTTCTCAGCTTCCCTTGCTGCCTTTGCCTCTCCTTGCGGATCCGAGTCCTCGCAGCACGTACCAAATGTGATGAACTTTCACAGTTTCTGTCTTGTGCACGGCTCCGGAATAGCATCCATATTGCCATGACACTGCGGTCGTCCTCTCGAGCTGTCTCTTTGCTGCCAGCTCCTGCGGGGGTTGGATAACACCTGATGTGGTGTTAAGATGCTTATGATAGGGAGGAACATGCCCCAGCGCCAGGAATCTCATTCTGGTCTTGGGTACAGGACCTAAGAAGTTTTATTCCCCAACACAGCTTTGATGTGATTCATTGCTTTCACAGAAACAACCAGTTTAATGATTGGCAAATACCTTGTGTATAATTAAAACATTAGAGATCCATCCTAAACTTCTTTTAGCAAAGCAAACAGAGAACAAATTTGCAAGATAAAACACTATTTTGAATATAACAATAAGCATCCACAAGCTCTTTGGGAATTTTATGCAATCCCTGTCCTAGCTGCTGCAGCTCAGTGCCAGTTCAGCAGCCTCCAAACCCCAGATGCCGCTCGGTCCTGAGCTTCGCTTGCCCGTTAGACGCAGGATTGCGAGGTGCCACAAGCACACACGTCCTCCAAGCAGCCGTGGCAGCCCTCAGCCCTCCTTCCCTTCAACCATGACTAAAGGACAAGTTGCACAGGTAGCTCTTTAGGCCTGGACGGTGTCACCTGCCCTTTCATGGCCTTCTGGTCCTGCAGACACCATCTCTACTGCAGAGAGCAGCTCTCATCGGCTGGCTGCAATTCGCCATGGTGAATTTTGGCTGCAGGATCTCGTTTCCCCTCTTCCAAGGAGCAGACTCCTCTGAGCAGCCGCAGCACTGCAGAGGTGTTGAGTTTGTCATGCGGGCGCTTTTCACAGGGTATAACACACCCTACCAAGCCCAGCTATAGCCCTTCCGTGAGCATTAACCGGCCTCTTATGCTCTGCAAAATACAGTGCATCACCGAACTAGCTTTCATTTTCTATTGTGGATCTTTACTTACTAGTTAATTACTTTCAACTATATATATCCAAATATATGTTTAATCAGCAGAGCGTAATCCCTAAAATCCTCAGTATTAGCGATGCCTGTGGTCTGTTAAGCCATGAAGGAATTACCAGCTGCATTTCATTCAGTGCATCTTGAAATGTCCCATTTGGACAAACTGAAACACAGGCAGTTCCATCTCCACATGAGGAGGAACTTCTTTACTTCTTAGGGTGCCCGAGCCCTGGCCCAGGCTGCCCAGAGAGGCTGTGGAGGCTCCTGCTCTGGAGATCTTCGCAACCTGCCTGGATGCCACCCTGTGCCCCTGCTCTGGGTGTCCCTGCTGGAGCAGGGATTAGACTAGGTGATCCCTAGAGGGATCTCTTGAGGTCCCTTCCAACCTCAACCGTTTTGTGATTCTGTGACCTTTCTCAGTCTTCAGAATTCAAGATAATTTGATAGATTTTTGGTAGCATTTGGCATAGAAGTCCACTTGGAGTTTTGTTTTCACTCTCTTTTGCCCCTATGAGAAGCATGGGTCATTGAAACTGGGATATTGAAAAAGACTTCTGATGAGGAGACTTCATTTTCTGTACCTCGGTCTGAAGTCTGGGGGAGCCTGTGCATCCTTATAATACTGCCAGGGCCAAATTATCTCAAAATAATTTAAAATAACTGTAAAGGAGGAAGAGATTTTATAGAAATTATTATGGGGAAAAACAATCTCTGGAAGTTGGAGGAGTGGCAATGGGAATGTAAGCAGTAGGAGTTAGCACAGAATAAGCCATGGTCTTCCAGTGGTGGTGGAAAAGCATAAATACACATTTGTCTGTGTATGAACTTCCTCAGAAATTACTTTATGTGTTCATCCATATTATTGTTAAGAAAGAGTGACAGTTTTGAGCTGAGAAAAGGTCCTTCTAAGACTGAGCTGTGAACATCCTCCTTTACTGATGATTTCTCTTTTTGGTGAACCGATCTTCGGGTCTTTTGACGGCAGTCTTCAGTAATTTTCATTTTTAATGTCAGAGTCTTGTAACACAAAACCCACAGAGTTTTAACAAAGCCACAGCGCCTGTCTGGCCTCTACCTATTTCATTTAAAATTTTGGTTAATGGTTATGCTCTAAAATTAATATTCATATGCTTTTTATTTATATCTCAAACCATTTTATTTTCTCATTTCAATAGTTATTTCTACTAAATCAGGAGATGTTAATTTATGTGCAAATTAGGTACCTTTCAAAAATATACATCGCTGTATTTCTCTCTGATGAAATCTTCTTTTAGCTAATGTCTACATTGCTTTATGTATGGTATGAAGCATTTGGACAGAAAGACCTAAAGACTTGTCAAACACTGAAAAAAGAAGCTGCGCTTATCTTTTTCTCGTAACATTGCACACTGAAGAAAATAAATTTCTTTAATTATAATCAACATTTTCAGAAAAACATTCTGTCTCCTAAGGAAACTTTTCTCATTCTCTATCCAAGAACATTTTTCTTCTTTCTGGCCGCTATGAAGAGGATGAAGATGAACCCATGAACAGGGAGACCATGGTCTTTCTGTATGAAAGCCCTCAAAAAACAGCAGGGTGGGATGGAGGCACCATCCCTCGATGTCGGCACTGCCATCCTCCACCCAGGGAGGACTGTCCCATGCCCATCCGTGTTAGGGACAAGGTAGAGGAGCTGCAGGGGCAGTTGCATCCGTTCCACTCCCAGCAGAGGAAGGCAGCCCATATGCAGAACTGGCAGACTCACGAGGTTTGAACTTGGCCAGCAGATGCGCGTATTTGAAAGAGCTGAGGTGGCTCCTGGTGGAGTCGTCCTCGGCCACTTGGCACTGAGGCCCTCCCTCAGTGCCTCAGGGTTTTCGTGTACCATCAGGGAGCCAGAGCCGAGCATGGGGCTCCTGCTTCTGTCTGCAAAACCAAAACGCGCAGCCAAGGGCGGGGTGGTGAGTGGAGAAGGACGCTCGACGGTCACTGTGAGGGTGGAGAGTGGAGGAGGATTCTTGGTGGGCACTCATGAGAAGGAGCATGGAGGAGGACTCTTGATGGTCACCGGTGGGGTGAAGAGTGGAGGAGGACTCTTGGTGAGGATGGCTGCTCAGTTATTCCCTTCCATGGGGCCTATCCCAAGCTGTGGTGGTATCGTGGCAGCAAGTCGAGTCCTGGTGAGAGGGCCGGCAGCCTGGCCTGCTGTCCATGGCTCTCCTCGTGCGGGAGGCTTTGCTTGGTGGGAGGCCGGAGACTGCTGCACACGGGGGACATGGAGAGAGCCGCTGGGCCGGCAGCATCCCGGGCGGGTGGTGCCGCCGCCGGAGGGGCCGGAGCCCTGGCCGCGAGTGTCAGCCCGCGCTGTCCTCGCTGCAGAGTGTCCCCTGACGGCGGCGGCGCAGCTGGAGCAGGGCGCTGAGATGATCAAAGTGCTGCGCAACGGCGGCGCCCACCTGGACTTCCGCACGCGGGAGGGCATGACCGCGCTCCACAAGGCCGTCCGGGGCCGCAACCACGCCGCGCTGCTGGTGAGTGCTCTTGTGGGGAAGGGGCTCCCTCCTGACGCGGCGTCCCCGTCCCCGTGCCTGCGCTCACCCACCTCCTGCCACTGCTCCTCACGGTGCTTCATAGCAAGTACCACTTGTCGGGAAACCGGGTGGTGACAACAGGGCTTGGTGCACAAGGTGGCACGAGGAGCATCTCTGTGGCCTCTGCGGCTCTCCCGCCGCTCCGTCCCCCTTGGCCCTGCAGCGGAGGGCTGAGGCTCCGCTTCCCTTGCAGACGCTGCTGGACCTGGGGGCGTCCCCGGACTACAAGGACAGCCGGGGCCTCACGCCGCTGTACCACAGCGCCATGGTGGGGGGCGATCCCTACTGCTGCGAGCTCCTGCTGCACGACTACGCCCGGCTGGGCTGCGTGGACGAGAACGGCTGGCAGGAGATCCACCAGGTGAGGTGGGAGCACGCGGCGCGCGAGCAGCACCCGCTGCGCTGCACCCGCTCCGCGTGTTGGGACCCAGCTCTGATGCTGCCAGCGTCCCCTCCATGTCTGCCAATGTCCTGGCAGGAGGGACGTGCACTGCTTTATCAGTGTGGATGCAACAGGTTTTTCAAGGGTTTTTCACGTGAGGTTCCAGCTCTAGACCTAACAGCCCCAGTTAGGTCTGGAGTTCCATCCCAGACCTAACAGTCAACTTTTTCATTCAGTTGTGCCCGGGATGCTTCCCGGACTATGACTTTTTGATAGAAGTGATCTATCTAACATGTACTCATGTGTGTCCCCGCAAGGAGCAGCTGCACGTGTGGGCACGTGTGTTAATGGGACTCCTCGGGGTGCCCCGACATGACCCTCCTCTTGTGGGTGAGCCCAGCAGGCAGGAGGTGGTGCAGGGTTAACTGAACTCTGTTGGTTCGTGATCTTCCTGTTCTTTCCCATTCTTCTGTTTCTATTTTCTCCTTCTGTGCTCTGACAGGCATGTCGCTATGGCCATGTGCAGCACCTGGAGCATCTTCTGTTCTATGGAGCTGATATGACTGCACAGAACGCCTCAGGAAACACTGCTCTGCATATCTGTGCTCTCTATAACCAGGTAAACCTGCTTGGTTTGGACAGGAGAACAAGAAAGCACAGGGCACTAGGCTGCATGAGGTAGAGAGGGCACACATTGGACTGGGACACCTCTCATTGCTACTTACCATTCTAGACACAGAACCCAGTTCTTTTGGATTGTAACTCTCCTCTCTTTTAAGGCAAGGGTGATTTTGCTCGCAGCCCCAGTATCATTTCAAATTTTATGAGAGGCAGATGACCAAAAGGTACCATATCTGTTTCATTTTATAGTGTGGTCACTAAGCTCAGTTCAGGAGAAATCAAGGGTGATGGAAGAGCCATCTCTGATCTTATCTCAAGCCACATGCCCAAGGTTCAGAAGTTGGCATCTAAGAATTTCTCTCTAAGTTTGTTTTCATTCCTAGCGACTTTATAAGCTGTCTTATGTGTTTTGATTATGCAATGACCTTGCAGTTTCTCTTCCTGAACAGAAAAGCTGAATTCTATTATGCTTTGCAATAGGCATTGATACATGTAGGCTGATTTGTGGCTTGCTAGATAGATGTGTTTTTCTGCACACCAGATCTCCTATATGCACAGCAGGACTCTTGTAAGGACAACTTTTTGGGGGTAGGGTGGCAGAGAGGCATGTAATGTTAAGGATGTCAGGGTCCAGGAGCTGCAGAGCAGCACATAGCTGGACCTGGCCAGCTTGGTGACCGAAGAATCACCATTAAGAGGAAGTGAACATCCCTACACATTCCTTTCCCCTGCCATGAGAAGTTTTCTGTGTGTGATAAAACCACCTGGTTTACTCTGTTATCACCAGCCTGCAATGGTAATTGTTTTCTTTTTTCTTCCCTTTGGCTTGTTTTCCCAGGAGAGCTGTGCTCGGGTTCTCCTCTTCCGTGGGGCGAGCAAGGAGATCCGCAACTACAACAGCCAGACTGCATTCCAGGTGAGGCCGCGAGCTCCTGGCCCTCTCCTCCACAGCCCCTCTCACAGAGCTCTCGACTGTGCAGCGAGTGCCCCCGAGCGAGGGCAGCTCTGCAGGGTGGCCTGGGCACATACGTGATAAAACTCACTGAACAAAACTGTTGATTCAGGATGTATATTCTGACGTTGCATTAGTTGCAACTAAGGAGCAGTAGACAGGAAAGAGAATATGTGCATTCTGTCACGTGGAGGGACTGTGGCAGTGAAACTCTGCAATAGGTTTCCAGTGTATGCTCTGGAGAAAATAGAGAGGGAGAAGCTCAGTCATTTTACAATGTGACTCCTTCCATAAATCCATCAAGCTTTGGGAAGTGACTCTCTGCAGATACTATAGGCTGCAATCTGTGATGCAGGAGATGGCGTTGTCCTTCTCTGTGCAAGTTTTGAACTTGAAACTTCCAGTGTCTGTGCTCTTATTGAAACTCAGGCACTTGCCTGAGGACCTTTCAGAAATATTTTGACTCAGTGTCCAGCTAATGCTAATGTTCAGGTCTCTTGTGAGAGCAGAGTGCTGCCAGTGTCTTACTCAAATACCAGCTTAGCCTGCAGCTAAGCTTCCAAAGCGTTTGCTTTCTAGAAAGTCCTTTTCTCACTTCTTTTTCCATATTGTTTATAGACATTTTAGGCCACAGAGCCTCAAGTATGACCATAGTGGTGTCGTACAATCCCCACAGACACCATGATTGATCCCCATGAGAAGCTTTATTTGCACATGCAATCGCTCTTGTTGAACGTGTGCACCTGCACTTGTCATTAGAACAGCAGTTTGTCCTGGGTGGAAATGGTAAGGAACCGCTGAGCAGATATTCTGCACGTGCTGGAAATCTGCTGCATCCCAGTTGTGCTGGACCTACTTTGACACAGAAGGAATTTACATGTGTAGTGAGACTTATGTGTCCTCAGGTATTAACATTTCCTGCAAATGCACCAAATACCTGTGCAGCCTGTTTACTATCAGTACACTGGGAAGCTGGAAATTCCTCTCTGACCTGTTTTTTGGTAACCGTGATGAATTTGCTGTGATTCTTCTTGAAAACCTCTCCTGCTAGCTGCTGTTGTTACACCCTGCATAACATTACTTCCTTTAAGTTTTAAGTGTATGTTTTTGTGTGAATTAAGCCTGAAGTCATAAAAAGTGTACATACAACTTGCATGGGTAGTTATTGTGACTGTCTGTACAATTATGCATCGGTGTGACAATAACAGTTAATTAAATATTTCTGTGCTCAGGTGTAAAGTTATGTAGTTTCAGGAAGTGAATCTATAGCTTATTTTCTCAACCTGTTTAGTACTGTTTTCTTTGGTAAAACTGAAGCAACGTTGCTTACGAGCTGTGTTACATGTTGGTTTGGATGCTGGAAGAATAAAGGGTTCCGAGGCCAAGCTCAGTGTTTCTTGTAGGCAGTCTGTTATTTTGTCAGATGCAGGGACTTTTACCTAGATATACCCTGTGGTGGTTCACCACCCACAGAATGAATTCACGTGAATTGAAGTGTCTCCAGTGCAGATCCCTGTTGTCTGGTGCCCGTTTGCCCGAGTGCCATTGCTGTTCCTTACTAACGCACAGCACATGGTAGGACCTACATCAGTCAGCTTGATGGCCCTCCATGAGGGACATGGTCTGTGAGGGGCTCTTCCCTGTGAAGTCCACCTTTGCTCAGACCTTCCTCTGCCTGCTCCATGTCATCTCCCACCTGAAAGGGCTTGTTGGGGCGGAGGCAGGAAGGTCTGCCAGATCAGAGATGCTGCTTCTCTCTGAGGAACTTTGCTCTTGGAAAAGAGCATATTCCCCTCTGAGTTCTTTCTAATTTAACCTAAAAATACTTAGCTCCAGAAAGGGGCATCTTCCAGGAAATGGCTGATTGATTTACAGGTAAGCTGGGCTTTTGGAATCCGGCAATGGAGAAATGGATGCTTCTTGTTCCGGCATGTGTAGGACATAGGATGGCTGGTGAAGGAACAGGGTATAGCAGGTGGCGAAGAAATACCTTCTGCTCTGATTTTGTTCAGGTCCTGCAGAGTCCTAGCGAGTGCTAATGAGAAAAAAAAAAAAAAAACAGTTTGTCTTTTCATTTCTGAAGAAGTGTGACTAATTTGAAGCTTCTGTTCCAGAAAATGAAAACTGTGCTTAGTAATCCAATCAGATTGTTTATTGACACAAGTAGAGCCTGATCCAAACCAGAATTTGATATTAGTGTTACATGCGCCTATCAGTTCCTGGCTTTCAAGCAGAAGCCCTGTGACTCGCTGCTTAGACTGTTTGCTCAGTACTTCTGCATGTCATTAAGTCTCTGACTGCTGTAAAGTTGCACTCTCTCACATACTATCTTCGTGTAGTTGTGGTAATGGGGTGCTCCAATGCTATGACGAGTTTCATCATAGCAAAGAAAACCCGAGAATTTATGAGGCCACATATGTGCTGCCCAGAGCACCTGTGTGGCGGAGAGATCATATCAATACTTGTCTTTTTTGCATGTCCATTAGTCAGATTACTGCAGCTAGCTGCTGTTAATTTGACTGTTACTGTTAATCAGATCGCTCGGTGTCAGTGGCCTGACACAAGATAGCGCTGAGTAATTCAGACAGTTTAGAGGTTGTAATCATCTGCTTGGTTATCTTGAGGCAAGCCAGTGTGGGGTGCCCCACTCCGCATGGTTTGTTAAGCTGGGCCAGCTGCTCCTTGGCCCAGCGCAGTGTTTGCACAGCACTGCTTCATCTGCGTGGTTGTATGGGACTGCTGAGTGTGTTACTGCCTCTTTGTGGCTCATGGCAGGTTTCAGGAAAGAGTGCAAGAAAAGGGTAGGTTTAGTTTACCCAGTTTCTAGCAATCTGCAATTTACTGTTTTCCTGACATGACATTTTTACTTGCACCTCTGCCCTCAATTCCTCTTAAATTACTTTTCTTCTATAAAGTAAGGGAGTCCCCTTTGTAGATATGGTCCTTCCTCAAGGTCCACAGCCTTGTACAAATAAGTTCTTCTTCCTGAAGGATGGAGACATGATTATTCAGGTAGGATATTGAATTCCCAAAATATTCTGGATGAAAAAACAAGTTATGTTCCTCCCCTGTCCTCCTCCCTTTCTTTTTCCTTCCAGCTGCCTTAACAGTATCTGTAGTAGAGGGTCAGAAGCAAAGTGCTGCCTGGGCACCAGCTTTCTCACAGTCTCTATCCCGTCACCCATCTCAGGGTACTCACTGACCTGACTAGATGTACTGACTGCTGGAGCATGCTGTGGGTCAGGAGTCGCATCAACAGCAGAACACCTTGAAGGGTGAGATGAGTCTTAAAAGCTTTGTGTCTTCCTGTGCAGTGTACACGCCTCAGAAGCAGCACAACAGGTCCATTGTACAAAACAGCAGAGAAGGATAGGCTCTCATCTCATTTGCAAAAGGGACTGAGAGTGACATCAGCAAAATCTTCTGCATGAGAAAGCCATGAAAATGCTATTTGACTCCATGTCTGTTAGGGTACACACTGAGGACCTCCAGCCATACATGCTCTTTTCAGAAGCTTGTCACAGGAATGTGCCACTTTTTCTTGCTTTTGCTTCCTCAGCTTGCAAAGGTCTGACTCATTAAGTAGTTCAGAAGTTGCCAAATGGGCCACCATTGTCATGACTACGTCTTGCTTCGTACAGTGAAGGCCAAAGGCTTACCCCAAATCACCTTACTCCGCCTTTGACCCATCTTGACTGTGGGCGTTCCTGGTGATCATAGAATCATAGAATGCCTAAGGCTGGAAGGGACCTCTAGAGGTCATCTAGTCCAACCCCCCTGCACACACAGGGCCACCTACAGCACGTGGCACAGGACTGCATCCAAGCGGGTCTTGAAGATCTCCAGAGAAGGAGACTCCACAACCTCTCTGGGCAGCCTGTTCCAGTGCTCTGGCACCCTCACCGTCAAGAAGTTCTTCCTTAAGTTCCCGTGGAACTTTTTATGCCTCAGTTTGTGGCCATTTCCTCTGGTTCTGTCAGTGACCACCAGTGAAAAGAGGCCAGCCCCATCCTCCTCACTGCCTCCCTTGAGGCACTTATACACGCTGATTAGATCCCCTCTTGGCCTTCTCTTCTCCAGGCTGAACAGGCCCAGCACCCTCAGCCTCTCCTCATAGGGCAGATGTTCCAGCCCCTGATCATCCTCGTGGCCCTGCGCTGGACTCTCTCCAGCAGCTCCACATCCCTCTTGTACTGTGGGGCCCAGAACTGGACACAGTGCTCCAGATGTGGCCTCACCAGGGCTGACTAGATTACTGCGCTCTGGCTACCTGTGTCAGACCTGATCCTGACCCTGGTGTGCGGATTGACTTCCTGAATTGACCTTGGACCTTGGAAGTCACCATGGACTTCCTTGGTAATGGTTGAACCTGACTCCCTTCTCTGGGCAGTTCAAGAAGGTAACACCAGGCAGTGCTCTGTGTTTTGTGAGGAAGAAGCTTTGTCGGAAAGTCTTGATTTTCAAGAGGTGAATTATATTGTGATAAGATTGATCCAGTGTCACTACTTCTGTTTTGTTCTTGCATGGAACTTGTGATAGCTCAAAGTCCTTTAGGTCAGTCTGTCTACAGTTATTTATTTATTTTTTAACTAAAGCATTAAGTGGTAGCTGCTGTTCAATTGCAGTATCTTGGGTTTCTTTTCCGTTGCTTTATTGACAGGTTGACAGAGTAATCCCAAGAGACACGACCTTTCAAAGTCTGTGAATGACTTTGTCTCTTTTCAAGCATGTGAATGATATCATTTGACTTGGAAATGAAACCATTTACCTTTGCAAGCTGAACTTTATCAGAATAGCTGCTGATTCCCAGGTGAGCATGTTATAATGTGCAGACAGTCTCTCCTAACCTTGATTTGGCACTGCCTGGGCTACCAGAGAGAAACTGTCTTGTCTTCTGGAGTGTATGGCCTTTGTCATCTTCTTGACACCGCAGCTGTTTCCAAACATATTGGTGTGTCCTTCATTGATCTGCAGGACTTGGGAAGTTTCCATTTAAATGTGGCAGGATTAGGATCAGAAAAGAGCTCCCAAAATTCCTTCTGCCTTTCTGATGGGATGTTGCATGTGACTTCCTGGATTAAGATATCCTACATAAGTTCTGTTGCTCAGATTTTATAGATGTGTCACATTCCTGTTGAGGATGGACTGTGTGAAATGGCCACCCTGACTCACTTTCTGACTAGAGTTTGACACCCAGCTACTGAGAAATTGTTGACCGTTGGGGTGGATGTTAAGAAGGCTGAGGGAAGGAAATACTTCCTACTCTTTCAGAGCCACTGCGTTTGTGGCTCGTGTCCATGTTGCTGTCTGCCAGGACCACTAGGACCTTTCCACAGAACCATTCCCCAGACTATATCACTGTCAGTGTTTCTTCCTTCCCAGAAGGAGGACTTTGCATTTATCCTGGAGCATGGAGTTTCTGCTGATCCATTTCTCCAGCTTGTCCAGGTCCTTCTGGATAGCAGTTCTGTCCTTGAATGTGTTGACCAGGCTCTCCAATTTGGTGTCACCAGCAAACTTGACAAGAGTGCACTGTTTCACCTCCTCCAAATCTCAGATAAAGGTGTGATCATCTGGGCAGACCTCTGCAGTGTTCCACTTGTCTTTGGCTTCCAGGAAGAGAACACTCATTCTCTGAGCCTGACTATCCATGTAGAATTTGACCCATCTAGCTGTCTGCTCCTCCAGCACATGATGTCCTAACTTCTGTACAAAGAGAGCCAAGACACAGGAAGGCCCAGTC
The DNA here is from genome assembly GCA_013389825.1 of Crypturellus undulatus. Lineage (NCBI taxonomy): Eukaryota > Metazoa > Chordata > Aves > Tinamiformes > Tinamidae > Crypturellus > Crypturellus undulatus. The sequence goes on along the minus strand of VWPW01002654.1, from coordinate 37,971 downwards.
TATCTTGTCTCCATTCTCTGAGTCTTCTGAGATATCTGCTGTCGTTGCTACCTGGTCTTGGAATGGGTGAGCCATCTGCTTCACTGCAGCCTCACAGCGGTGCACCTTGTGGTCGGCAGTTGGATAGCTGTTGCTATCATAGGAATCCTGCTCTTTTTCCTGTAGAGAATTCCCTATAAAAGTGAAAGAACCCTAAGCTGTGGCTGCTTAAGAGATATATTGAGCAGCTTAGTTTTGTTAGCCGCGCTGTGCTACTGCATGTGCATGTGGCACTGTTCCACGGTGGAACTAGTTTGCAAGTGGTGCTTGCATGAAGACCTTCAGGACCCCTTCGTAGCTGGGCTGCAACCACCACAGTGTCACACACAGTGCAAAGATATGCGCAGGCCCAGTAAAACTTGTGGTTCCTCAAGCTGCTTTGTCGTGTGCTGGCTTATTGTGCTCCCACCCTTCCCCTTCAGAGAGAGCTCTGAGGTGCTGATTTGTTTTCCAGGTTGAAGAAGATCTCCGATGGTGATTGGCCCTGGAGACCTCTTGTGTTCAGGCTCAGAAGAGGGACAATTGAGATGAGTTAGAACTACTGTCAGAACTACAGTCCAGTGTTCTCTGAGTTGAGATGAGTTAGAACTACTGTCAGAGTCCAGTGCTCTCTGAGCAGGTTCTTTTAGATATTCAACACATGAAAGGTGCAATGTTTAATATAANCTGATTTGTTTTCCAGGTTGAAGAAGATCTCCGATGGTGATTGGCATGCTGTACCTCTTGTGTTCAGGCTCAGAAGAGGGACAATTGAGATGAGTTAGAACTACTGTCAGAACTACAGTCCAGTGTTCTCTGAGCAGGTTCTTTTAGATATTCAACACATGGAAGGTGCAATGTTTAAGTTTACTTTGAAGGTATGTGATGTTGCATGACATTTTTGATTTAGCAGAGTGAATTCAGCAATATGCTGAAATCACACAAGCAGTGTAAGGTACACTTAGCGACTGCAATATACAGTTCAATGCAAGACCAGGGTGGTTCCGTTACCCATCCCTGTGATATGGCCACTGTTACCACACTGGACATCCCCAGTCACTGGAAGGAATATGTGGGTTGAAACCTGCTCAGGACCATTGCTGTCTCTGAAATTCCGTTGTTAGTTGCTCAGGTTTTATATTCTGTGTTGGGCTGAGCCATATACGCGTCTGTCCATGCTGTTCTGGCTATCTCCGGAAGAAACATTTACCCCAGTTGGTCCACGCAGCGGATGTAGCTGCTTATCTAAAGCACAGGTCGCCCTCCGGTCCCTTTGTGTCGAGATAAGGTCAGCATTCTGTGCAGGGCTGTGCGAGTGAGTCACATCCTGCATTATTCCCGAGCTTCCTGGGCACCTTGCCCCTGCCCATCTCCCCTGACCCTTCTTCCACTGCAGGGGTTATTGGCCGGTCATGGTTTCCAGGTAGTTCAAAGGGAAATGATCCTGCTGTTGATATGAGCATGTTTGTAGTTCACCTCTGTGTTTGCATGGTTAAATGTGTCTTAGAGATCTCCGGTCACTCACAATCTGCATTCTGCATATATTCTTTCCAATCCCCCTTTCCTAGCAGTAATGGAAGATCCTTTATCACACATTTGACAGGATCCATCAAAGAGTGGGTTCAACACTGGAAGATCTAACAATCAGGGCATAATTCAGTGATATTATCTAAAAGTCCTATCACAGTCTTCTTACATAAGCAAAGCCCTAGCTCTGTATGAGTGTGAGCAGGTGATTCTTGAAGGAAATTAGAACTAGAAATGTTTAAACATAGAACCTAATTTCTCGCCTGTCTGGATGGCTTGTATGCCAGTGGAGCTGTGGAATTGCTTGTGTTGGCTCATGCCAAACAGTTCTAAAGTAAATTTTAAAATGCAGACAGAAAGTTTCTTAGTGATGAGTAAATGCCAATTTTGTACAAATTTCTATGTTCTTGCGATATTCATGGTTGAACTGTTCCATTTATACATACACAGGCTTATCATATGCTGAATAAAAAAAATAATATGCAAGTAGTTACTTCAAATTTCTTCTCATTTTGCTAAAATTTAACAATCAGAGCTTCTTCTCTTTGTCAAAAATTTGTCCCTTTGATTACTGCATTTTTGTGATGTTTCAGGCAGAATTCTTTTGAACAGTTTTCTTTTGTGGGCAACTCATGCTATTAAGAAGTACCAGTTTCTTGTAACCAGCAGTGCAGGTTTTCTTGACGTAGAGAGTTTTTCTGGCTTCAGCGCTCTTAGTGATTTATACTAAAACGAGTACTTCTCAACAGGTAAGATTAACTGTGGTAGTGAAATGGAAGCACAACTCAGAGGGTTTAGACTGCTTTTAACTCAGCTGTGAGCATTTCTGGTAAATGTTTAAATGGACATAAGGAAATAATTGCATGAGTATATGCATAAAAGTTGTATTCTGTGATCTGTTGGACCCGAGCCTCCTTGCACAGCCAAGACTATGCTTGGCGCTGGCACTTGCTGCTCTGTGGCATCTAAATCATGGCTTGATTTCTCTCCTAGGTCTTCAGTGATAAAGCAATAAAATTATTAAACTGCAGGATCTAGAAACTACGAGGTGGGAAGGTGTCTGTGCTGGCATTTTGTCCTGTCCCTGCTGAGAGCAGGGTCTGGTAGTGCAGGTTGCCCAGGACTGTGACTAAACAAGAGCTGAAGATGATCCTGAAGGAGCTGCCACAGCCTTGAGGTTGCTCTTGGCCCATTTCTCCAGCTCCTGGAGGTCCCTCTGAGTAACAGCCCTGCCCTCCTGCGTATCAACTGCTCCAAAGTTTTGTATCATCCACTATCTATCTAGCTTGTTAATAAAAATACTGAATAATATGGGCCCAAATATCCATCCTTGAGGAATTACCTAGCACTTAGTCACTAGCTGGTATTCATAGCCATGTGCACCAGCCTCTGAGCCTGGCCATCCAGCCAATTTTCCAGATTTCTTATTGTTCACCAATTCAAGACATCTCTGTCCAGTTTTGCTGTAAGGATGCTCTGGGACACCATGTCAAAATCCTTCTTAAATTCATTGCCACATTCCCTCCCCTCTCCTTTTCCACAAAGTCTTCCATCTCACCAAAGAAGACAACAGAAAATTAGGACTGAAATGGAACCTGAGAGGTCGTTCGTTCTGTCTGTTCTCCTGCCACCCCTCCTTGTCCCCCAGGTTAGCTCTGTCTAGATGCTTCGTGACTGCTCCTGCCTAACCTATTTGTGAGCTCCCTCCATGCGGGAGGAAGGCTGCAGCCTCCCCAGGTAGTCTGGTTTTGTGCTTAACTGTCTTCACTGTCAGAAAGCCTTTTCTGATATCTAACCTGAATCTTTCTTTTTGAATTTTAAGCCCATTACCTTTTCAGTGGTTATTGAGAACAGATTATTTTTGTCCTTGTTGAAGCGGCTTCTTTTTTTTTTCCTTCCTGTTCCACCCCTTCCCCACTCTAATCTTCTATTCTCCGGCTAAATATCCCAGATCATTCAGATTCCCCTGAAACTGACTTTGAAAACATAATCTGATCATTACTGGTGATTTCCTCTGGATTCTTTCCATATCGTTTATTTAATTCAGTTCCTAAAAGTAGCCCTCAGCTGAAACTCCGTGTGCTCTGCACAGCGCAGAGGGATTACATCGCCTCTTGTTGGTGAGACTAATTGTAAATCCCGATACCCTTTTTTCCTGTTCAGCCGCAGCATGACTTGTTGACTCATGTTCAGCGTGTGATCCTGTAAGCCTCAGATCTTTTTTGAGTAGCGCTGTTGCCTGCTGCCTTCCAGCATGTGCTTGTGCTTGTTGTCACAGGCATGGAAAAATTTGGGTTGATGGGAACTCTCTTTTCATTCATTTATGGTCCAACCTGCTGCTCAGAGAGGGACCGACTCTGGAACTGCATGAGGGGGTCCAGGGAGGCCTGGGCTGCTCCGGAGGCTGCAGTGCTGCTGCCTCTAGGTCTCCTCCCAGCGCCGTCCCATTCTCCTGATGAAGGATCTCTTAGCTATGCTCAACCACAGGTTTCCCCTGTTGCAGCCTGTGACCATTGATTGCCTCTGTGCACCCCGAAGAAGAGCCTCGCTTCATCTTCTGCCACCCCCTAAATCAGTAATCTCACCCTGAATCGGAGCAACACGCTGGGTGTGCCGTTATCCAGGCTGCTGGGAAAATGTGAATACTACTGTGAAACCCGCCAGCAGACCCTTCTAGTCTCACAGCGAGCTTTCTGATCAGTTTTTCACCCAATTGGTGGTAGTTTCACCTAGATACAATTTCTGTAGCTTCTAAGAGTGTCATTTGAGAACATCAGAAGTTTGTATGACTGGTATCTTCTGCTTCTTAGCGCTTCACAGAGCCTGGCCTGTTCCCTTGTCATAGGAGTAGCTTGGATCACTTGCAATTTGTTTGCTCTTTATCAATTCCTGTTGTCTGTCATCTCTGCTTGCAAATTATCTGCTTTGCCCAGAGTTTTTCTGGACATTAAAATAAAGTTGTCTGGTCTCCAGTGCTGTGCTCCTCCCTTTCCTATGCCACACCTTTCTAAAGCTAACTATCACATCAGGCTCTTCCAGCCTTCTGAGACCTTTCAAAGATTACCAGATTTAATCACTAATATCTGTGATTTCTGCTAACAAATTTTTGGCAGTGCAGTTCAGCTTATGGTCTGCAAATCTGGTGATCCGCAGAAAAGCAAAGGTGATTAATACACTGACTACAGAAAGAGACACAAGGCAAATACTCCCCCAAACTCGGTGACGATTTGATCAGGCCCAGCCGATTTGCTGATTTGGTGGTATCTGTTGCATGACTGCAGCCAATTTTGGAGTAAAAACGGAAGCAAAAGCCCTTCAGCACTCTTTGTACCAAAGCTTCCCCCGTTGAGCTGCAGGTGTGCTCTTCTGCCACGCTGCTCTTACCGCTCATGTATTGTAATATGTTTTCCTGTTTTCCAGCTATTCTTTGCTTGTTGTTTCTTATTTTATACCTTGACCTTTCCCAATCTTTTTTTTTGCACCTCTCACACATATAATTGGGCTTTATAACCTGGTAGCACTTTGAATGGTTCTTCTTAAAGATTTAAGCTTCCATATTATTTTAACATACCATTTATATCAGCTTTTCAGTGCAGCGCAAGCACGTTGTGGGATGTGTTCTCCTTAAAAATTTGTTTCTCGTTGCTGTACAATAAACATTGTGGTCTGAACTCCACAATTTGCAGTCATGTTGCCCGGGCAACAGAATTTGCTCAGAGGGTTTTTGTTAAAGAATGTGTTCAGTTAACTGCGATTTTTCTAATTTAACTCATATTTTAGCTTATGGAGTTCTTGCTTGCTAGTGACATCACATCCTATGATGTCATATAACATAATATGTCGTATCCTACGTATGTGGATTGTAAGTGCTCAGTGTTAAGGAGAGATGAAGCTGGCAGTTCTGTGCAGTTTAGCGTAAGCTCTTGCCATCTCGCTGCTATTGTTCCCCAACACGTGTGGAACAGAAGCAGCATCTGCTGTTGGACAGGCTTTAAAGGCTTGGTCAGAGCTTATGCCAACAATTTCAGCTGATGTGAGAATGTCTCTAACATTGTTTTCATTAATGAGCTCCATATTTTCCTTGTCGTCACCACACCGGTAACCTTGCGCTCCTCCATCTGTTCCCTCTCGTCAAACCCTTGGATTTTGAGCGCAGGTGGGTTTGGGTAAGTGTGTGCAGAGACTGCTGATGGTGCTCTCTACCTCTACTGTTGTGGGAATTAAAGTTACTTATGGAGGTGTGGACTTCCTGTTGGCGCTTGGAATAGTTACTCAACCCGCCATGTATCAAAAATGCAGCGTATCTTCCCCAAACTTGCTGCATTTGCTCTGTGAGTGGAACAAAAACGGATTTCATCAGCTTTTAAAAGTATGTTCGTTAAATGTTAACATAAAATTGATGAAATTTGGGATCTATGAGAAATGTATTATCTGTGCTTAAACTCTTTGTTATCCTTAATGATCAGCTAAAGTAATAACCCAGCCTATTCTAAATTTTCTGATGCTTGAAATTAATTAAAAACTTGCACATAACTCAGATTTTAAGCAAGGAGTTTGCAACGCAGATGAACCGCTAGTGACTGGCAGAGCGGTTGCTCCTCTCTGAGCGACTGCGATGTCCGTCCGTGTGCGACACTGGCCGCGTGGGGCCGTCCCACGGTCCTGCTCTGCTCCTCCAGGAGGGGCTGCCGGTGTCCCGGGATGTAGGGAGCTTGGCTGGTGTGCGGACAGCTCCACCGTTCTGCCATGGGGGCTCCTGGGCCTGCTGGGGATCTTCCCGCCGTTGGATCCTGTGTGTGTTGCACTAATGGGAAAACCTTGCAGTGTTAGCACCGGTGCATCTGGCCATCCATCAGTTTTCTCTGCGGAAGAACAGAATAGTCTGGACTCCTTTATCACTCGTGTTTTAAGGCTTTTATATCTAATAAATAGTTTTTATGTCTATCAATTGAATTTCTCCTTGAAGCAGGGTTGCCCGGAATGACCCTCGTGTACTAACACAGGGCTTCTCGCTGGCTTCCCATTTGATGCTCGGAGCTTCTCACTGACTTGCTGTTCTCTCTCATTGACAATTTCAGTCAGTCTTTTTAGGTACGGTATTAGCAGAGGCTGACGGTTTATGCTGGTGTCCTCTCTCTTTTTTTTTTCTCCTTTGTCTTTATGTTCCTGTCTTCTGAGAACAGTTTTACCTCCCATACCAGTGGACTATGGCCATTCCTAATGATCTGGCTGCACTAAGACAAACACCATGAAGCTCTGACTCTGCTGTAACAAGAAATTACTTATTATCCCTCCAGACTTTGTGCTGTCATCCGTTTTACCTTCTGAGAGTCAATATCTTGGTGGTCATTATGAGCATAGAGGAGGTTCGGCCCAAGAACCTGAGCGTTGCCGCTTAGTAACATCCTGCTAGATGACACCTCTTTGTTAACAATTATATTTTGAGTTAGTTAAACTATATAGAACACAAAACATATATGTAATCAACATGTCCTGGACCCAGTTGGAATACCTGGTCACAGAAAAATGTAAATCATGCACTGCTGGGCATGCATGGCTTGAGAAGAGGTCAAGATGCTGCTTTTTCTAACTATCCTGTGTAAGAAATCTACTCTGTCAAATATGTTTCAGAGCTGTCTGCTAAGGAGATTCTGCAACTGCTCAAAAAACCCAGAACTCTTTTTCTTAGGATGTAGCCTATTTTTTTATCCAAATAAGCAAGTGTTTTTGTCCAGCAGTGTAGCAGTGGGATCCTGGATAACGATTCTTTTTGTAATTTTCTGTTAAGATTTGGAAGACTCTCACTGTTTCTTCCCTTAGTTTTCTGCCATTCAGGCTGAACAAGCCCAGTTCTTCCAGTCTTTCCTTTCTAAGTCTCTTTTTCACCTTATTGGTTTGTGCTTGTTTCCATCCTTAAATAATTGTGCTGAAACCTGAACATATCATTCCAGATGGGGCCTCACCATGTTGTTAATGCATCCTGGAATTACAATGTGTATTTATGCAACACCACCATTCTGTTGATTTATGTTTAGCTTGTGTTCTGCCGTTACCATATCTTGTTTTCTGCTTTATGATGCCCAGGCAGTAATTCTCTGTTTTGTATTTGTGCATTTGATTTCTCCATACTAAGTGCAACACTTTGTACTAGTCCTTACCGAGTTTCATCTTGCTGATGACATAGCTGTTTCTGTCAGCCAGGCTCATAAACTTGTCAGTCAAGCTTTAGGTATTCTTCTGTTTTTAAAAAACAAAGCAAAACAAGATTTACTTTCCTAAAACTATGGAAATTATCAGCAAAACGAGAATAAAATATAATTAGATTCTAGGATGTCAAAACCGGCATAAGGTCTGCAGCAGAAAATAATTCAGAAAGCATTCTAAATGCTAAATATGCATCAGTGTTATTAATGGACTGTATCTGGCTTCTGTGAAGATGTTAAAAGCAAACTAGATATTATGAGTATAGTTAAGATTTCTTATGCAATATTTATAAAATGTTACAGCAGTTTTGAAAATGTTTCAAACAGCAAGTTAACTAGAGAAAGGTGTAGTAATGAATGAATATGGTAGGAATGTAAACCCACATATGGGCAAAAATTGCAGTTGCGAAGCAAAAGAGAGAGGGAAAAGTTGTGAATCGCCGTAGCTGGCAATAACGGAGATGAGTTCTAGAAGCGGAGGGCAGGCAGCAGGGAGGAGCGGCGTGAAGCGCCCGCGCGCGGCGGGACGTCTCCCCCAGCGCTGGCCGCGGGAACCGCAGTGCCCGCGCGCGGCGGGACGTCTCTCCCGGGGATGTGGCTGGCTCCGGGGACCGCGGCGCCCGCCTGCAGCCTGGCCCACCCTCCGCACGGCAGCGCTGTCCGTGGCGCTGGATGCTACGGAGCACGCATGACCCTCCGGTTCTTGGAATTACTATATCTTCCTGAGACCTGCTCTTTTAATGGTATGAAGAGTTCCTCCAAGAATTTTCTTTTTTGAATATCTTTTGCAAGTTATCAGGCTTTTTATATGAATATTAATTACATTTAGCAAATGTTATTTCTCATCTTTCTTCATTATAGGAAGTAAATGTCCATTCTGTATCTGCCATCATTGGGGAAGATTAGATGTATTCTTCTTATATTCCCTTGTTTCTACTAAATCTCTGCTTTTTCACCATTCCTGTATTGTTATTTGCCTTTGCACCATCTGTCTGTAACGATGGACCGATGAGTGACCTATCTTTTTTGTTCTTTGTGCTAGATTTGAAATGTTTTCTCCTGGCAGACTGCTGGCTTATTCAGCTGCTCTCATCAATCACTGTCTGTTGAACTCCGGGCTTCCCCTCGCTGGAGCCGGGAGCTGCGGAGCACGGGAGGGCCGTGTCTGCTGCCGAGGCAGCGTCCGGCTCGGTGCAGCGACCGCCAGGCTGGTCCTCCGCGGAGGAGTCCTTCCCATTTGTCTGATGAACTTCTGCTTTTTATTATTTAGCTCCCCTCTGAAGGCTTTCTTCTTGTTCTGTTTGATTTGATTTGCTTTCTCTCCCTTTTCATTTGAAGTTTGTCTGGTAAAAATTGATCAGGTTTCTGGCCTCCTGGCTGCCTCCTACTCCTCCTCCGCTCTTTGGTGTGAGACTGATCTAATCCTGAGTCAGATGCCATCTCTGCTTCAATTATCCAGACGATGTTGCCGACTTGGGATCTTCCCTGGCTGGCGGCACCTGCACTTGGTTCTGGATGTTACACAGAAGCATCTGCTTTGCGTGAAAGCCTCTCCCTCTCCTTCGGCCCGGGAGCCTTGGGTCGTCCCTGGTCCTGGCAGTGAGGACCACTCCAGGCACAGATCTACCTGCTCTCCAGGTCCTCCAGAGCATCGTTCAGGGCTGGGTAGACCAAAGGCCAGACTCTCACCAGCTCTTTCCCTAGATGATGTGTCTCGCCTCTGATCCTGTGCTGCTGCTCTGGATTGCACTGTCCATTGCAGCTCCGTCTGAACACGTAGACCCAAGAAACATCCTCACTGCTCTGTCTGCTCTCGCCTGGGTCTCAGTACTCCTTCCCCAGGCACTCATTGCCCATGGACCTTGCACTTGGCTCGCTACAACGACCGTAAGTTGGTCGTTTAAAGAGTGCTTCAGGGGACTGAGAGGCAACTGTGCAGTTGCCATCATGGACATGGCCAAATATGTTGTTGTTTCCTTGCAGAACCTTTCTCTGGACGTCTAGGAGATGCAACCAGCACCTCTGGTCTCTGTAGGATGTCAAAGCTCACGTCAGAGCCTTCCTACAGCGTGGCCATTCGTGGGACTTGGACCTCCAGGACATCCCACTGCAAGGCCCATGTGGCTGCACAGCAACTTGCTGGTGACGTGGCCTGCGAGAGTCTTTGAGAGCAGAGAGGAGGGGAGGTAACGATCCCACTGAGGCTCCCATTGGTGCTGACGCCAGCACCCCTGATCAACTCACTGCTGTTGCCCTTGCAACCTGTGCTGGTGAGCATTGGCCCTGCTGATAACGACAGGGCTCAAAGCGTCGAGATTCCCCCCTCGGAGTCTGCAGCTCAAACCTCCCCTCCTCCTGCAGCTCAAGGGCTTCTCGGGCTTTGCCAGCTTCACAAGAGCATTCAGAGCTCAGGACACTCTGCCCCCCGCTACTGGGGGAGGTCACAGCATCCTCTGCCTCTCTTTAGGACAGCTTTTAGGCATCTTATTAAGGAAATTGTTGTCCCCACCTCGTTTTTTTTCTCCCCAACAGCTCCATAAGCTTCATCTGAAAATACTGATAAAATAGATAAAATCTCTCTCTCTTGGCCTAGAGTTAAGTGGTTGTGGCTTTGGAAGATGGTTCTGTTTCTTCTACACATTTATCTGCACCTGCTGTCTCATGCAGATCATTAGCAGAACCTTCTTGTAGACCAAGTGGTAGAATGTTACTCTGTCAAGGGCTGCATATATGGTCCACAGAAAATATATTCCCTCATTTCCTGTGCAGCAGGTGGGCGGTAAGCTGGGTGTTTCCTGAAGGTATTGGCTCTAGTGCATACGTAAAGCGTGGTGGTTTGCAGGTTCAAGAGACGTTTGAGATGCATTTATTCCAGATCAGCTGTGTGGCTCGTGCACAGGAGGTCTGTCTAGTGCTTCCAAGACATGTTGGGTCTACAGTGTAGTCGTACAAAGACTGACCCCAAAGACACTTTCTGAAAGCATCAGACTGGCTGCATCTGTGCAATTGAGTCGCAGCACACATTGGCATGAACGTGTCTAGAATTTCTACTCATATGGCAGCCCAGATGGAGCTACCATATGTAAGCAGTAGGAATGACCTAGTAGGATTGCCAGATTTCTGGAAATCTAGAACAAATATAGAAAATGCTTGAAGTCTGCCTGGCCAAGTAAAGGTAGACAACTTTGAAAAAAGAATCCAGACATAGAGTAGCATTACTTAAATAAATAAATTGTGATGATTACCAAGAATTTCTGCTATCTGGGATAATGGAGAAGTAGAACACCATCAACAGTGGAAAACCTCCATAGCTGACAAAGTCTTGGGGAAAGTAATAGAGAAATGACTGACAGCAGAGTCTGGCATGCTTACTGGATGCTTCTCAGGGCTTTGAGGATACGTGAGGTACAAAAATGTGTAGAAATATCAGCGTTTTCAGAGCCTTCACTCTGGCATCTGCTTAATACTGCTTCATCCAGGCCCTTTCATTTTGGAGGCATCATCAAGAAACACAACTCCTACCGTGGAACTTTATCCTTTTGCCTCCCTCTATTCCTTTCCTGTGCTCACTTCCTGCCAGCTTTGTCGGCTGGGGGCTCCCCTCACCTCGGGCACATGCCGCTAGGACTCTCACCATGGCTATTCGGTAAGTTGTGGTACTCTTCTATCCCCAAGGTCTCCACTCCACTCTCTTTGGGCAGATGGCATTACCAGGGGTGGCAGCCTGCCTGTCTGCTTCAAGTGCCGGAGGATCAGTCCCTTCCTCAGTGCTTTACTGTGGGCAGGAACCAAGGAAAGGAAAGGGTCCACCTAGGAAGGCTCGTTTTTGTGTGCAGAGGTTCAAGGGAATTCTACCCACTCTTGAAGTGTCATTGCACAAGGAAAGCTCTACCACTTTTTTTTTCTTTGTACGTTCAGGATAGTTGTTCTTCACATTACCCAGGCAAAATACTTACATTGAAGGTTGGCCAGCACTATTTTCCCTGGATATCTTCCTCTCCGAGCCCTACACGGGACTGTTGAGATCCCGGCCATGGTGGAAGTCGCCTTCAGGGGGACTCTGTAACCTCGTGCCCATTACCGGGCAGCTCAGTGAGCCCGGTGATGATCTGTGTTTTCACAGCCCCGCCAGCTCAGCCGGTTGCTACAGGAGAGCTCTGCACGATCCCTGGGAAATGCATCCAAATTGAGCGGGTTTCTCTGTGTCCTGGTTTCTTCTCCAGACTGAGGACGGGAGCCATGTCCTCTCCCGGCCCGTGGGGTTGTCGGGACGTGCGTGCGGGGGCCGCATGCGGCTCCATTGTGCGGGGTGGCTCTGCGGGGCTGCTCCCGCTCCGCAGGGCAGTGTGGGCCGCGCGCCCTGCCCGCCCGTAGCTGCCCCTGCCCGCGCGCGGGTCCTGCAGCAGAGCTCCTCGCCGAGGGCGCTGCGGAACCCGGGGTGTCTCCTTGTCCGCCCCGGGCTGTGGATGCAGGAGCCTCACGCCAGCTCAAGGGGCACGCTGTCCCCCGAAGCGGCCCGAAGCGGGCAGCTTCGCCGTGTGGTGCCGTGGGGCCCGGTGCTGCCGGCCCCGTCGGGCTGAGCCCTGTCCTGGGCGCGAGGGCAGCAGCGCCGGCGTCACGGGAAGCAGCCGCGCGCGGGCACCGTGCGGGCTCAGCGGCACCCGCTCTGCTGCAGGCAGGCCGGGCTGCAGGACGTTCCCGTGCTGCTGCTGTCCGGAGTCGGGCTCGGAGCTCGCGGCGTCGCTCTCCCAGGGATCCTGCAGGCAGCAGCGGCCGATGCCTGCCCCTCCTCGCCTCCTTTCCCTTCTGCAAATCACTGCATTTGCCTAAAAAGGGAAAAATAAACAAGTTGCTGCTAGATTAAAAAGCACAGTCACGTTGGTATCATGCCACGGAATGAGTCAACGTGTAAAAGCAGTTAAGAAAATAATCACGTGCTGCAATCATAATATGGATGTGTCTTTTCCCATGTGAATATGGATTTTCATTGCTCATTCTGTGGCATGCAGGAGGACAGGTTTTCCATGCTGTAGCATGAGGACAAAATGGAGTGAGAAATGCCCTTCGCAAAGTATTTGTTATCTCCATAATATCAATAGGATAAATAGGTTGTCTGTGATATTAAGAGGACCTTCCTGTGCTAGACATCTGGCCTTTTGTTTGAAATAAAATCATTTATTTTCTGAGGGGAAGTTGTAATGCTGTTCTAGCCACCAGTTCCTCCCGCTTTGCTATACAAGCACTCCGAATTCTGGCTTTGAGCTTTAGACAAACAAACAAAAATCCATTTCCAGTAGTTTCCATCTATGAGCCGCTTTCCATGCTTACCCATCCCCTGCAAAGGATTTGCTCGGTGCGCTGGAGCCCTTCGCTGACGTGGTCTGTGATGCTGCCCCTCAAACCCTGCGTCGAGCCAGAGGCCCTGGGCCGGCGGGATGGATGGGCGACCGCGAAGCCCCTTGAGCGGTTCTGAGCTGCGCGGGGCTGTGCCCCAGGCCCGGCGGAGCGCTGGATGCGATGCAGTGAGTGGGAGCCGGCTGTCTGCTTCGCCTGTTCCTCGCAGCCTGACAAAGCAGCAGGACTCTTTCTCCTTCCACCCCGGGGGCTGCATGCAAACCCTGGGGCTGCAAACCCTGGGGCTGCACGCAGGCCGGGGTCGTGTTCTTAGCAGGGTTCTCACTCAGCACGTTTCTTCCTGCTGCTCTGGATGTCCCTCCTGTTTCCTCTCGTGTCACGCACGGGGAGCCTGGGTGCAGGGTCTGGCCTCAGCTCTCGGTGCCGGGGGTGTCCTGTGGGGCGGGCGGCCGGTGCCCGCGGGAGGTCTCCAGCCAGGCGGGTGCCCGCGGGGTGAGCGACGGCCCGAGCTGCTTCTGTCGTGACGAATAAACCCTCCACAGAGCTGTGCGCATCAGGACGCATTCCCTGGGCATGCATCTAATGAGATTGGTAATTTGTACTCTGAGTTTGCTTTTCACGCAGACTGTGGGCCATATGTTAACTGTACGTTGGAGGAACACTGAAGTTCAGATGCTTTTTCTAAAAACTCCTTTCCGTTCTCTTGGAAGTTTTAGTATTTTTGCCATCAAATTTTCCCCAAATTCAAGACATTTGTCCTTCTGTACAGACATTTTCCTCTTAGCCTGTTTAAAGAATGTGACCTTTGGGAAAGCAGGCCTTGTGTGGGTATATGCATAGAGGAGAGGAAGTGCCAGAGATTGCAATTTCGAGCAAGCTTGGAGGAATATAATGGTTATTGCTTGACTTTCTCTGCTTCTGTGGCCTAATTTCCAGAATGCAAAAAGGAAGATTTCATTTCTTCCAGCCATAACTGATCTCTCCCAATTTTGGCTGAGGAGTTAGAACATGATTTCTGGGCTGCAGGAAAGGAAAAAAAAATCATATAAACATTGTTGAGCTGAGGATAGTAAGACTATTTCTGCTGATAAAGGATGATAGTAGAGAGGTGTGCGTGGTGTACTGAGTCACCAAGTTAAATATATCCCCCATCACAAGTTAGTGATAAAATGCAAATGGAGCTCGTATTTCTAAAAGCTGCTCCTGTAGGAGGGCAGGGAAGCGTTTAGCAGCCAGCTGCGGCTGCCAGCGGCGCTGTTGACTTTGTGAGTTTGTTTGTTCCTCATCAATACGTCTGTCCCAACTGTCACAGAGTCACGAGATGGTCGTGGTGACAGGGGCCGCTGGGGATCAGCTAGTCCAGGGCCCTGCACAAGCGGGGCCGCCGGCAGCGTCGCACAGGATCGTGTCCGCATGGATTGGAGCGTGTCCGAGGATGGAGCCTCTGCAGCCTCCCTGCACAGCCGGCTCCATGGCGCTGAGTCCCTTATTTTTTAAAAAGTGTTTTCTTGTGTTCAAATGGAATTTCCTGTTAGTTTGTGCCCGAACTCTGAAGTTTAAATAAATTTTAAAAAGTGTGTGCCAGTCCTGGGATGGACAAGTTTGGCCATCCTATCTTGTTAAGAAAGGAGTTTGTTTCGATATAACCACTGCATGTGGAAAAAAGAAATGCCTTCTGCATGCCAGCTCCCTTCTCGCAGTGACTTGCTTTTGGTAGACCCCTGTGAGATGTTTTGTGGATGTATGGAAGGGACGTGCACCCGGAGAGTGCCTTGCAGGGCCGGAGACAGGGGCAGGTCCGGGGCAGGCGGGTACGGACCCCTGCGCTGCTGCTCGGTCAGTTAAGAGCTTGTGCATGGCCGAGGACTCCTGATGGTCGGAGCTGGAGTGCTGGATGTGCAGGAGGAGCGCAGGATGCATCAGGACTGAGAGAAGGAGCTGGTTATTGTCAGTCTGCAACTGCAAACACTTGTTTCGGCCTGGAATCCACTGGGTCGGGCTGCTTTTCATTCCCAACCTCTTGTGGATGCTGCTGGGTGAAGACGTGGTCCAAAGGAGGGACGTGGGGCCGGAGGGGGCTGGGCTCGCTGTGAGCACGGGGACAGGCCGAGACAGCTGCTGCGTTTCGAGCCCGGGCAGACCCAGTTCAGGCCTGCAGAGCTCTCCCCGCTCAACCCTCTAACCCTGGATTTCATGTATTCCTATCTACTTACTGTGTTTCTCTGACATTTTGAAAGAATATTTTGGGGCTTTGCTCTGAAAAAAAAAAAAAAAAGGATTGTTTTGACTCACACATTATGATGCAATGCTTCCTTTTTTCCAAATACATAAAAAACAACAGAGTTCAAGCACTGCCATTAATGTGTCCGGTGAACACTGGCTTCAGGAGAGCAGTGCTGCAATCTCTCTCCTCTTGCTGCCACGTTAACCAGAGCTCTTGACGCCGGACAGTGCTGCACAGTTCCCAGGACATGAGCCCCTGCCGGAGCAGCTCCTGGACACAGGCACAGCTGTTGGCCTGTGGGCTTCCTCGGCAGGGTCCACGCTCAACTCCTCCCCTTTTCCTTCTTCTTTTGATTATTTTTTTTTAAGATTCTCCATTTGGAGAGAAACTACAGGATGGATGGTGGGAAAAGCAATACCTAATGTTGGTGTAAGATGCTCTGACTTCTCAGAGCAAGTTGCTGCAGCAGCTTTTGGGTGGAAGTGACTCCTGAGCTCAGCGTGTGCGCTAGTCCTGCGGGGTCGTTCTGTAAGACTTGCAGAGAGCTCCGTTCCTACCTTCTTTCATCAGCAAACTGGGATTCAGGGCAAACTTCAGGCTTGAGAACTTGTCAGTATGGAGCCGACCTGAAATTGATTCCTAGCTGGTGTTAGAAGTACCATGACCAAACTCCTAAGCACATGGGAATGGTGATTCCCGAGCCCTTCACCACCTCCCGTTGCACAAGCCGTCGACACTCTCTTCCCGCGATGCTGAGAGCATATTTCCTCCTTGGAGTTACTGACTGGGTGAGCTGAGGCAGAACAATTGTTGGCTCTGCATCCCCATAGGAAGCAGCTGTTACACCAGTCCATATGGCGTAATCTGTGCGAGCAGGCGCAGGATTAGTGCTGCTCGGAACCACTCAACTGTCTCCCCTTCCTCTCTTTTCAGGTGGCCATCATTGCAGGAAATTTCGAATTGGCTGAAATCATCAAAACCCACAAAGAGTCCGATGTTGGTGAGTTTTACCTTTTATTTTCTCCCCCTACTTCCTCTCCTTCTACTCTATGCTAGAGTCCAGGGCTAATTTAGCAGATGGTGATGCCCCGGTGCTGCTTGCCGTGACCAGAAGCTGCAGCTTGCAGCTATGTCGGAGCGCCGGCAGTTCAGACCTGCTTTCCTCCTGAAGCCATGGGTATGGAGGGCTTTTTTTTTTTCCAGTGCAGTATTTGCTTGTGATGGCAGAGCCAGCCCAGCTAAAGAATTAGCCAAACTGTTGGTTTGGAGTAAGTCTGGAAAGCTCTTCTTTACAATTCCTATCTTTTGTTCTGCCTTTGCATCCTTGATGCCACTTCTTACTAGAGATGCTCCCCAGCTAAGGCCAATAACTGTTCTCGGTGCAGAAAGGAGATGTGTCCTTTGTTTTGGCAGTGTGATGGTTGTGAAGCTGCCCCTCCATGATGCTCTGTAGGTGAAAGAAATGGGGGAGCATCCAGTCTGGCACATATCACTTCTTTCAGAGGAATGTTTTTGTGTTCTCTGATCAGTCTCTTTCCTTGAAACATCTCTTCTATCCCTCTGTAGTTTTGATATCATCAAGCTATGTGTTATATCCCAGGCAAAGCCAAGTTTCAGGTCAGCTGTGAAGTCAGGTCAAGCTTCCTCTTGAGGCTTCTTGGATTCTTCTGAGGAGTTTAGTGGTCCAGACCTCTCTAGAGCAATGGAGGTGCCAAAGTGATTTACCTCGTGGGAGAGTTTGTTCTGTACGGGCCTCTCCACAGCAAGCACAGGAGTCACCAGGACAGCAAATAAAAAAGACTCTTGGAGTTTGAAACAGCCAGTGAGTAATGGGCTTGGTTCTAGAGAGCTGGGGCTGAAGATTTCCTTGTGTCACTGCTATTCTTAGCTAGCTATCAGTGATTGCTATAAGCAGCTGCTGAAATTTTGTCAGAAAATATAAAATTCAGGGCACAGAAAAAGCCTAAAAATTCCTTATAACTATGTCAACGAATAGAGCTTGTAAGAAAACCAGTATGTTAATTTAAAGTAAAAGAGATTGGCTTGGTTTGGAGAGGGGTTTGGACTACATGACCTCCAAAGTTTCCTCTCAACCTAAATTATTGTGTAATTGAATTGGTATCTGTGAGTGACTTGTTTTATTTATTTATTTAACTGAAAATGTGTAAGGAGAAAGGACATCAAATTATAGCAGGTAAGAATGAATTGTCCATATATAGGTATAGGTGTTTGTATAAAATAGGTCAGGTAACAGTAGCAAAGCTAATCATACCCAAAGCAGCAGGTCCAGATGGCATCCACCTGGAGTCAGTGGAACTAGCAAATGAACTTCCCAAGCAAGGAGAAATCATTTTTTTTTAAACTTTGTTAAGAATCCAGAAGCACAAGTAGCCAACTGGAGGAAGGCTTACTCAATGTGAAGAGGGGACAGAACCTGTTGTTCCTTTTCTTTGATCCTGCTATCGATATAGTGGAAGAAATACCGAAGCTGAGAATCTGGTAGAGAAGGGTGTCCTGGAGCTCTGCGGATGGCAGTTCTTGAAGTCCTCTCCAAGCTGCCAGTGCTCAGCTGTGTCCAGCTGCGAGAGGAGCGTTCGCGGCTGCAGCAGAAGCGCCCAGGGAAGCCTCGCTGTGTGGGGGCTGCGGGGACTGATTTGCTGCAGCTTTCCGTGTGACACCGCACGCAGCCGCTCCTCCGGGGCGCACATCAGCCTTCCCGTGTGCACCAGGGCTGCTCCGCGGTGCTGCAGCCGCTTGTCCTCGCGCACTGTGGTTTTTGTCATGCTGCAGAGCAAGGCTGGAGGGCATGAGCATCCATGGAGGGCTTGAGCATCCATGGAGGGCATGAGCATCCCACTGGAGGGCATGAGCATCCATGGAGGGCATGAGCATCTGGCTGGAGGGCATGAGCATCCCACTGGAGGGCTCCTCCAGTGAGGGTAACCCAGCAGACGAGGTGCAGAAGCCCTGGATGTGCTCCCTGTCGTAGCCTGTGGGTCTAGGGCAGGTGCAGTTTGAAGCTAAATGCCCCAAATGTGTGGATGCGGCTCATCAGGGCCAGCTGCTTCCCTTTACAGATGCTCACTGGGCTGCAGGACATTACCCATTTTCCATAGAATTTATACAGTGGTATTAACATTCATTTTTGAATCTCCCATCAGTTTCTTTGTTATTTTTCCTGACTGATCTTTTTGAGACAGTTTTCTTAGCCTGTAAGTTTTAAAGTATTTGTTTCAGTCAGTTAGTAACTCTTATACTTTGTCATCATGGTGTGATGCAAGTGCCTCTTCCTGCTTCTTTTAGAATATTTTTCTCTATCTCCAAAGCAACCAAATAGCTTTTTCAAGTTTCTTCCATCCTGCAAGTCATTTGTTTTTCTTTCATGTTTTAACTCCCTTTATCAATTTTCAGATTGTAACTTCATATTGATTTCAATTACTTTCCATAATTACAACGTAAATGTACTCTGCAATTCCAATGGCTATCTTCATTTTGTCACTTTTGTCCAAATAGACATCTAACTATATTTCATAATTGTGGTTTTATAACTTTTTTTGGTTTGCTATTTTTTAAAAAATCACGATTTTCATTGAAAATAGATATGGAAGAAATAATAAAACTTAAGTTCAATGTTGAGAAATTCACCTGAAGTGTTACATGTGTATAAGACTGGTTGAAGATATCTTCCCTTTTCTTATGCTAAATATAATCAGGTCATGATTTGTGGTCACTAAGCAACCGCCAACTTCAAGTCAAAGGAATTAATTCATTATCAGTCATAACTAGGCCCAAAATAGTTACCCTACATGATGTGGAATACCTTTATGTAGGAGAACGATGATCTCCAACGTTGTATGAGATCACCAGCATGTGTTTGCCAGACTGTGGTACCCCACAGCAGCGCTTGTTTCCTCGCATGATCACAGGCCATCCTGGGAGAGCGGCACCTCTGGTTCTGCAGCCGTAGCTGCCCCATAACGGTCCTTGCTCCTGGGCTGGGCTAGGGTCTTGGCCCATCTGCCTTCAGGATCCTCTAGGTCTTGGGTACCGTTAGCTCCAAATGGTCGAGTATTGCTGGCTGCAATTGCATTGCTCTTCTGCAAGAGTATTGCTCTTGCACATGGCACAGGACTGCGTCCAAGCGGGTTTTGAAGATCTCCAGAGAGGGAGATTCCACCACCTCTCTTGGCAGCGTGTTCCAGGGTTCCGTCACCCTCACTGTTAAATACATGTTCCATAAACACGTTCAGTTTCAACTTGAACATGTGTAACCTTCTGGCAACAACAGGTACCCGAAGCAAAGTGCCCAGAACTCAACTGCTCCTGTGTGCTACTGCTGTGAGCTCCACCTCCTCAGGTTGTGTTCTGCTTTTGTTTCATTTTCATCCCATCAACTGCCACCTTCATGTGGAGGAGAAATATAAACACCTGCGGCAGGTACAGCCATGCCTGTGCCTTCCCTCAGCTCATGTACAGTGCTTCCCTTATAACATAAAGGGTCTGAGCTACTGAACTTTTACTTCTGTGAAGGAAATGTGATGCCATTTCAGCTCAGTGGACATCTCTCTTGCCCTTGTCTGAACCTCTTTCGGATCTAGTATGGCTTTTTGTGGTTTCTAGAGTGGCATAAGAATGTCTGCTTTGTTTTCTAGTGGTTTGTTTTGATTTGGTTTTCGTAATGATTTCTTGTGCTTGAATAATGTTTCCAAGCACTACCAAGCCCTGAGG
The DNA here is from genome assembly GCA_013389825.1 of Crypturellus undulatus. Classification (NCBI taxonomy): domain Eukaryota; kingdom Metazoa; phylum Chordata; class Aves; order Tinamiformes; family Tinamidae; genus Crypturellus; species Crypturellus undulatus. Next base: position 17,916 of record VWPW01002654.1, on the reverse strand, counting down.
AAACTTTTTATTGGAGCTACATAGTAGGATAGAAAAGAATGACTGAGATAGATAAACACATACGAAAAGTAGAAGCAGAGATTAGGGACTACATTTATTCCTCATTTCTAGCTATCTTTTTCCTTCACTCTTTTTCAGAGAAGATTTTAGAAAATGTTAAATGAGGTAGATGTTGAAAAGTTTTGTATGGAAGCCATAAATAAGTTCTTGCATGATGGAAAGCTTTATTTCTTTTCTTCTAATTGTGTCGTATATTTTCTGATGTACATGTTCTTGCTGGGCTTATTCTGTTTATAAGGATAATAGGAAATCTGTAATCTGGCAATGGCCAAGAGATAAAGAGGATAGTCAGAGAAGAGTAACTTTCTGTGTTCCCTTAGTTCTTATGTGCTTTCTACAAAACAGTTTTTGCTCACTGTTAGACAGAATATTAAGCTACATGAAGCCTTAGTCTGCCCATTCCAGCCATTCATACAGGAAAGCTACGATTCTCTACAAAAATGCAGTGAAATATGGTGGAACAAGTGGAACAGCTCCAGGACCTGGTGTTGATGGGTTACCATGGTGCAGGCGGGAACATCGGGCTCTTCTTGGCACAGCAGATTCAGTGACCTGGGCTAGAGATGTTCTACAGGAAAAGCCATAGGACAGTCATAGAACATGAGTATTCTACAGACAATCTCACGCTGAGAGAACTGAGCTGTGTTTGGTGTCAGTATCTATTTTTCTTTGAAAAAGAGGTTGCCTGCATCTTGTCAAGGTGCTTCTCCGTGGTGATATGTTGGCAGTTATTGACCCTTCGTTTGCACCCAAGGCTGGATAGGGTATCCTGAATTGAGGAAAGCCATTTTTCTTATCAGGTTCTGTCACGAGGACCCACATTCGTGTGACATGTATTTGATATAGAATTCTCTCTCTTCTTGAATCTTGCTATACCTTTTTCAGTCTTCAAAGTTGTCTGATGGAGCTCACTGCAAATTTAAGAAGCTGGTTCAGTTGTGTCTTTTCCTTGTTGGGTGAGAGCTGAATCACCTTTAGTTATCATTGATTCAGCAGCCTGAGCTGGTAGAAAGACTAAAAGGAGCGCACAATAAATTTGAGCTTAACTGCAGTGTTCAGGGGGCTGTGCCGGGTGCTCTGTGATCCCACCATGGTTCAGGATGCTCCCGAGCCCGTGTCTGTGATGGAGCTCGTGGCAGAGCCAGGCGGATGCTGCCGGCACTCACATGCCTGATCGAGGACGAGGCGGGAGAGCTTTCTTTATTCCATTGTGAGTTTGAAAAAATACCCCAAAAAAGGAACAATGTATTTGGGGGGCAGAATGACCCAGTTATTACCGTCCTGTGGGGAAAACACAATTCTTGTTGTGCGGAAAATCTCACTGTCAAAAATGGAGTGTCCTCAAAGGTGGCAGAGAGTCCTAAAACTTTATTGGAATAGAGAGAGAGTCCACCGGGCATATCCCTGTGGGGTCTCGCAAATGCTGCGTGATGCAGCCCACTTTTATCCCAGTTTCCCGACACCCTCTTTTCCCCACTGGCCAAGGGCCACAGAAGGTGCAGCCTTCCCGGCCCGCCTGTACCAGACTCCCTGCCTCCCTCCTCCTGTTCTCACCTGAGCTCGCCTGGCTCCCTTGTCCCCCTTGCCAAATGATGGGGAACAATTCTCTCCTTTGGAAAGGCACGAAGGATGGGGAACAGTTCCCTCCTTTGGAAAGGCATGAAGGATGGGAGATTCCACCCTAGAGAGAGTCCACCGGGCATATGGGGAACAATTCCCTCCTTTGGAAAGGCTCCAGACTCCTGGCAGCTGCTCCTTGTCCCACTCACTCACGGGTCTGCTCAGTCCTCCCCCCGCATGGATTCCTTATGGATTCCTTTCTCCTGCTCATCAGCCAAAGAATGTGGCGCAACTCCCTTCTTTGTAAGGACACAAGGACACAAAGAAGGACTCCCTTCTTTGTAAGGAACTTTGTCAGTTCCGCTCTTTGTGAAAGTCTGTGCAAACTTTTGCATAAGAGCTCTTCCCTGGTAAATAAATTTGATTGGGATTGTGACTCCCTAACTTTCCGCTTTTTGAATCAAGTAGCCTCTACTTCTTCACTTTCTTAAGTAAGTCACGTTTGCCACCTTCTGGACCATTGTTTGGTTTTCTTTTGAACTCCTCCATTTTTGACATCCGATTAAAGCAAGCTGAATTTCAGTTGATTTTCCATAATGACCTCATGGATGAAGAAACGCTGCTCTTCTCCAGGGCCGGTGCTGTGTCAATGCTTCTGGCTGTGGCACTGGTCTTGGAGCTCATTGCTAGGGGCTTGATGTCAAGAATCAGAGGCTGTTTCAGCCTTGCTGCTTTCCAGGTGTCAGCCCCATATTGTGTAACCTCTGCTTCTGTTTCCCAGACACTCCGGCTTGCATCAGGGTTTGATGAAACATGTTCAAATGACTGCATTTAGCAAACACCTGCGATTGCCCTGTGCCGAGCGCCTCCCTTGTGTGCCATCCCACCAGGATTTGCATCACCTGCACATTTATTGCCAATGATCTGTGTTTTCTCTAGGTCATTGATAAGGAGAAAAATATAAATATTATTGTGCTAAAAAATGACTTATTAGATAACTGTATTGGAAATGTCCCCAGCTGTTGTTCTCCATTAGCAGCTCATTATTGTGTATCTTACAGTCTGGATCTGTGGAAATGGCCCTGGTGGTTTTTCACAGTGGTAACATATAATCAGAGTATCTATCACTGGAGTGTTGGAAGTCAAAAGTTTCAGCCAAGGTTATTCTAGCAGTAGTTATTTTTGTCAGGCTCTTAAAGCCTGGCTGGTATAAATTAAATCTGCATTCTTTTTTTTTTTTTTTTTGGTGAGTGCTTTGTTTCATCTTTTCCAGGTTTTTCCTAGAAATTATATGAGGCTAAACTCGGTAGAGTTATCCGAATCATCTCACTACCCTTTCAAAGATGTCCTTCAGGCCTCGGGATCTTTTCAAAGAGTCTTATAAATACAGGCCAGTGAGGTGTTTTGCAAATTCTTTTGAACTTTGGTGTAGAAATGCCTGATCTGCTAATTTGAATGCACATAACTGGGTAAATGTTGAATGTGCTCTCCTTGGAATGGATGGGGAAAGATTTTAAACTCTTTGTCTTGGTTTGTGTGCATTTTTCCTGGTACAGAATAATGTGCAGGAGTTATTTTCAGATACGGATCAAAAATACTTCTTTTTTTTTCCTGATTTTCTGGTATCATCTTTGCTAATTTCATCGTGTCCTTCCTGCAGGAGATCTGTGAATGTTAGAATTGCCTCTGTGGGGATTTTAGCAATGGCCTAATAGTCCAGGCGGGATCCTTGATGAGCTGGATGCAACAAGGTGAAATAGAGGAAAGGAAAACACAGAGTGGGAATAACTCAGCGCCGAGGCGGGTGGGTTTGTCCGGGCAGGGGGCTGCAGGGCGCTCGTCACGCTCAGCTCACGGGTGACTTGGCAGCACAACCGAGCGCTGCCGGGAAGAGCCCGCAGGTTTAATTAACCTGTGTTTGTAACAGTTTCAATTTAAGTTCTGCAAACATAGAGTAAACTCCGTTTGCAGGTGGGAAGGGCCGGCGCGCGCTGAGCGAGACGGGAGCCCCGCTCCGAGGTGGAGCGTGGTGGAACGAGAGGCTCGGGGACCGTGTGATGGGCATCAGCTGTGCGGAGCTCTAGCTGAGGAGCACATGGAGACACCTGGAGAACGAATCCGAGGATAACTGGGTTTAAGGAAAAGATAACAGTGATGGTGTAGGGCAGAGGGGCCGACCAGGGGCCGAGGAGCACCCGCCTCCGGGAGCTGTGCAGGGTGACGGAGCGGCGGCTCCCCGGGCTGGTCTCCGCCTCCTCCGCGCTCCCCGATGTAATTTTCCACCATCAAAATGTAAATGCGGCCTCTCAACTTGGAGACGCTTGCTCCTCGCCCGCTCTCGCTCCTCTACATGAATATTTATCGCGCAGCCGAACAGCGCGGGGCAGTGATGGTGCGGTGCTCGCCGCGCGGGCGCTCGGCAGTGCGCTCTGCCGCACCGCTCCATGCGGCAGCCCTGGAGCCGGGGCCGCTCCGCGGATCTGCGTGGCGGGAGGCTCTGGGCCGGGCGCGCGCAGCGCTGTGCTCGGAGCAGCAGTGCCATGGAAACGGCCGCTGCGTTTCGCCGGGAGAGCACCGGTAAACAGCTTTGATCAAACTCCTGAGAAAGGTGGAAAACGCGCCCCGAGCTGCTGCACGCCCTGCATGGAGTTTCCTCCTCGTTGCTTTCGCTCTCCGCCCCACCTTGGGGCAGCAGCGCCTGGCGCTGGGGAGAGGAGACCCGCAGCAGGAGCAACCACCTGCAGCCCCCCGACCCGATGGGGGTTTTGGCCAACTGTCCCCGCGGGGCCACCAGGTGCTCCGGTCTCCGTGAGCACTGCAGACCCTCGTGCTGGCCAGGCCTGTCCTGCCCTCATGGCGTGGTTAATCCTTCCCAGAGCACCCAAAGCAGCTGTGGTCATCTGTTATGGGGGAAGCTCGCCCTGTTTCAACCAAACTGCGCTTCTCCCTTCCACAAGGACTCTGAGGACACGGGTGCATGGGCCATCTTTGAGCTATGTCCATCCAGGCAAGTTCTCTTTCAGTGCTGGCTCCTGCCTCATGCCTCACTGTCCAGGCGCAGACATTCCCTATGGCCCGTGGCCAGGGAGCACCTGCACCGGGCACCGGTGAGCGGGACAAGGTCACCTTGCTCCATGTGTGTTTGAACGGAGAGGCAGAAGAGGGCTTAGCTCCATGAGGCTGTCGGTGACCTATTTTTTTCCTCGAATGAGGCCACGCTGCTGTGCTTGCCATGGTGGCCCTCAGTTGCAGCCGTCGATGGTGGCAGGATCACAACCCTCTTGCAGGCACCTTCGGAGCGCCTGGGTCCCGGTGCCCAAGGCACTGGGTGGGTCTGGGATAGCTGCCCGTCCCGAGGACCTGCCCCGGGGTGGTGGCCTGTTGTGGGGATGTGGCTGGCTCAGGCAGGTCTCCCTGGGTCTCCCTGTGGGATGGTGTCCTGCACACTGATGTGCCCATAGGACCCTTCCACAGCAGGCTGTTCCCACTGGCTCCTTGGTCACTTCATGGTACCCGTTACAGACCTGCCCAGCTGACCTCCAGCCTCAGGCAGGCAGATGTCCCTCCCCTCTGGCCATGGCAAAGAGAACCTGCTCTTGCAGCAGCCAGCGTCCCTTGCTGTCCCCAGCTCGTTGCAGGTCCCAGCTGAGAACGTGCTTGTTTCTCTGGCTGTATCTAGGTTCTGTCTTGAGAGCAGACTAGGCCCGTGCTGCATCCAAGGGGCAGAGCTTCCAGACGGGCTGTTCACATGGCTGTGCTTAAATGAAGGCTTCAGATGAGCTCTTGGCCACCTGGAGAGAGAAGTCCTTATCACTCACGCCAGCCGTAGCTGTCCTCCTCCTGGGGAGAACCGGGATGTCTGCTGTTTCAGTGCTCTCATTGGAAGCCGGGCTTTCCAGGGCACTTACTGTCATTATTAGATCTCTGACCCCTGCGTAGAGTGTCCAGTCTTGGTCCAGTTGTCCCCCTGGCTGTGGTTCCTGAGCTGACCTCCTGTGCCCGTCCTGCGGCTCCCGACTGGTCCAGGCTCTGTGGGTGCTCTGGGAGCTCGAGAGCTCACGTCAGGGCTGGCAAGATCTCTGCTTTTGTCTGAGCTGAGGTTCCTCGGTGGTTTCTTGACTCCTCTCTGTTCCAAAGCAGCACTCGGCTTCGGTGCGTGTGGCACCGGGCACCAGGGAGCTCCCCGCTCTGCGCACGCCGGCTGGAAGCCCAGGCCTATACGAGCGAGCAGAGCCGGCTGCGTGACTCATCCTTGCACCCGCGTGACTCTCTTGCCCCTAAATCCCATTTCAGCAGAAGAAACGGGCTGGTTTAGCCTCAGCTTCTAGGGTGCACTGGGGGCCAAATTAAAACTGTGCAGATAGTGGAAGTCTTTTGTGAGTCTGTCTTCGCAGCTGAAAAACTAATTTCTCAGTGGGCTCCTGGAGTTTAATACTCAGGAAACTTTGGCTTAACAACCTACTATGCAACCAGGATACCTTCTCATTTGCTCTTGTGTTTTTTTCTTGTCTTCAATGCTAATGTGGTTCTCCAGGTTGTTCCAAATTAGCCCCAAAGTGTTGGAGGAATTCTTTCTTGGAAGGCTAAACCCATGACATAGCTCTCGCCCAGTCCTGCCAGGCCCAGCTTGGTTGAAATCAGGTTGGTAAAAGCATCTGGCCAGCAGGATTACTGTACAGTAAGTTTGTGTGATCAGTTCAAATGCCAGATTCCTGCGGTCTGACCTGCTCAGCACGGTGCTCGTGTTTGTGTCTTCTCAATTTAGTGCCACGACCAGTGGTGGCCAGTCTGGTCAAGACCAGAAGAGCCCCGGAGAGGGACAAGTGCTACAGCTGGCATCTGCCAGTGCTGGAGGGAAGAGCAAGCCCAGCAGATTTTTCCAGATCCTGATTGTTTTCTTGCTGAGTATTCCCAGCTGGTCAAAACTAAAAAATTGCCATCGGGTGCTACAACCCAGGGCTCCCTTGGTCAGCTCGTATGTACTGGGCTCCAGCTGTCGCCACGGGCTCCCCGTGGTCGTGGTCACGGCCCTGCGAGCGCTCTCCAGGCTTTCGCTTGGTGACCGGTGCTGCGGAGGGGCCCTTGGAGCAGGGCAAGAGCCTGGGGTACCAGCTGGAGGGCAGCTCCGCTTTGCTTCCAGCGTGATTCACCTCTTTGGCTGGCAGTAATTCTTCTTCAGGAGCCGACGGTAATTTTAGTGAATTGTCTTAGTTTAAAAACAGATTTTTGAGACTTGTGAGACACTTCCTTGTGTTTTCAGTGCTTTCCTCTAATTTCTAATAATCTTTAAACCCGTTGGTCGCTAAGACATACATCCATTTGATATCTCCTTCTCTGATCTGTTTTGAATGGTTTTCTGTGAGAAGTGATGTAGTACAAAACTAAGTCTCTTGCAGAGGTCAGCATGTAGGTGGACGGCTCACGACCTCAGGGCCATCCTCGTCAGCCAAACAGATGCAGAGTTGCCTTAGAAATTAGGAGGGCGGTAATTAGCGTGGCCTTGGCTCCCCAGCAGCTGCAGGGCACTAATGGGCTGGTGGTGACTCAGGTCCTGCTCACGGCAGTCCTGCAAACTGCCACACGCCGGGTCTGCAGCGCGTGACCCCTGGCCCGCACCACCTCCCCAGGCCACCCTGGTCCTGCTGCTCCTGCAGCCTCTGGGCTGCTGCTCCGGGTCATCTTTGGGGTTTGGGTGCCTTGCAGGAGTGCATGGGGCAGGAGGGCAGGGAGGAGCCCGTCCGGGGAGCCGGGATGAGTCGCCGCAGGGAGAAATTCCAGCCCCGCATGGTTAAAAGTTATCGGAGAACAAATGCATTACGTTGCCATGGTGACAGGAAGATTTACAGGAGTCTGAGATTCTTGTACTTTGAACCTAAAACGCGCCTCTGGAAAGCACTGCGAGGATGATGGTGCGGCACAGCTGGGGGGCCGGCCCGCGCCACGCGGGGTCCTGCCGGGCCCGGCTGCCCCTCGCCGAGCCCCCGAGGGACTGTGCTCGGGCTTAGCCCATGTCCTGCTCCGTGCAGGAATTCCCACCCTGGGGTAGCCTGGTGAGGTCTGTGTCTTCTGGGCACTTCCAAGGGCTGTGCAGAGGGCCAGGCAGAGCAGGGCAGGGAGCAGCTACTGGTTTACTCTGTGCATTGCATTTTCGAGGCTTCCCCTTGGCACATGCCTCAAGCCACAGATTTAGTCCTACCGGCCTTGAAATGAGGAGTGAGCAGAGGCAGGGCCGCGTTGGTGACTGTGTTGTCACTGCGGTGTCAGCGATGCCCAGCCGGACGGGTCCCGACAGCAGCTCCGCATACCCTCCCCTGGGCCCTCCTGCCCTCCCTCCGCAGCCGCTACCACCTCCTGATGCAGCCACCGCCACCGAGGTCCCTGGCCGCGCTGCTCTGCGCCGGGCACGTCACCGGTGTCCTGCGCGTCCCCTCGGGCACTGCCTTGCCAGGGTGGTGGTGGCCCCAGCCGTGCCCTCCCCTGGCCCACGGGCCCTCCAGAGCATCCTGTCCCTTGACAGAGCTGTCTCTTCATCCATCCCGGTGTCCTCCCGTGCTCTGCAGGCCACCGGTGCTCCCCGTTCCCAGCCCCACACGCTTTCCCACTTTGCTACTTTCTGTCCCGTTTTCCTTCCCGGTCGGACCAGCCAGCACGCTCCATGCCCGGTGGCTAACACGGCCCTCTGCTTCCTCTGCAGTGCCTTTCCGAGAGACGCCCAGCTACACGAAGCGGCGCCGGGTCCTCGGCGCGGGCAGCCTCTCGTCCCCGCGCCTGCTGCAGCGCTCGGCCAGCGACAACAACCTGAAGGCAGAGAGCCGGGCGTCCTACTCGCCGGTGCCCTCGCTGCGCAGCCTGCCGCCCCAGCTGCTGGTGCAGATGCAGGAGGCGGCCGCGGGGGACGGCGGCCTGGCCGGCGCGCGTGGCGCCCACAGCCGCTCGCCGTCCCTGCAGCGCGTGCAGGAGGAGAAGGAGCCCGACCTGCCCACGCTGCGCCGGAGCAGCCGCGGCAAGGCCAGGTGAGCAGTGTGGCGTGGGGATGCGGGGGGCCGTGGGCACCAGGGGTGCAGGGCTGCTCCGCTGGACCCCTCTGCTCTCTGGCGGGACCTGTCTCTGCTCCGTGCACCGAGTGTTGGTCTGTGCCTCCCTGGGCCAACATCCCCAGGAGCACCCAGGCCAACCAGGTGGCCACGAGGAGGGCTGGGGGGGTCCGGCACGGTGGCCAGCGCTCTGTGTCTGCCCGGGCCTGGGCTGTCCGGGCCCCCTCTGGCTCCCGGGGCGGCAGGGCTGCTTGTCCTCTGCCTTCTCCCAGCCTCATTTCGTGGCCCCGAGAGCTGGTGCGTGCATCGCTTCCGCGTCGCGCTGCTCGTTGCTATGACAATGATCACATCGTGCAAACGGCGGGTTGGGGTGGCGCTGCGGAGGAGCCAACACCTAATGAGTCCGAGCTGGCATATGGGTGGCAGTCACCACCTTCCTGCTCGCGCGTGCAGCTGTGTTGTCCTTTGGACTCCAGCATTCCTGGGAATGTTTGATGGGAACTGCTGTAGAACCCGCCAGGCGCGTGGAGGCTCCATTGCGGGCGTGTGGGGCCCAGGCAGATCAGTGCTGCCGCGGACTCAGGTGCTGCAGGGACCGTCCGTGGGGATCACAGGGCTGCAGCACGCGGAGCTCGTGGTAGCGGCCTCGGCGCACGGCCTCCCGCTGCCCCTGTTGCTCTGTGGCTGTGTGAAACACGCGGGGCAACCTGGCACCGCGCGTGGCTCTTTGCAAAGGGAAGGTTTGCGGGAGCCCTCTCCTTCCCTCCTGGCCGAGGAAGAGGAGGATGACTGCTGCTAATCCCCGCACAGAGCGCCCTGGATATTGCTGCTGGACAGGGCCCTTGTCAATCACCGGGCTTACGTTCTGCTTTAACTGCGCTGTTAGAAGAGAGGTGAGACTAATCCCAGCCAAGACTGATGGAAAATAAACATCCACTCGGAAAGAGCAAAAGAGAAACTCCAGAACGCCATAAGGTTGGAACAGGAGCTTGAAAAGTGGTACCGGGTTTGGCGTTATTGCTGTGCTTACTAATGATGAGGAAATGGATTCGAGCAGTGAAGAACCAGTCTGCAGATGACAGCTATTTACATTAACTCCATACCAGAAACAGCTTTGAGACCCTTCGGGGCGATCTAAAGAGTTTGGGGGAAAAAAAGAAACATGATAGTGAATAAAAAATAATGAAAATAAATGCAAAATAGGTACTAGAGAGGAAAAAGACTTGAGCTGCTCGAGCACCTGGTGGAGTTCTTAATTAACAGTTTAACTCAGGATATGTTGCAGGATGTTTTCTAAATAGCTCAGTGGAGACCTGTGTTCAGTGTGCAGCATCAGTACAAAACTCAGTGATATTAGGCTGCCAAAAGAGTGTGATGGATGGCAGCATGGAGAATAGCCTAATACCGTAGTCCAAATCAGCGACGACGCCTCAGAGTGCTGCACAGTGGCCTGGGCAACACAGGCCAGTGGGAAAGGTGCGAACTGAAGGGTTTCAGAAACAGGCAGGGAAAACGACCAGGAATGAAAAAAATCCTTGCTTTGAAGAGAGATTTAGACGAATGGGATTGTTACCTTAGAAACAAGATGAATAGGAGGAAATATGTTAAAAATACTGGAAATACTGAATGGCTGAGAAGAGGGAAATAGGGAACCTCTGCTGGTTTCATGGCACAAGAAGAAAGGAACATGCAATGAAATTAACAGAAGGCAAAGTCAGAACCACTAAGAAACAACTTTTTCTCTCCCATCTGCAGTTAGCTCTGGAATTTGCTGTGTCAGGAACTCCTTAAACCCCGAAACACGGGATGGCTGTACAGCGTCAGGGGGTTGGCAGGAGCAGGACAGTGTTTGGGTGGCGGCTGTACCCGGAGGCATCCCTGGGGCTGCCGGGGCGCTGGCGGGCGGAGGACTGCCCGAAGGAGCCCGGAGCGGCGCCGGTGCAGAGCAAAGCCAAAGCCTGGGCCGTGCGCGGGGCTGGGGTCCCTCTGGGGAATGGAAGGGGCTGCTCCTGGGGCCAGACCTGCGTGGCACCTCCCCAGCGCTGGAGCAGGGCATGACCGGCCCGGTGCAGGGGCCGGGGCTGCACTGTCCTCTTACACACATTGCGAGTCCCGGGAAGGAGCCCACGAGGCAGGGGCTGCTTTGGTCCTGGTGCTTCTGGCCCATTTTCTTCCGTCTGTCTCCTCCCTGCGTGAGGCGGCTGGCGGTGACTTTGCTGTGCTTAGCTGCAGGCTTTTGTAGTTTGCAGTAGTTCGTTTTATTCAACTGCTGTGAAATACTTGGGTATTTTTGCAGGGTGCTACCTACATGTGCGATGTCTTCTGCCCCCTGCTCACCCGTGGGAAGGGTTGATGTGCTTTTAGGCCACGCAGATACATGAAGCCCACCGTTGTTGTTCCGCATGACTCTGAACACCAGCATGCGCTTGGAGCGGCTAATTACTGGGGTTATTTTGTTCGATCCAGTGTTTCCTTCCCTTGTTTGGCATCATCGCTCTCCCAGTCGGTTCCCAAGGTGTATGTATTAGGTTTGATAGCAGAGTTATTTACCTCAGGGCTGAGGAGCAGCTGTGTAGTGATCCCTCTCTTCTGCACGCTCTGGTCCGCATGAGGTTTGCTTTTTACTGAGCAACCCTCCCTTTGCAATGACTGCCCAAACCTCCATAAACATGTGAGGTTCTCACATCTTCCTTGAAAAAATCTAACCAAAAAATGCTTCTGGATCAGGTGTTTACCAGAGTAATTACCAAAACAACAAAAAAGTCTGTAACACCCCCCCCAAAATTCTCTGTTCTGAGGGGAAAGATTCTAATCCTGCATATATTCAGGATGGCACACGCATTGGGATGGAAGTTAGCCTGTCATTAGTGTTTTATTTTCCCAGCAATGGCAGGGGTTGCCGCTTGGGCTCACGGGTCGGCAGGTACCGTCGACGCCGCTGCTCAGCTGCAGTCATTTGTTCTTGTTGCTCTCGAGGCTTCAGCCGAACCCATCATTGTGGTGGCTCTGCACAGACGCCTGCTGCAGAGCGGCCACCCTGTGCCGTAATGTAAATGTTAGCCATATGGCAAGGATTAATGCAAATAACGAGGAGAACTGTTGGGATTCTGACACAAACAAGGGGGAAGAAGAGGTTTTTTTCACTGAATGCCGCACGGGTGAGACTGATACTGGAATGACTGTCCTGGCAGCCCTTTGGCTCAAGTAGGGGCAGGAGCTGTGGGGCAGGCGATACCAGCAATGTGTTCATGTCCAAGAGTGGGAGAGGCCAAGCCCTATTTTTAGTTTTTATTTTGTGAGAATCACCAAAGCAAGAGGACGACGTGCCCTTGGCCAGAACTGCAGCATCTGCTCTCAGCATCCTACCGTGTTGGCGCTGCAGCACCATCCGGGGAGGTTGGAGGGAGACGGTCCTGTCTGCCGGACGGGGACTGGTGCCCCCCAGACTGCCCCCAGGACCCCGTGTGCTGGGGGCGAGGACGGGAGCCCCCCAGACTGCCCCCAAGACCCCATGTACTTGGGAGCAGCAGGAGGACGGAGCTGAGCCAGAGCTGAGCGCACTGGGCGCTCTGATGGCTGCAGGAGGCCACGGGCATCTCAGGGCCGTCCCGCTTGGACATGGACCGGAGCCCCCTGCCTCCGCGTCCCACCGACCCGTTTTCCTGCCCCTCTCGCCATCACAGCTGCCTCTTGTCCGCTGGTAGCTCCTCATCTCGGCATGCTGGGGTCTCGGGCCCCAGCAGCGCGGGTGCTGCGCGGTGCTGGCTTCATGACCGCGTGTGGCTCGCGGCAGCCTCCGGGAGCCCCCACGTGCTCTCCCTCCAGCCAAGCGCAGAGCCAGGTTTCCCTCTCTGCATTCCTGTGCAACTGATGATTCCTGTGCGGATTTACTGCATTCGACTTGTCAAGATTCGTCTAATGCCATCCTTGTTCTCTGGAGGATTTTGCACTGCCCTTGTGTTGCCTGTGGGTTTGTCAAGGGTCTTCTCCAGCCCGTCTTTCGTTCTGCTTATGAAATCACAGATCCGGGACAGACTTCCCTAGAACCCCTCAATATTTCCACCTGTTTTCGCAGCGCGGCGGTGGGCGGTTCACCCAGCCCGTCGCCCTCCCGCTCTCTGCCGCTTGGTTGTGGTTGTGTTCCCCAAGCCGGCGGCAGTGCAGGAAACCAGAGGAGTTTTGCTTGTGCCTGCAATTCCTGCCAGCTTTTCTTACTCTGAATGTATTTGCCGATGATTTCGTGTTTTATTTGCTTCTTTCCATAGCTGCATCCCCTCAGGAGCCTTTTGGAGCCTTTGGGGATTTTGTTCCCGTATGCTTATGCTATTCCTTGGTATCTGCCCATAACCATCACTCGTTTTCTTCCAGTTTCCGTGCCACGTTTGAACTCTGTGACGATCTTGTGATTTAGCTGGTTTCAACTTCGCTAGTTATATGTCCTCCATGTCTGGATAGGTCATGCCATTAGTGTGTTCTCTCTGAAAAACTGCCATTTTCCTTAGCTTTCCCTTTCCTGCTTCTGTCCCTTGGGTCAAAAGGGACCTCTGGAAGTCTTCTGGTCCACCCCTGTGTGACTTTTGGTGAAATCTTGCCACCTGTGTTAAGGATGTATAGAAATTGACCCCCAAATACACTGCTTGTTCTTTTGCATTTCCCCCTAAGAAACGAGCGCTCATCCTTTCACGACCATTCCTGCCCAAGTCAGCTCTGCCTTTGCCTTTTTAACCACCAGGAATCAAAGAGCTCCTGTGGCTGTTGCCTTCACCTCTTTTATGGAAGGAAGTTGTCAGGACTGTAGACAGTCATCCCAACCCTTCCCGTTAGGTTTCTGGATAAACGAAATCTGTTGTTATCCCTGTGTCCTACAACCTGGCATCAGGGTAGGAGGGGACATCAGTAAGTGCAGGTTCCAGTGCGCAGTGGCTGGTGCAGCGGGAGGGAGCCTGGTGCAGCATCCTGTCCAGGCGCTTCATAAAGCCTGGGCTGAGCACAATGTTCTTCAGCTGCCAATAAACAGAGAGAGCTTCCTCCCCTCGCGCTGCTGCTGAGGAGTCTTGGCTCTTGCTGCCTTGAGCAAATATCCTCCTAAAATTGCTAAAAGTGCAGTTATTGCATCAACCAGAACCTGGGGATTTTATTTTTAATATTCTTGACCTTTCCTTGGGGGGTTTAACAAAATAAATGCCTTGTCCCAATCTCTTTTTTTCTTATTATTACTTTTAACAATATGAACTGATTCACTATTCCCAAACCCACCTTTTTTTTTTCTCAGCAATGTGAATGAGATCTTCGCCCTAAATGCTAACTCACTGCTTTATTTATTTATTTAAAGCCTCAGACGCTTTGTTTTAGCTTCCTAGCTTGTGAAAGAGGTAAATCCGTTTGATTTTTTTTTCTCTGTGCATTAGGGATTTGAGAAGAAATTGCTACAATTTGTTTCATTCTGCTCTCCGCGCCTGTGCTCAGATTGGCACCAGCTGTTGGTTTTGATTCTGCTCAATTCCCCGGCGGCAGCCCCCAGGTCCCCTTGTCAGGGCACCTCCAGAATCGGCCTCTGGGGTGAGGGAGCCCTGAATGTGGGTGGGCGAACGCCCACAGGGGGCAAACGCCTCTCAGGGTCACCGGTGTTTNTTTAGCTTCCTAGCTTGTGAAAGAGGTAAATCCATTTGATTTTTTTTTCTCTGTGCATTAGGGATTTGAGAAGAAATTGCTACAATTTGTTTCATTCTGCTCTCCGCGCCTGTGCTCAGATTGGCACCAGCTGTTGGTTTTGATTCTGCTCAATTCCCCGGCGGCAGCCCCCAGGTCCCCTTGTCAGGGCACCTCCAGAATCGGCCTCTGGGGTGAGGGAGCCCTGATGGTGGGTGGGCGAAGGCCACCCCCGGCCCTGGGTGCTCTCGGGGTCGCCGGTGTTTGAGCAAGTGGCTTGTGCTCCGTTCGCAGCGCAGCCGGCGGTGCTGAGGGGAGCGTGGTGTCCAGCCCGACTTCTTGTTACATGGGGTCTGCTTCTGGGGTGGCACAGAGAGGAAATAAGTAGGGGATCAAGGGCAGCTCCTTGTCCTGGGAGTGAAGACGAGTACAGATGCAGGAGGATGGTGCCTCCTGCAGGAGTGTGAGCTGGGGAGGATGTGAATTGCCGTTGGACACGATGCAGAAGTGATGAGTCTGGGCATGGAAATTACAGATTGGTGAAGCAGCTTAGGTTGGAAAGGATGCCCGGGGGCCACCGGGCACCAGCCGTCCTGCTCCGAGGAGAGAAGCCTGTCCGTAAGGCAGCCTCCAGCACCTGTGCGTGAGGCAGCTGGAGGCGTCATCGTGTCCGTGAGCCAGCTGGAGGCCTCATGTGGTCCGTGGGGCAACTGGAGGCGTCATCATGTCCGTGGGGCAACTGGAGGCCTCATGTGGTCCGTGGGGCAGCTGGAGGTCTCACTCCCCCATCCCGTGGCAGCGGGTCCTGCCCGGCCGGGGCTCGGCCAGCCCTGTCGTGTCGCAGTGCGGCCCACTCTGGAGCAGGTGCTCCGGGAGCTGCGAGGAGCCTCCGCGGGGCCCTGCCCTTGCCCCAGAGCTGCCTCTGAGCAGGACCTCACCCTGCCTGAGCCACGGGACTGCTGCCGGCGCTGCCTCATGGCCGTGGCCTTGCTGGGCTGCCTGGGTCGTGGACCTCTGTGCGCTGCCTATGGCCACTGCCGGCCACAGCGTGCCCGCCCCAGGCCCAGGGAGCTCCAGCCGCCCTCTTGGTTGGGCCGGGGCTCCGGAGCGGAGCTGCCTCCCGCCGCGCGCGCTGAGTGAGCGAGTGGTGCCCGTGGAGCGGCAGACATGCAGCTGTGGCCATGCAGCCGTGGCCGTGGAGCAGTGCCACGGAGCAGCGGCCGTGGAGCAGTGCCATGGAGCCGTGGCCGTGGAGCAGTGCCATGGAGCAGCGCCCATCTTTGGGCTCTGCTGTCTCGCACCTCAGCCGTGCAGGTAGCGCCGCTACCGCGAGCTGCGCCGGGACGTGCTGCGGGCATCCACGCAGAACAACACGCGTTTGAAGTAAGTAGGGCAAACGCCTTTTAAGTTTAGATAAACCAAGCAAGAATCTGAGGAATATTCAAGAGCGATTACCTCCATGCTAGGCAGGTTTGTTTCCAAAATAGCTCATTCTGTTTGCTTCAAAGTTCCCACAAGAATATCTGCTGTCAGTTTATGGTACCCGAGAAGCTGCAGGACTGTTTGTTCTGGTTAGGCAAAATTAAAGTGGGACCAGGCCGGCGAGCGGAGGCGCCCGCAGCTGATGTCTGCGCAGGAGCGAGCGCCTCTCCCGCCGGCAGCGCCGAGGGGCCCTTCCCCTGCCCAGCGCTCCCGGGTTCTTCCCGGGGATCCCTACAGAGCAAACACAGGGGTCTGCCGCAGGGCAATGGCAGCAAGCAGGGCACATGCAGTGTGAAATGATCGGAACTCCCATCAGAATAAATAACAGAGCATTTTGATTTGCTTTGGTGTACTCTGTTGGCTAAAATATTGAATCTCATCTCTTCAAACTATACTGCAGAATTTCTGAAGTGCAGCAGGATTTATAGGGCTTTCCTGGAGGGCTGGTTTGTTCTGGTGAACCGGAGCATCTGTTGGGGCAGCAAGGCTTTGACGTGGTGGGCACTTATGGTGTTGGCAGAGCAAGGAGAAGCAACGGGCTAGCTTGAGTCTGATTTGAGTCAGAAGAGGAGGTTTTGTCCCGGGGGGATGGAATGGTATTTGGGAAGGTTTTGTGGAGTCTGAGGAATGAAACCTGAATGGATAACACAGTCCAGAGGAGAAGGGGCAGCGGCAGGTCCGAGGCTGTCCCAGGGCGCAGATGCAGGGCGCTGGTGCAGCCCCTCTCTGGGGGACAGCGGGGATTGGCCGCAAGGACGGTGTTTCACTCCGGTGAGATCGGTGTGAGCCCAGTGGTGAAGTGTCCTGGCCCACACGTCCCACGGAGACGGGCTCCTGTTGTCTTGAATGAGCACCCTGGGCAGACCTGCCTGTGGTGCATGCGGGAGGAGAGGCGGCGCTGATCTGTTTGCATGTTATGTTCGTGTTGCATATGCTGTCTGCAGAGTTCCAGAAATAACTGTGTTTTGGAAAACATGGAATAGTGAGTGACAACACTCTTACTAGGCTCTGCCTCTTGAGGAAGGGAAGACACTGAAAACACTTGCAGTGCCAACTGCACAAAAGGAATTTCAAAAGATAAAAGAAATTCATCCAAAAGACAATAAGAGCCTTAAGGACAATACGGGATCGGCCCAAACAGTCCTGCTGGGCTAAAGGACCTTAGGAAGAGGAGGAAGTCATTAATAAGATAGCATAGCTACAAGGAGCAGGTCTAGGAAACTCCCAAGAGTAGAGGAACTGCTGGAAATGGGCATCTGGATTTATGGAAGACAATATGAGCTGCTAAGAGCAAAGCAAAGCTGCTTATCTGACACCACCTTGTCTAACTGACACAGTTTGGATTCCTGCTGCATCTGGAGTCTTCAGCCATCGCAAATGTCCCAACACAACAGGCACCATAAAAAGTGATTTGAGGGAAAATTCCTTTGCTGACCTCATACGCTAAACTGGCGGCACAGACACAGGTTTGGAAGAGGAAATGCATCCTGCCGAGAGAGTGAATATTGTGACAGCAAACGTCAACGTGTTTACATAACATATTTATTTTTAGGCAGTAGTGGTTATGTATGGGGAGAGGGCCTTATGCTCCAATGGGGTTATTATTAGAAGAGGATCTCAGTTTCACCAATCCAGACCATTAAAATACAACATTATAAATGCTACAATGATATAAAAATAGGGCATCAAACTGTGTTTTCCCCGTACAACTTTGTGCTCTTTACGATGGCCCAGGGCGGGGAGCAGCAGGTTGAACGGCAGTGAGGAGCAAAGGCCGGGATGGGAACGAGGAAACACGTCCATGCAAAGGCAGAGCAGAGCGGGCTCTGACCAGAGGCAGCCTTCGAGGGTGTGAGAGCTTTCAGCAGGTTTCACCTCAAAAGAGGTTAATATGGAAAATAAGCAGTTATGGGTATAATGCAGAGAAATGCCGTGAACTTTAAATTATCTAGGATAGCAGAAATTATCTGCAATAAAAATGAAAAGTGAAATGACAACAATATAGCCCAAACCCCACGTTGTTACTAAGCCGGGTCGCAGCCTCGCGGCGAGGTTCCCAGGTCGGTATCTGCACCCCAGGCTGGAGGCTGCTCTCGGCACCGGCCGCGCCGCTTCCCTGCGGGACGCTGCA
>VWPW01002653.1:36822-66878 GCA_013389825.1 Crypturellus undulatus | reverse complement strand
ATACATATATGTGTGTATATGTATATATTTACATGTATAAATACACACTTGTATGCATACACAGACACATAAAATACATATTCTAAATGAAAATGTTTGTATTTGCTCTGCTGATTTAGAGGCCATTGTGCTGATTTTACTTTCCAAAACACACTACAAACAGCACATGCAATTTGTGGTCTTGTCTTTGGTCTCTGCTGAAGGCATGTCCTATTTCTGTCTGTCCTTAGGTAGACCCTTTCATGGGCACAAAATGCATATTAATGACAGCATCTGGCCAAGTTCCCATTTTGGCCATGAGGCAGAGCATTTTGTGGTAGGTTGCTCAGATACGAATAAACTTCTCCTTTCCAGTCTTGCTTTAGGACATAGCCTACATTTGATGTTTGGGATGTCCTTCTGATATTTTCAGAGTTTTCACTGGGAATTTTGAAATCTTGTTTTTAAAAAATAAGAACAAGGAGTATAAATTTAGTAATGTTTGAACTGAATTTGGTCCAATTACCCTGACTGTAATAGCAGAGTTTGTCTCGGTCGCTAGACGGAGCATGTCACTTCACACCCTTTGGGTTGTTCCAGGTCACAGCACCTTGGCCCAGCTGCTTCACAGATAAAAGGGAGAACTTGGTGCTTTTGCTGCTCCTGTATCTACCTCTTCAAGGATTGCAAAATATCCCAGTACTGGGGACTATTAAAGGATATACCATAAGAAATGCTGAGATGCTTTCTGACAACTGGGAGATCAGCATTCAGAATTTGTTCCTTTGTCTTCCTTTTGCTGATCCTGGATGACCCATATCCACAAAGCTCTGTGCCTGTGCTCCCTTTTTCTTTGCTGTTCTCTAACATGTCAAAAATACTCAACTATTCCTTCTCTTTCTTTCTTCACGTCTGCTTTCCCTGTGTCCCAGTTTCCCGGAACCTCCTTCCCTGTGTCTTTAAATCTCATATAACATTTCTGTGACACCCCAATCATCTCCTCAGACAATAAAAGTAAATCTGTCAGAACCTTCAAAAGGTTGTCATTATCTGGCAAAAAATCTATGAACTCTTGTTGCTATGACTGTGTCCTCTTTTCCTGGCAAATGTGTTCCTGCCATAGTGCTTGTTGTTGCCACTTGTCCAATAACAGTTTAATGTGTAGTCCTGTCAGTCTTGTGGACATGAGAGGGCTTTACTTGTGCATTAGCTCAAGAGAAACTAATGAGTCAGAGTGTGTTTTACATTAAAGCAAATCTACAATAGCTCTTTTCATTTTAGAGGATCTGCTCTGTTTTCATGCTGCTATAGATAAGAACTTGGCCAAAAGAAGGTAATTCAATGGACAAGGACTGCTTAAAAAATACGGAGCACCAAATGCAGCTGCTGGAATGTAAGCTCTTTCATACAGGGACCATATGGCTACATAGAATAACACCTTGGAAATAGATAGTAAATTCCTGGGAAAATTCATCATCTGCTGATGTATGTAAGAGTGTGAAAATCACAAAACATTCTTTCCAGTGCTTTGAAGGAATGTACGTTCAGAGTGTGCTTGTGGGTATGTGTGCATAGTAGGAATATTGAGAACTAATGCAAATCAAGTAGAAATTGATTATAATGTTATCTGATTATAATGTTATATGAGAAAATGCAGAAGGAAAAAAATCAATAGATCAGATCATTGCTCAGGGCATTTGTAGCTTATTTCCTATTAAAGGCTCAGGCTGCGTGTTTGACATAACACGAAACTTAAGCGTTTTGTGTGAATGTGAGTAGTTCTGTTTGTGCACATGTAACTACAGGTTGCAATCGATCAGGAGTGAGTAAAGCAGACAAATTGTTTTCCAGTCAAATGTTTCATGAACTTGTCTGCAAATTCCACATAAGAAATAACCTTTCCGTGAAGTCCTTTGAGACTTGTAGATAAAAAGGATCACAACCCTTATCAAGGATTTGGAACTCCTGTCTTGGTACATTGCTGATGATAGTGTTTATGCTGGCTGTTCGCAGTACCCAGGAGAGTACTGGATCCAGCCATAGTAATAGAATTTTAGGATGTATAGATTTTCAGCCTCAAGAACTTGCATATCTGTCTGCCTGACTACCTAGTCATAAGCTTCTGAAATGCTTTTTCAACTTTTTACCAGGATAAAAGTTCATTATTATTCTCAGGCAATTGTCAGTAGGGAAGGCACTAATTACTTACAACATCTTGAATATACCACACATTTTATTAAGGGCTGCAATTGCAGGAGTCGCTCTGCTGAAAGGCATTTGCATTTAGCTGCCTCCCGGAGGCCCTGTCTGACTTCTTTAAAAAGACATCATATTAACATTAATTGGTCAAAGGAACAAATGCAACAAAATCCTTCTCACTCAATGGCTTTAGTCACTGCCATTAAGACGAGCAGAAAGCATCTGCTGAATGTGACCCTTTGTTGACAGGGCTGTTTGTTTGCAGCCATTCTTATTTGTATTTACCCTGCTTTTGTATAGGCAGGTGGAAAGCACAAGGCAGATGGATTTCCACAAAGCAAGTGGAATTCAGCCAGAAAGGAGAGTGAGGATTTTTGGTGTTTCAGCCTGTGTCTGCATGCATTCACACTGACAGAATTAAGTCAAGTGAAGAAGTGCTACAGCACCCGAATCTCATGCTCTGTAGCACTACGTGCATCACTGACCAGGATGCATAAGAAAATAGAGCTAGCTGTAGCAAAAGGGGGAAGAAAGCAATGGCTCCAGGTAGCAAACTGATGTGGCCACCTTTTTGTCTACCCCAGATCCTTGGGAAGCCGGGCTGATGGTGCTGCTTCTGCCAAGAGAAGGACTGGAATGCACAGAGCTTCCTGCCCCCAGTGGCAACGCTCCTTTTCTCTCCCACAGGTAATGGTAAAGGTGTCTGGATCGAGCAGATTAAATCCCGCCTTGGGATCGAACAGAAAGTATCTTCTGGGTCCTGGTCACATTAAATCAAAATGTGTTTGGTGGCACTTCTGTACGAATTCATGGTGCACACATAGTGTGAACACGGAATCAGCTGACAACCAGGAGCAAAAGGAACTGATGAGAGACAGTAATCTCATTCATTTTTATTGACAGAAATACAAAATGGATGCAAAATAGTTCCCACTCAGATCATGTATAAATAACCTTATTTTACTGCCCTCAGATGAGAGCTGCAGCGCTGTAATATGCAGTAGACTGATACTTCATCATAACTTGCTTTTTATGATCTGCAAATACACGTGAACCTTCTCATCAGGTCACACACTTGGTTAGGCATGACGCACCTGATGAGTCACGTACAGATTTTGGTATGTCAGACCCTAGTACTTGGTAGATCTCAAGAGAGTTTCACCTTTTCTAACTCTGCATTTCTTATTATTGATTTTCTTACAGTAATGCAAGACAGGAAAGCATCAGGGTTGGCTTGATTCTCAGTATTTTCTGCCCTGTACTCTGAGCTCTTCACTGATAGCATTGTATTGTGGTCTGATGTGTGACCTATTTTTCCAGTGAAAAAGGCAACACCTGCTGTTATGTGTGTTTGCACAGAAACGTTGGTAATGAGAATGATGTTCTATGAATGATACTGCATTGCTGTTTGGTTTTTGAATGATACTTCTCACTCTTGAGTGAAGTGGCAGCATATCTTGTAACTGAGGTACTGGCAAATGGGTGCAGAAGAGATCAGAACAGAATGCAGTTATAACATGTGAAGATCAAAAATTGCAGATGGTTTTTCTTAGTAATCGGTGAGGCCAGTTTCTGTTACTACAAAAGCCACAATGCAAGGTTACATTAGAAGGTTTCTCACAGTATAAAACACTCAGAATTGCTTCTGGAGGGCTCTTTTTTGACTTGCCAGAGAATCCAGTGCTTCTAACTTAGGCAGCACTGTTTGCAGCCAAAAATTAAATGGTGTCGCTTTTCTCCTGGCTTCTACCTCAGCCTGGCTGGGAGCCGGTCGTATGTGCTTACAAGGCATGGTGTCATGAGCAGATAAGGTTGTGTAGCTGTGCCCACTTCCTTTCCAGCCATGTGACTCTCCTCTTGTCATCCTTTTTGTGGACCTGCTGCAAAAGGAAATTGTGATTTCTTCATAGATGCCTTGACAAGATCAAAGGACATCACGACATCCTGGCCTGGTTCAGAATTCAGGCTTCCCAGTACACAAATAGGAATATCTGTATCTGGCAAAACCTGTCTCTGGTGGACCCCGGTAAACAGTAAAAGAGAGCTGTGCTGTTATGAGTCTGCGTGTAGGGCACAGCTCCCATGGGTCTGCCTGAGTGCCCATGCGTGTGGTTGGATGTTTGTAAATCTGAGCCCTCCAGACCCCAGTGTAGGGCCCTGCAGTGCCTAGCAAGACAAGGACTCTAGAGTACGTGGCAAGTGATCCTGCAGGGATCAGGCAACTGACAGCAGGGATCCTCCAAACTCCACCACCCAGCACCGTCTCTTGGAGGTTTCCTGGACTTTTCCTAGGCACTGGCTAAACCCTATGGCCATGTTCAGGCAGGAGTGTAAAAATGCCCCACAGCTTCC
Source organism: Crypturellus undulatus (assembly GCA_013389825.1). Taxonomy (NCBI): domain Eukaryota; kingdom Metazoa; phylum Chordata; class Aves; order Tinamiformes; family Tinamidae; genus Crypturellus; species Crypturellus undulatus. The sequence continues at coordinate 62,348 of VWPW01002653.1, read as the reverse complement.
CTACATTACTGCTAAGTGTGGGCAAATGTGAGCGTTAGACACTGCATGACTTGATTAGGGAACACCATTCACCAAGCAAGTTTCTGCAGCAACACATCCAGACTCAAGCAACACAGACCTTCCCTCATCCACGCTCCGTTTATCCCTTCTGGAGAAAGCCAGGTGTGTATCTCTCCCTGAGGGTAGAAGTGTCGAAAGGAAGGAATTTTCAGCATTCATCATGGTGCTTGAATCAGATTTCCTGTCCAAAGAAGTTGGTTGTTGAGGTGTCTAGTTCCCCCAGGTCTTTCCTGGCCCAGGAGATGAGTTTGTCCTGTAGCCCTACAAGCTTTTTACCTAACAGAGCTTATTAATGCCTCTGTGATCTATAGAATCCATGCAGCTCAGCGGGAGAAAACAAAGCTCCCAGGTAGATGCTTGGCACTCCCTCAGAGGGGCATTTTTGGCGCAGCAGGGCTGCTGTGTGCATGCAGAGCACAGCAGTGCTGTTTTCCTGCATTTCTTTCCAGTTGAGATCTGGCGATGCCACTTGAACTACCCAAGGGTGGTGTGACGTTGGAGTTGCTGCCGCATGTGGGCTAGGTCGCATCTCAGCTGGTTTATCCTTCTGTTTGATCAGCCCTGCTTTGTGCGGCTGCGCTCAGCCGCGCGACGCGGTTTTGCTGGCTGAGATGTGGGGGGAGGTTTGGCTGGGAAGGAAGAGCGGCCCTGGCGTCTCCTCAGCGGCCCCTCTGGTGGCTGCCGCTCTCTCTTGAGGTTGCGCAGGGCCACAGCAGACCGGCAGGGCAGCCAAAATGAAGCGTGTTTGGGGTTTTCGTCTCCTGTCACCTTGGTCCAGTGGGGCCGACAATCTGATCTGACAATTGTTTTCATTTTCCAATGCTGAAAGAACAAACAGGAGTTAAGCTTAATATGGTGAGCAGCCACCACAGCTTCTTGTTAAGAAGCTCATTTAGTACATGAAAGCTTTTCCAGTACTTATTTTTCCTATGGACAGGAGGGAGATGCTCAGAGATGTTCACGGTTATCTTCTCTTCTGCTAAAAAGACAGCAGGAGTTTACCTCCACTTTGTTAGCTCTCTTCTCCCCAATGTCTATGTGACTCACCACCAGGAGATGGAGCAGAATTGTCCTCATGCCGAGTGCTCTTGCAAACGCTGCTCTTCATGTCTCTGTCCTACCTTATCTTGGCATGCACATCTGCGACACATCTTGAACTTTGATTATTCTTACTCTATGCCTGTTGCTTGATCTCCGTGAGCCCCTAGTCTAGCTCACCTATGGCGAAATGAAAACAACACAGTTCTAAAGTACAACTCCCCTGCTGCTTTTCTAAATAACTTAGGCTGCCTTTGGAAAGGCAGGGCAGTTGTGGGAGAAGACCAGATGGATAAAGGCAGATATCTACAGCCCAGACTAAAATGGGAAGTCGTTAGCTCTGAGCACCAGGGGGTTGCAGCTGCTGAGATTGGGCACAGTAAGGGCTGATACCTAATAGAAATCCAGTGTGCACCACTTCGCACCTGGAAATGTGGGGCTGGTTGTGAGGGTTGAACTGTTGGCTTGAGTGGTGATGAAGGTTTAATTGAACTTCATGGAAATAAGATCTAGATTACAAGGGTGAGAAGTAAGCAAGAGCACAAGAGTGGTAAAAATCAGTTTGAACTGCACACCAGTGAAAACTGATGAAATCCGAAGTGGTGCAGGCCAAAGGCGTGGTGGGGTTTATTGGGTGCCTGGATGCAGAGCTCCTCCATCCTTTAGCTCGTTTCAGGAATCAGCATTCACAGAGAAGAGATGGAAACAGAATGGTGTTCTCAGTGTAATCCCCTGTCTGTGGGCACTTTTCAAGACTCTTCCCACAGTTCCCCACAGGATGAGTTTGGGAAGGGGAGCCAGAGCAGGGAGTAGTTATGCAGCCCTGCTCGTCTGAGTTATTCTGTGCTGTTCTATGGAGTAGGCCAGAGGCTATTATCACTTCTGTAATAACAGCTTCAAGTGTCCTGGGCCACTTCATCAGGCTCTGTGCATGCAAGGGTACCTGAGTCTCTAATCCAGAGCTTAATACACTGCAGCGCTTAAATTGTTCTTCTTGTGCTGCTAATGCCAGAGCTAAGACAGATAGACTATAGTTGTGTCTTTTGTAGGATGCAGCACAGAGTATGACTGGCAAAGCCACACATATTTATTATTTGTGTAGTGCAGAGATTGGTGCAGCTTGATGATGATGAGAGATGCCATTTTTAAAAACTAAACTTTATAACAGAATAGGAGGCTTTGCTTTCTTTTCTGTCCTCATCCCAGTATTCCTTACTCTGAGCATAATCAACTGCTTCAGAGGGAGGGGTTTTGTTTTGTTCATAAGTATGAATATTTCATTTGCCTGTGTCTTTTTTCAGTGGTTATTTTTGTTTTAGAGTGTTTTCAGTTCTGTGGCGGGGAGTGGCATATTTGGGAACAGACTACACAAAGTTCTGCATTGTCTGGAGACTCGGCATCCCTATCCAGGCGTGACCCGCTCTGGGTTTCCCAGCTCCGTGTTTACCGTGGATCTTAGGAGTCGCCTCTAAGTGCCCTGAAGAAATGATCCTTTGATTTCAATAGATTATTGTTTGTGCTGCCTTTCGAAGCAATGTCAATGTTGAGCTGGGGCTGTCAAAGCGTGTTTTAAGCTGCAGTAGAAACTTCTGCCTTGCTAAACTGGCATCAGTATGCACCAGTTATTTCAGTATTAAGGCTTAAATATGCTTCTCTCTTAAAGGCATATTTATATTTAGATGCTGCAGCTTATCATAATTGGTTGGAATATTCCCTCTAGTCTAGATGGAATAACTTTCTACTTCTCCAATTCATCTGATATTCACCTGGTATTTTTCAGTGCTCCAGGCTGGGAATTTTTAATTTCACACTCTGAGTAAGAGACCTTACAATTTAGGATGTCGAAGTTAACTAGATTTTTTTTTTTAAGTCAAACCATCGGAAGAGAAACAGGATAAGCTTCTTTTTAGTTTCACTGGTGGAACATTAGTGGTCAGATGACCCTTTGGGAGAGATTCATAAGGGAAAAGTTAGAGTCTGGAAGACAGTATCAATTTTAGGAGGGGGCTAGTAAAGGAGACTAGAGAAGGGCTGGTACAAAATTGTAATGAGTAATATGGCTAGAGCAGATAAAGCTTTTTGCTCTTCTCTGTGGAATATAGATGGGAGATGTCAGCATGCCTCCTTTTAGTTTAAAGTGAAATAGGCAAAGATATTGGTTGTGATTCTTGAATTATGAATTGCATCACTTTCTAATCCTTGGGCTTTTTAAGTAACTCTAACTCCTTAGTGTTGTGTACTTCAGTTTACTGGATTTTTTTAACTACTTTATATCTTTTGTCTGGAACTTACTATTTCTCCATTTGATGGAATGTTATTTTTCTGTATTTGCAAACTGTGTTTCTTTAGGAGATTTCCCACTGGAAGAAAGAAAAACTATCAGCTTGAAAATCATTCCTGCCAATGCTAAGGAAGCAAGTTCATACAGTAGCAAACATACAGTTGTGGCACTATTTTCTGCTCTTTGTATTCTGCATTATATAGTGTTGATAGGATTATTTCCTTTCCATCCCAGAGCAAGCAGGCAATATTTCTCTGACTATTAAAACCTGCTATATTCTACCGAGAGGTAACTGCATGTGCAAACTGATGTATGAACATACTCGGTGCCATGTTCTCCTGGTATCTGGGGGGGCCTGCTTTTGCCCTTCCTTGCTTTCTGTAGTGTTTTGACACCATTTTGACACTTTTCATGAGTTTTGTTATACAATAGGACTAGTTTTAACCATATGAGTTTCCCCAAGGAATCTGCCCATCTAGGGAACGTTATGGAAGGTTGTTCAGCTACATCTCTTCTCTTGCTTTTTGTTTCCTGTGCCATGTACTTGATATCACTGGAATAAAATGAAAGGAATTACCTTGTAATTCTGTAACATGTTGCTAAAGAAACACATATGGTCGTCTTGAAGGGTTTGGTATCTTATGTAACACTGTAGTATATATTGTATAGGCACAGATGCTTTGGGCCTTCTGAGTTGTTTACCTTTGTCTTCAACCAGATCAAGTTGTCCTTAAGCATCTGCAGAAGAGTAAGTTGTGAAATACTTGGTTTTCCAAACATCTTTCAAATGTATGCAATATTTCAGCTCTCCAGTCATGTTAGTGCTGTTTGGTGTTCATTGCACCCAGCAGAATGTATCCAGTCCAGATTTATATCAGTTAATAAAAAGCATTTCTATGCCAAACCAACGCTGTGATTTGATGACTATATAAATTGTTAAAGCATCTTGGTGTAGGAATGTATTTCAGAGAAATCTTTGCAGGCCTTTGGCATTAGCAATAATATGACAGGATAATCTGAAAGCTTTTAGATACCTGAGGAACCCAGCTTGCTGGCAGTCAAGTCAAAGGAAACTTGACCGTTGTCTCAGCTGCAGAGGGGAAGTCTGGAAAGACTTACAAAGAATGGTTGATGGTAATAATCCATCCAGCGGTTGCTGGATGCGTGCGCCATCAAATCTTTAGGAGACGCTGTGTCTAACTGTGTCTAACTGTGCTGCTGTGTCTACAGCTGCTTCCTGACCCTCAGATCCTGCTGGTGAGGGGTTCATCAGAGTTGTGAGGTGCCGTTTGTGCAGCAGTCAGGCTAAAGAGAGCAGGGAGCTTTGGGATCCAGTTGGGATGAACGTGTGCACCCAAAGCCCTGGGCTGCAATGTCCAACTTTAGGGAGGAAACAGTAGCATCCAGGGAAGGTGAAGCAAAAGGCAAATCCCTGGCTGAGATATGCTCTGCTTCTGCACTTCAGGAGGTCATCTTCTGGGTTTTAGTTCACTGCTTGCAGCAGAGATCTGTGGAAGAGCAAGTCACCTGCAGCATCCAAGCAAAGAGTAAATCACATCAACAAAATACAGCTGTTCTGGTACAGATCTGGATTTAAATTGGAATGGAGCAGCTCAGGGCAGATGACAACCTGCTGCTGGCCTGGCAGTGTTTTTGCTTTTGCAGTGTCTCTCTGGCTGATTTTCAGCCAGCAGGATCCTGTGCCAGCTGTTGTAAATGCCAAAAGAGATGCAGCAGGAGATCTCCAGCTGGGCTGTGGCCAGACCTTCCTGTGATTTCAAGCTTGTTTGTCTTATCAGACCTGTGAGGGGAATTACAGGCACCCAAGCAAAAATCGATACAGGCCCTAACAGTCTGGGCTGGAAAATATAGAATGTCCTATTTTCTGTTTTATACTTTCAAACGTGATCCCATTAGTTTGCTGATTAAATGGCATATTAGATATTTAATCTCAATATTAAAATTTTAATTTAATCTAGATTAACTATGGAAGCTCTTTCATTTCTATATTTAGTATCTATTCCCTGCCATGTAACCCAGAAGGAGTTTTAGATATGGTGTGCGAGTTGAATTTCCATCTTGCTCGTGTAAAACTGCACTGCATTATTGAATGATGCATGTAGCTGAGAAATAATAAATGAAATGGAGAGGGAATAGATTTTTCCCTTTATATTTAAAAAATAATGAAGATAGATTAGATTTTAATAGAAGAGGATGAATATCAGGAGGCCTGGAAAAGGAAAATAAAAGGGAGAATGTGCCTGTTCTCTACCTCTCTACAGGGTTGTAGAAAAGGAGGGAAATACAAGTGAGAGATATTGTACACTCATGAAAATATGGAAAGCCAGCTGACTGCAGGGGGGATGTTTTCATGCCTTGGAGAGAAATATCTCACTTTAAGTATTAGCCAGATAGCTATGGAAATCCCTCAGAACTATTTACTGTGATCTGCCTGCAGTCACGCACCTTTTCATAGTCTATCCTAGTGTATCCTTTTTACTGCCCATTTCCTCAGAAGTGACACTGGGAGCCACTACTCTGGCTGTTGAAACCGATGAACTCTGCTTGTATTGAGTAAAGAAGACAACTATTGGCTTAATGTGGGTTATGACAGTACAACTAAGAAGTGTATATCATGGATCATTCTAAAAGGCAGCTATTCCCAATTTATTTCCATTTTCTTCATGGTTTAAACTAAAGCTTGTTGAAGTTGCTGAGAGCCTCTGACTCCCCTAGCAGTAAGGGTCTTAATTAAGTACTGTGTGATACATCATGGGTAAACGGCTTAACCTCTCAGTGTCTTGAAACATTGATTTTCAAAATAAACTCATTACGTTGTGGAAGTACTCTACACGTGTTGTGTGCACTGGTGACATGCTGTGAGACCAGAAATGCAAAGCTGCTAGAAAACATTTGTATTCAGTTTTGTTATTTAGAATCGAATATATGTCTCAGTGTAAGATTAAACGCTCCCAACTTTGACACTTCAGTTCCTTGTGAGTGACTTTTGAAGAATGCTATGAAGTGTTTGAGATTTTCTGGAAGTGTGTATAGCACGTGTCTGGTGGGATTAGCATGTCACAAATTTACCTGAGCTTGTGGGGGACTGGCTTGATGACCCTGACAGTCTCCTCCAGTTTTCTGAATCTTTCCAAAAGATCTCTGCATCCCTCCCTCCTCATGCGTTAGCATCTCAGATTGAAGTCCTGTACCAACACACGTAATGTGCCCCTTTTGAGAGGCACATCCATGGCTGTGGTACTGTATTAGAAAGAAATAGGGGAAATGTTTTCAGAAACCAGTATTTCAGTGCTTTTTTCTGTAATACCATGAAATGGTGGACAGACAGTACTCAAAAGCAAGTCAGAAACAAGGAGCTGAGTATCAATGGGATCTATATCCTACATGTTTGAGGCCTCAACGCAGATTTATTTCTGATGTCAACAGTATTCTAAGTGCATTTGTTCAATAAGAGACATGGAGATTTTATATACTGGGAGATTTTCAGAAGCATTTAAAGGATTTATGATCAGAATATAAGCTCTTCTGAAAGTCAGTAGGGTTACTGTCCCTGTCTTTTAATGAGCTTTTAAATGTACTGCTGTAAACTGTAAATTGAAAAAATGGGAGGAACTTCCAGCACAGTTGTGTTTGTTAGAAAAACAGCAACTGCACCACTAAGAGGGACAAGTTGCAGAGATCTTTTGCAAGCAGAAGTTTGTGAATATGGAAGCCTTTGCAGCTGTATTATTGCAGATTGCAGTTGTGTTTGCTGTTTGCATCTCAGGAATTTGCTCAGTGATGACCCACTCTTCTTGTTAATTATTCAAGAAGTTATATGACTGACAAGGAGCATATTTCTCTGGTTGCTGGTACATGTGAATTCCCCAATGCCAGTCTCATATGAGACGGAAAAGAGAAAGTTACTAGTCTATTCTCTGTGCATCTCTATGCTGTGGACTATAAAAGCACTGTAAGTAAGAATGCCATTATAAAGATAACATTATAAAGAGAAAAACAAGTTCTGGGCTTGAAATATCTGTAAACATTACTTTGTGGTGATACTGGATGACTGATGGATTGCAGATAAGATAACCATATAAACTGCTGGGAGTGGTGAGGAACTTGTCCCAGAACAGCCAACACAATTACTGTGTCTGAAAGAGTAAAGACCAGAGTAGCCTGACCCAAGCCATTTGATATCAGTTTAAAGATACACATACATTATATTTAATTTGGAGCTACATTTTCCTCTGTGTTTGTTTTGCAAGTTGTTTTCGTTCATTCCATTTCTCTTCATCAAAAGTATGTCGAGAAGTGGTTCTTGAACACAAGCAGTAGCTAACTGTGCTTCCTGAGCTTGGATGAACCTGTTGTGATCACCATGACCTGTGTAATTTTTTTTTTTAAAAAAAAAGCTTCACAATGAGGTAAGTCATAGGAAGACTTTAGATCCAGTTGAAATAGAGATTATGCTCAGTTATTTCAAGCTATTTAACAGAGTTCTTCCTTTTTTAACCCATTGAAATGAACAGTTTTCACAATTTCACAAGAATTATTATTATGTAGGCACTGGGACTGACTGTCCTCTCTGAGGTAATGAAGCATGTTATGAAGACATAACAAGTTAATTCTGAAACTACAAAGAGGCTGAAAATAAGTTAAAAGTCTTTAAAGATCATGTGCCAGAGATTTAGGGGGAAATAAATTCTCTTTTTATACAGAGGATTCTGCCTGTTATTAAGTAAAAAAAAAAAAAAGAAAAAACTCAGTAAACCCCTCCAATATAAGTCATGTGGTAGAAAATACTTTGGCGTAACCAAATTTGATTAGTAATTAGGTCAGGATGGGGTTTTAACAAGGAGCGCATAACAAGGACTGAAAGGTCAAAGAAATTCTAATTGGAAGAAGAGAGGGTTGCCTGATTGTTCTTACCAGTGAGAAAATTTAACTATTTAGTATAATCTCTTTCTTTCTCTGAAGATTTTTCTTTCTCCTGCTTTGTGGACTTCACACTGAAATGAGAAATGTTTTGAAAAAATATGCTAGAACTTGATGAGAAATTATTGTTTTGCTAACTGCTTGTGAAATCCTCTATCTTGCATTGCAGAAGATGCCATACCATAATGACTTTTGAATCCATGAGTAGGCTGAAAGTTTTGCCGAGAGTTTATAAAATACGAGAAAAAAATCAGGCACTTTTGTCGTGGTCTTTCAATAGAATTTCTCCTAGTATGATCTTCTGCGCGAAGTTTTGCTAGAAAGATAAAAGAGAAAAAATTGCCGAAGAGTTTGTTCCTTGGGAGTTTGGATGGCTGGCACCCATTAAATGAGAAGATAGGAAATTTGGAATTTAATTTTGGAGTTAGCTGCAGAAGAAAGCATAGAAAGAGTTAGGAATGAATAAACCACTGTGATCTGACTAACTGTAACTCACAGGTTGTTCCGCAGTGCATGGGAGAGAATCACTGCCTGCGTATTTCTTTCTGTTTGAGTCAGATCAAAACTCAAAGGGAACCATATCTGACATTTAGACTTTCTTAAACGTTAAAATATCTTGAGATCGCCTACATAATATATTAACTGTTCTTCTAATTCTTTCATAATGTATTTCATAGAAAGAAATAGATGATAAGGGGAATAGGTAATTCCAAAGTTAACCTGAAAGAAACTTCAGATTTCACTTTCACTCTAAATAGCCTTGACTTTATTTATACAATCATTATAATTAGGATCTGAATTTTTATCACAATAAAGGTCATTGTTTTCATTCATTCATTAAGACTAAGGCTTAATGTTTGACTCACAATATATAGCAAAGCTTTAAGCACTATGGGAAAATGATGCTTCATTCCCCAAATGAGACTGGTTGCTACGAACGGTTTAGAACAACTTAAATATAGATTATGATGTTCAAACCTGAAATTAAATTAATTCTGAACAGTTCAAAATTCAGTAATGTTCAAATGCCAAAGAGTGGTTGACCATTAGAGATTCCTCTGGGTTTTTTTAGGGATTTTCTTTGTGTCTCAGAGGAAAAGCCCTTGGTATAAATCTGAAATCTGAAAAAAAACCATGAAGAATGTTGGCACCATCCCCAAATAGCAGCATTGTCGTAATTTTGTAGGGTTGTTTAGGATATCCTCTCTGCCTATGTGACATAAGCAGTGGTAAATCCAGTGGCCTTTGTAGGAATGAAGTATAACTTAAAAATTACCCAGATGTTATTTTTGTATAGTTAATACATACTTATATTTAATGCGTTTGTATCTGCAAGTATCCAAGTCTGTCTGGGAACCATGGAAAGCTAAGTCTCTTTGAAAGATTGCCTAACCATTTTTGACACAGTGTATTTGTAGAAAGTTATTCTGTACACATTTGGTGGAATTAGTGAGGAGCAGTCTCCTACAGATTTCTGTCCTTTTGCTTGTCCAGATGCCTGCGCGTTCCCTGGGGATCCCACCCTCACTGACCTCTCAGGTCCTTCCAGTGCTTCAGGACCTTCTCACCTGCTTCAGCACCTCCAGTGTCTCAGATGTCGCACCAATGTGAAAAGAGAAAAATTTTACAGTGAGTTCTTAACTTACTGCTTGTGGTGGAGGACTTGAAAACCCCAAAACTGAAGACCCACAGACCAGGAAGCATGCATGAATATTCCATTCCATCCATTTTATAGCATCATTTTTCAAAACATTCTTCTTGTGACTAGGAGGGCAACCGATAGTATTATATTTTTGAAGGCACTGGTGGGCGGTACTACTTTGTGTTTATTCCCTGTATCTTATTGACATATTTCAGTGCTCCCCTGTGGGTTTCCATCACAGGGCCTTCATAAAGAACCCCTAGACAGACCAATTAGTTAATTTTCCTTGATACAAGAGAAACTGTTGAGGTCAGATCATTCCTGCTGTTTTGTTTTTGCACAGTGCCTCTTTCCTAGGAACTAGATAAATGACTAGCAAGTCTGATGGGAAACCGTAAAAGCTATTAGGTTTCAAGCCAATATCTGATAACGGCAGCAGCAATAGATTATTTATTGTCTGATGGTTTCAAACGATGTTTGATAGTGTCTTGGCATTGATCTTAGTAGGCAGTTGCAGAACGCATTAGCAAAGGCCCCATTGTTTAAACCTCCATTAAAGGGCAATGAGACATTGCATAAATTAATGCAAACCTCAGTCAAACAAACTGTGTCTTTGGAAAGAGCCTTGGACAGACCTGGCCCAATTCCTTCCCAAAAAGTGGGATGCAGCTAGGCTCGCTAGGCTCTCATTAGCTGAAGAGGGAAAGCCTGGAATATGACACCAGCCTCAGATAACGCTGGTGCTTGAGCTGTGCTTTCACCACAGGGTCTGTTTAGGTTTTCTGCTCAGATAGAAAAAGGTATGTCTCATTTCTAAGCAAAGGAGCAGCTGAACTTGTCAGATCTTTTTTCAGTACTTCAGTGCTTCATGTATATTCCACCAACAGCAGCTGAGGAGTTAATTGAATCAATTTTCTGGAAATTATTCTTCAAAAAGCCCTTTCTGTCCACAGATACCATTCAGACTATTGCATTTAAAAGTTCAAAAATGTCAGGATCACTGGATATTTTTAAGTTATTTTCAGCAAATCCAAACCTGGCTCCCAAGCCTGGGGACTTACACAACAGACTCATTTGTCTGTATCTGTCAATGTGACATGGAAGGAAGGATTTTGTCTCTAATAAAAGTAAGCACAGTATTGTGAATTATTTTTTAAAATAACATTAACATTCATTATTGCATTTCTGTGGCAGTATCTTAGGGATCTTAGTTATACCATCTGGTTAACTAAATTGGATGTTCTGCTCCCCAGTGAAAATCAGAAGATATCTCAATCTAAGCAGGTATCACAATATTTGGGGGTTTTGAAATCTGTTAGCTGTGGTAGAGCTGAATATTATTTATTATGTATCCTAATAGTAGGATGCTTGCTGTCCCCTAGTGGCTAGTTCATTTTCAGAGTTCAGAACATCCATTATGATTTCTGTCACCCTATCTGAAATTATAAACTCCCTTGCAATTTGATTTATGCCAAACTCCCAGACTTCAAACTCTTGGATAAAAATATTTTCCAGCATTCAAATTGGCTACATGATAAAAGCCTTATGAAATATCCAGTAGTTATATTGGTGCCTTTTAACAAAACCTCATGGTGATGGAGGAGAGCAATGAAACCTGGAAACAGAGAAAACATTTTTTTTTAATTGAAATAATTACTGATGTTTTGACACTGTGCTCAATTTGCTTAATTTGTTGCTACAGTGAGATACTCTGGGGAATATCTGAGAGGGCAGGAATGGCACAGAGCCATTGCTGCCCCTCTGCATCTCAATGCCAAACACAGCTCATGCACCCAGATCCCATTAGCTGCTGGTTTAAAAACATTTGCGTAAAACGTAGCTGAGCAGATGGCTGCATTGCCTGACATGTGGCATGGAGGCTGCAATCATTGCATGAGAAGCGATAAAAGGAGCTTTATGAGTGAGCTACATGTCTCATTACTGGTCCCAAACCCTAGGACTGGTCCTCCTTCCACCCCAGCGAGAGTAGAGTCTGGCCGATTGCAGCAGAAGCCAAGGATGAGGGTGACTTGTGAAGCTGGCAGAGTCACAGCAGAGCAGAAGTGGCTGCTAAAGTGCAGTTCATACATTACAGCTCTTTTCAAAGCTCGTGTGTAGAACGGCAAAGTCTTTCTCTTAAGACTCTGTGAAGTGAGCCTGAGAGGTGTGTGGGACAGCTCTTCTACCTCAGCCCATTTTATCCCTCTTAGCAATTCTCTCCTTCACCACTGAAAGATTTTTTTTACTTCTGCCCCACATATCTTGCTATAAGGGTGTTCAAGTGGGTAGCATGAGTTCTGGCTCCCAGAGAGCTTCCATTACCCTCTGCTCTCCTCCTCCTCCCAGGCAGGGGCGTTTTTTCCATGACTGAAAATACTCTGCATTGGAGCTTCAACTGAACAGCAAGAATATTCCATCAGGGCAGCTTTTCCTGTTAAGCTGATGGAACAGAGATTGGGCCCGGCCGTCAGGGTTTCTCATAAATTCCGAGAAGCTGGAAGTACAGTCAGTATTGTCAATACTCAGCATTTCCATGCAAGGCTGATGATATTTGGTGTTTTCTATGAAGTTGTAGATAGGAGTATACCTAGATTTCCTAGGAACACGTTTTTGTGGTAGCTTATGTGTAGATATGTTACATACACATGTAATATTTTGTGTGTGTGTGTAAATCTGCAGCCCCTCAGAGCATTATTGCTGGCAGAGAGTTAGCTGGGGTTTTTCAAAGGGGCTCAAATTATATTTGAGTCCAATGGAAGTTGCATCTGAAGCTCCGTGAAGCTTCTTTAAAAATGGGACCACTTTTGCAAAGGGGTTCTATGCTGAAGGAAAGTGCCTAGCAAGAAGGAAAAAACCTGCCATATCAGGTTATTTTACCTACACTACCTACACATTACAGCAGTAACTAAAAAATGTTCAGACAGGAGGGGAGAAGAGGGTCATAAGGTGGGCAGACACCACATCTTTCCAGTTGTTTTGCACTGGCTGGGTGCAGAGGCAGCTTACAGTTCTGTGCAGGTGTAGTTGTTCCCATTAGTGTTTTACATTGCAATACAGGAGATACGGTGCTAGCACATGAGTGTGTTACATGTAATATATAGCAGACATCTGCTGTTAACACTTCTTTTCCCTACGGTTCTCTTTTTTTGCAGTTGGCTCTTTAAGATTAGTTACTTTTTTTTTACTATTCCGTAGTACCAAAAATGAACTTTATTCAGGATGCCTATAATATCCATCTGCTAGCCACATCAATAATAAATAAACTCGTCTGTTCCTTAATTTTCCCATAACAGCATAAAACCCAGAAAGCTTCACTCAGTTGTTGATACAAAGCCAGTCTTTAAGTCAATGGGACTACTACATAGATGAATTTGAGCATATTGAACAAATCATGCAAAACTATCTTAGTCTGCATATTCATACATGGTGTGAAGAGCAGTAGAACAGAGTAACAGATGTTTCTCTGTTCTTTTCCTTTTTTTCTTCAGTAATTCTTCAAACAAGCAGTGAAAATATTTTTTTACAATGCTAAAACCTGATGGAACTAATATATTCATAATGGATTTTTATGATCTATTCTTGTATCTCCAATGGCTCATTTAAAGAGCTTAATGCAATTTTCCAAAAGCTGAAAAATGTAATTCAGAGCAGCTTCCCGGTCTAAAATCACATTGGTTCACTAATTCATTGCTTATAGCTTCTTGTTGCAAGCAAAAGAGTTTCTTTCAGGCAAGACCTTTCTTGGCATATAAAATGTGTAAATCTAAACTAGCTAGAAATCCTGTTTCTTTAGCTGAAATCATCCAGAAAAGTGTTTAGCCCAACTGCAACAGGTCTCAAGTACATTCAAAAAATTAAGCATTTACTTAAACATTCTTCTAGAATAGAGAGGCCTTTCTAAACTAGTGTCAAAGAGAGGAGAAAAGGACTTGTCTACTAAAACAAAAAAATGGAGATGAACTACAAAACACACAAATTAAAGCTTGTTCAATTTATTGATGAAGACTTAATTCAGGAATAGAACAGCCATAGGTTTTTGTAGCTTAAGCTTTCCTGAGCTCCCTAAGTAAATATGAACTAAATATTTGGTAATATTCTTTCTAAAAAGTGCTGTTATCAAAGAGGGATTGAATTATTAAACCTGATCTGATTTTTTTTTTATGAGGAGTTAAAAATCTCCATTACAAATGCAAAGCAAGCAGCAGTGAAAATATGAAGATAGCAAATGAGTCACCATGTGAACAGCAGACCATCTGTTTGTTTGATCTGCTGCAAAAATGCTCAGTTATGGGGTGCTAAATGCCCATAAACTACGTGTGCACATTGTAAGAGCTTACTCTAATGTGCAGGTGAATCTCCTTGGCCAAAAATGTGGTTTTTACTTATTTCAAAGTAATTTCAAATAAAACTTCTTGGGTTTATTTTGTAAAAATAAAATGTTGGTGGTCAGTTTTTGAGAAGGTAAAATCACAGTTTTCTTAAACAAAACTAATGCTTTTCACTATTCATCCCGTTAAGTCCATCCCTCAGAGCCAGAGAACTGTTATCAGGAAAAAAGCTTTGGTGCTCTGTTCCCCAGCAAACCCACAGGCTGGATCAGATTCAGCCACCACGTTCACCTGAGGAATCCAGTGACTGCTAAGACTGATATGTTAGTCCAGCATGCACGCCTAAGATAAAGGTGTTTGTTATTGTTGTTGTTGTTTTTCTCTTTATAGCTAGAAAAAAAAACATTTCTAAGGGAGATCAAAAGTCTTAGGCAGGAACATTCAAAGTCTAGGTGGCCACTTTGCTGTCTCAGCTGTCAGCACTGGAGCTTTTGGTACTGGAGTTGCTGCTGCCTGAGGTGGTCTTCCAGGCACATCCAGAAGCACTGAGCTCCTCCTGCCCACAGACCCGCATGCGCCTCAAGCCTAGGCCTGTCCAGATTGACAAATTGGCTGTTTCCCCATTCTCACTTCTCCAGGAGCATTTCTTGTGCTTGCCCTGCTGCTTTGGCACCTGCTGCATTGGCTTCAACATAAAATGCAGGTTTTTCCTGATGGAGTAAGATGTGAAGCTGACACCTTTATCTTCTTCATTGCTTGATGTGGAAGACAGTCTCAGTTAAACATGGAAACATGTTTCACTGGCAGCTTTGCTCTAGTCATCGTGCTACAGGCTCTTTGGCTTGACGTACAAGTTGGGGAAAATTCCTTAGCTCCCCACATGAAGCCATTTTACTGCAAAATAAATAAATAAATATAATGGCCACCAGCACAGGCTGAAAGAAGTGCAGCTATAGTCAAACGCTTTGGTTCTTAGCAAGGAATGGGCACCCATGCTCCAAAACTCACTTGTGCAGTGTTAATGACTAAGTATCTCCTTTCCTGCTGACTTCCTTCCTTCCTTACCATTAGCTTTAGAGGTAGCCTTTGTCCCAAATGTTGTCTAAGTTAAATGGAACATACAGTCAACTTCTGACTGACAAAACGCCTGTAGACAGGTGTTTAGGGAACTTTTTAGAGCTGTGTGTTTTAGTGCTCAGACAAAAGCAAGAAATGGATTCAAGGCTTCTGCAGCCTGTGTCTGAGCTGTAACTGAAAGGAAGTGCATCACATGCTCAAGGAGATGTGTTTGAAGCAAAGGAGTAATCAGTAGCTTAGTACAGACAAAGTTTTCAGAAACATTTTTTCATATGGCATTACCTTGCAGATTATTTTCAGTGTCTCTTGGCACAGCAAGCTGCCTGTTGTGTTTCCCATTCAGAAGACTCATTCCCACAGGTACTTAATTGAGGGCTGAACTGGGAACTGAGGGTTTCTCCACAGAGGTGAGGGCTCATAGGTTGTAACACTGTAGGGCTGTAACACTGAGTGTCCAAGTGCTATTGTGGATCTGAGCTTGAAGTTCTTGTTCAAGGATAAAGCACAAGGGTTTGATTCTGAGGAAGAAAAAACAAACAACAACAACAAAAGTAAGGGTTATCTCCTTAGCTCTCCTTTTTCTGTTGAAGGCTCAGATGTGATTCAGTTCATCTGGGTGGGTAAAGTTTCCTTCTCCGGAGCAGGCTGACCAGGACACAGGGCATCCACAGGCTCCTCTCAGCTTCTCTTCAGAGGAGATTGGGGTGCCGGCACTTGAGCTTGCAGTCTTGCCATTCAGAAAACCACTAATTTGTGACTATTCCAATTAGGAATAATTCAGACTTGGAAATTACCAGAGAAAGGCAGTCAGTCCTCAGAGCCTTTTCTTTAAGAAACTGAAAAGGCTTGAAAACAGCACCATCTCCTGGAGATGCCTTGTATCAGACACAGGAGACGGTTGCTTTGCTCTTCCAAGTTTGTTGTTGTTCCCATCGCTGGTAAACAAACTTCTTATGCTTTGGCCAGGGTATTTCCTTGTACCAGTAATATATCCGCACCACCGATGCATGTTTTTTTTTTTCCCAAGTGACACATCCATAGGTGAGCTGTAAAAGCTTAACAGTTGAGGAATGTACCTTACACAGGTACATTCCTCAGCTGTACACACAGCTGCCATAGGTGGCTAATGGAAATCCTTCAAGTTAGTAACATGGAATGCAAGCTAAACTAACTCTTATGCTTGTTTTAAAGCCTTGATCAGAAAGCTGATTTTTCTAGGGAAAATGAAACAAAACAAAACAGAAGAACGGTTAATACAGTTAGTGTAACTTCACACAGCCTTCCCAGGATTTTCCCAGGATACTGGGAAGGCATATTTTCCCATACTACTTACTATTCTTTCCTTGTCTCTTATGTCTCCCTGGTCATCTCTGTGGTTCTGTGGTCAACATACTGCACTGCGAGACTACCTAACATCCAGATTAAAGGTCATATTTCTTCCATTAGTAACTTTCAATAATAGTTCTCAGCAACAACAGGTTCATTTTAAGTTAAAACCTTAGTGGATTAATAAGTCAAATAGCAAAACTACTTCACAGGTATTTTTGCCACTTGCAAACTGCAAGGGAGGCAAGCTTCTTGCCAAAAATACAGTCATAATAATATGAGCTTTCTGTATGTTTTCAAATTGCTGCCTGAACAATGAAAATGTCAAATAAAAATAAAAGCTCGTCTTGTATCTCAGTAAGAGTTTTTCTTAAGGAATCTGAGTGTTATCGCATTTAAACAGACACAAACATAAATAACGTCATTTAGGTAGGCACATTTTTTTAAATAAAGTCTCTGGAAAGCTTTAAGTCACTATGCTGTTTTATCACACATAAATTACAAAGTAGACAAATCTATTGAAAATTGGTAGAAAAGCCAGTTAATTATTAAATGCATGGAAATAATTTGCATAATATAATTGGAAGTGTTACACTTGGCCAATTGAGAGGTTTTGCTATTGAAATCTAGAGTTGTCTATATTCTTCCTGTCAAGTGTTGCATTAAGCCTTTTTTATTTATACTGTTTTGACTGAGCGCTATCTAAATGTACAGTTTGCTTTGTGCTAAAGGCTAATTTCCCTTATAGTAACCTGATGTGATAGTCCTTTTACTTGCAGTTATCTTATTTTTTCAAATTAACCTCTTCTCTGAGTCCTAAACTTACGTTACCTTACATTGTCTGTTAATACTATATGCTATATGAGTGAAACTTTTTTCTTTATTCATGAAACCTAGACTCAGGATGAAGCAGTGGTGGAAAAGGTAGGACAAGGTGTTCTGCTTTGTTAGTCTTCTTCTTCAAGCTGGCTGTGTTTCAGATATTAAGTCACATAGATCAGGATTTTGGCCTTGCAACAGACTAACAGATATTTCTATGTACCATAGACCTTTTTTTCCAACACCTTTAGGAAAAGAAAGGAAAGTCTGTGTGTACCTTATGGGTCTATCGTTAAAAATACTGCCATATCTTTATTTCTTTTAAAACACATAAGAGAAGAGTATGTAACTCTCAGCCTAATCCATTTTACCATGTGAACTCCCATCCTTTTACCATGAATCATTAGTGGTAGATACATACATACTAGCTTATTTGGGATCTCAGTTTGTAGCTCTAACTTTGAACATCAGACTCTGACACTGTTTTCTTTTTGCTTCTCATTCTTCTTATTCTATGAATTTCAGTCTGACTTCTCCCACAACATTGTTCCCTCCATTCTCTTCTTTCACATCTCCCCCACAAAATGTATTATCTGGAGCAGATAAAGAACTTTTAACAAAAACTTACTTTATTTTATTTCAGGAAAAGGGGGAGTGGCTTTAAAAAGAACATTCATCTTCATTAAAATTGGTTAAAACTAAACACGGGATCAATCCAATCTCAAGTAATACTTTTAACCCTTGCTTCTGCTAATCAGCCATAGCTTGTGGATGAAAAACAGATTGTTTAATAAAATAAAACCCTTTTTGTATTACAGGATAGGAGATCTTTTTCATTCTTGGTTAAACTAAAAGAAAGATTTTTAAAGGAAAATATCATGTTGCTATGCCAAAAGTATTTCTAAAAATGACTGGCCTTACTGAAGAGTCTAAATATTTGCCATTATGTTCTATACATAAATATTAATTAATAAAAATATTTGCTTTATCATGTTTAGACATGGAGTTAAGCAAGAGTAACATTTTGCATTAATATTTACATACCTTTTTTAAAAAAAAATTTGAGGATTAATTTTTATTAACAGTGAACTTTCCAATTTAAGCATTTGAAGAGTATATGTATATCACTTAAAAAGTGGTAGAGACCTGTTTTGTAACATATTTTAATTACCGGAAACTGTTTCTTTAGACTGGTCCCTGTAACTTTGAAATGAGTACTAGATGAAGTATTGAATAGTAAATTAAGTTTTTTAGATAGTGTTTTACCCCTACATTTGCTTTAAAATCTATTTGGGTAGTATCTCAGAAACCTAAAATGTCCCTAGGGAGGAAAAAAAAGAGTCTAAATGTAAAAGCAGAAAAAAATGAACTTTTTTTGGCAATATTTCCAAAAATGTTTTAGAAACTACAGATCTCCCTCGGGGGAAAATATAAACCAAAAAAAAAAAAGCCACCTTTTTCTTACTGGCCAAGTCTGCTTTCAGTTTGGATAGTTTAGATGGCTGAATTCTGTGTATTTAAATTTTGCCCTACAATTCCAGCTGGCTGTGATGTTGGTCACTTTTTGTCCTGCGATGGCCTGATCTGTCAGCTTCAGCAGCAGGATATTCTAAATTCCTCTGTTTCACTGTTTACATTCAATAGAAATGCAGCATCAGAACAGTCTGCTCCTCATTTATTAAAGTACACAAAGGGGCTTGTAAGAAGGGGAATTGTAGTTGTGACTAATGAGAAGAGTCTTAATTGCAGTGAAACTAGGACAAGAGCATTTCAGTGTGGCATAACTGGTTGAGGTAAAATAAGGATATTCTTTTCATCACCTCAGGACATTTGAATGACCAGATACTAGGACGTGAGTACTTCATAAATGTACCATGGGCTTATTTATGCAGTTCAGTCTATGATAATTATTTTTGTTTTCAAAGTAAACACACACACACACACGTGTATGTGTTTATAGATGTATGTATGGATATATATAATACATATACAAAAAAAAGTGATTTGTTTACATTTTCTTAAACAATTAAACCAAATATGGTTTATTGTATAAAGGTTTATTGTATAAAGGGTATACATGAGTAAAATATACTCATGTATATTACTAAAGGACTTCTAGTCTAGTAATATACATGAGTACTTAATAGTATTCTCTCTGAACAAATAGAATTTTAAGCAAAAATAATAAAACTGTACCTGCTTCTAGGAATCAAAATTTAATTTTGTTTGGATTAACATGAATATTGGCTACAGAATAAACATCCCTATAGATCATCTGTAGCCTCCTGCATAGAAAGCATCTTATTTTAAAGAAAAACAAAACAACAACAAAACACTTTAATTCCATTTTTTTCTAGATAAATTGGGGTTTAGGGATCCGTATCACAGATGCTCCAAAGCAGAGCAGCTGCTTAAAGATCACTGCTCTTAGAAAGCTGAAAAATCCTACATGACAAGAGGGAAGATCAGTCTTTTCCCAAGTGAGAGGTTCTATTCAAAGCCTCCTTAAGAGCTTGTCCTTAAAAAACAAAGTTGTGATTTAAAGTCATAGATATTAGAGCATTTTAAACTAATGCTCACTTAGAATCACTTTCCCATTACTCACAGAAATAGTGATGACTTGGACTGGCAAGGTCTCAGTGGTATATTTTGCCAGTTTGGTGTACTGCACTTGAAAACAAGTGTATTGGCCGGTTGCAGTGTCTAAAGAACAATAAAGGGTGAGGACTGGAAACACGGTCTTTGAGGCAGGCATGACAGAATGGGGTGTCTAGTGTAGACAAGTGAAAGCTGAATGTACATCACTGCACATGGGAATGCTCTCTTAGGACCTAAGGGGACTGTGATTAGTCACACTCACCGACACAGTGACAAGGGAGTATAAACGTAGCTGACTTCCATTGATGCAAAGTCTGGAAAGGTATCAAGGATTTTTTTTTTAATAAAAGCTTTGTATTCTTCTTCCCTATAGGTTTAAAAGAGCAAGTTAGACAAGTATCTGCCAGCGTGCTCCCTGTGCTCAGTTCTCCTGTACAAAGGGAGGGATTGGAGATAGTCTCAGTCTCATATTTCTCAGGAAGGGCCTCCTGCTATTAGGTGGAGAAAAAAAAAAGATATAAAAATTTCTCCTAGATTGCCAGGCAGCCTCTCTTTTCTTTTGACACCACTACCTGTTGTGATCTAAGTACTTTATTGTCAGAGATTCCTTTGGTTTCTTGGATTCAACATTAGGCGTTCATCCTACCATCTCCCTCAAAAAAGTTCTCTGTTCTTCCCTGGACAGAATACAGCTGAAGAGTAACTGAAAGAAATGACGATTTGGCGTTGGTGTTCCCTCACTGCAGGAACGTGCTGGCACAGCAGCTGCTCTCCTCACACAGATGCTTCTTGTGGAGGGAGCCGGCTGCGTGGGCACACGTGCACAGACAGCAGCGAGGGCTGGTGCCACCACTGTGGGGTCATCTGCAGCGAGTCCCAGGATGTACACACGCATCCTCACCATAGGGACTAGCATATGAAAAAAACATACGTGGAGAGAACTACAGATAAATTTTAAAAGCAGTATTTACTCTGAACTGTGGAGTAAAAAAGTAGAAGGGAAAGCAGTCTAAATATATGACTGTCCAATAGGTGACTGATCGTCAAGTAAGAAAAATACTTGAAAAAATAAAATGCAAAGACTTACTCAGGGCAGTTACTGAACCCGTTTTATAGTACGAACTACATACAGGTATCTGTTGATGAAAGAGCTGTTCTCTGATTACGTTTTTGCCATTGTGTATATATTGTTTTCAGTTTTTTCCAAGTTGAAGATCCCTGCTTTGTTGACTCATATATAGTAAAATTAAACTAATGGCTGTTCTTTCTCTTCTTAATTCTATTTCAGAAATCCTGTAAAAGTTACTTAAAGCCCACAGGTATGTATGTCCCCTTATTAAAATCACTGTTTTAGACAAGAGAATAAGGTTGTTAGACGTCTTAACCTGCAAATACTCAGGATGGACAAAATTTCTGTCACATGCAAAACAACCTGTGCTTCTTTTTGTAAGTTTTGAAGCTATGAGGTGAAATCTTGGCATCAGGATTAACACCTGTGTGTGCCTTTATTTTAGAACAAAGACTGTTCCACCATTTTCTCCTCTGTGGTGTCAAGATGAGGAATCTTATCTGTTACTGGAGGGTGTCTCCTGCTCCAGAGAACTGGCAATCTCATTGTAAGAAAGAAAAATGAGATTTCATGGGCTGACAGAAGCACAAGGAAACAGTGACACAATATTGACCAGCCTGATAGGGAGCATGTCAAGCCCATCAGTATCTGCTATCAAGTGTTTGGTAGCTATCACAGCAAAGAAAAGTTTTAAGGAAGGATTTGAAGAAAGCCAGTAGGAGGGAGCTGTTTTGGTATTCATTGAGAAATTCTCTTAAGCACAAGGGAACTTCGTGTATTTATGGCAAAAGTTAGAGGGAAAGTACAGAAAAAAATACCTCCTTTTAAACAAATGGCAAAGGTAGCCCCCTTGGAATTAATTACCTTATACCCACAAGGTAGTTAACGCACTAAAAATGTACACCATGAATTGCTTCCCACTAAATTGCTCTTGTCACTGTGTGCCGAGATAAGATATATTGAGCTTGGTCACCTTAACTCTTTCTGCTCTTCATTAAATAATGTCTTGTAAAGGTGATTTAAGCTTTTCAGTGAAATTTAATTGCAGGTTTTTTCCAGCTATGTCTCTTCCTGCTTTATTCCCATGTGTGCCCTTTGCAGAGCCTCTCTGACTCCCACAGACTGCGGAGTGACTGCCTGGTTGCTGCCTTGCTGCACAGAGCAGATGGGGTTACTGTGGTATCTCATTTCACACTAGGGACGCCGTGAGGGGCCACAGGCCTTGGGGCCAGCAGGAGCACTAAGTCATGGGGCCAGCAAGAGGACAGAGGCCATGGGGCCATGTTTCAAACTAACTGCATAATAAGGGCATTGTTGGGGGAGATGGGGGCTGAGGGATGTGCACCCTGTGGAGCCAGACTGCTGATTGCAGGTGGTGCCAATACTGGAACGTGTGGAGGGTGAAACAGTAGAGAACCTACATATTCAGCCAAACTATGGGCACAGACTTAGAATTGTTAGAGCTGAATTTTTGGCCTTTGTGAAATGTTCCCTGGTGGCTTGTGCTACCAGAACACTTTATGTCTAAAGTCCCACTTGGCATCTTATTCAAGTGTACAGTTCTCAGTGCCACTAATGCCTTTTTGCTATGTACACCAGAGCTAACAAGGTTAAAGGCCCACACGTGTGCAAATGGATATGTCTGTGTATGTGGAAATCATATATCTGATGGCAAAACCTACAGAGAACAACAGGATATCTACACTGGTAGTTCATACTGCTCTCACTGTTATGTCAGAATGAGGTAAAGGGACCTCTGTGTATGTGTATGACTCTTCAAAACAATTTAATTGAGGAATTATCCACATTTCATTATTTAATGTGAGAGACCTTCCTATTTGGCTCATTTGTAGCACCTTTGGTTTATCTCTAATTACCCATTCTATAATTGGGGCTATGAAGATTTTGGCAAGAGGTGGAAGCTGCAGATGAAGTAAGTTTATGAAATATTCTGAAAATGCTCTACAAATCTGCCACTCCTGGTATAACTTACTATAACTACACAGACCAGATGGCAGCATTTGCCTAGAGTCTTTTAGAGAGTGAGGAGCAGGCAATTTAAGTTCTGACTAGGAGAATGAAATTCTGATAGTACTTGAAGAAGAGATTTCAGACTATGAGGTGAAATTGGAAAAAGAAAAGCAAGGTGTTTATTTAGAAACTGTTGTTTCTCTTCTGTTTCTGTTACTGCTGGGAAATGAAAATTGCTGATGATACTTCATGGAATAAATTGACCAGAAGGGAAGATGTTTCTAGGTTTAGTACAGGAATGTAGGAAAGAAGATAGACACATGATTCAGTGGAGAAAAACTGCTAAGAGATTGTGGAATTCATGGGCTTTTGCTAGTAAGTCCCATGAGTGGACAAAAAAATCCCATAAGCAGAAATGATGAGATGACATTACATGTAGTGGAGTGAGATGGTAAACTGTATGTAATAAAAAGGCTGCATTTGCCTGTGCTCTGAAGGACAGCAGAAGAGGTTAAAGAATCTGGAGGGTAGATATACCTGACAGCTCTTTGATCTGTCAGTATTGTCAGTAAAAAAGACACTGTCAGTAAAAGGCATTGCAAGATGCATTTTTTTCTCAGATGTCTAATTTCCCACTTCTGAGACTGCAGTATCTAACAGCAAACGAAATACAAGATATTCAGTGACTGTGATTTCTCATCTTATGCATGTTTGGTAATTTTTATCTTAGGATGCCAGGGTTTCTTGTTCTTGATAGGTAAACAGCCTTGTCCCACCTTCCTAATGGTTAAGCTCTCCTGAGTCACTAGTGATAAATTACCAGTTCCAGTTCAGCTGCCCAGCTCTCCCTGTGCACTCCAACAACCTTGCAGAACCAGAGCGGCCAATGCTTGACTTGTCTAATCCATCTCTTTCACAGGTAAATCTCTGCATTTTGTCTATAAAATTATTGATTTTCTACAGTAATAAGTCCAAAGAGCACCAGCTGTAACATCTGCTAACTCGTGTAATTCAAGCACACCAGGTGTCACTGGAACACATGTTTTGGGGCAGAATTCACAAAGGCTGTACTGAATGCACGCTCAGATGCGTATTTGGCACCTCTGCATCATACTTGTATGTTAATTAGGGCATTTAGCATACTGTATTCAGAAATATGACATGATGGGATCTTGCTCTTCTTTATAGGAGAAAACAACCCTACCTTTGATCTAGAAGACTACTTAGCAGCTTGTGGGAACCTCCTTCACTGGAGATATAAAAAAAAATCTTACAAGAAATGTGTCCCAGGTCTCAGTGAAGGATGGGATGGACAGTCTGCTCATGTTCTTTCCAACCTGACCTTTTCTGGAAAGTATCAGTGGCTCTAACAGACTGGAGAGAGAAGATGTGAAAACATGAGGTAAGATGCTAGACCTTCCACTTCTACATCGCCTCTTCGATGCAAAGTTTTTATAAAAATATTTATTTCTGGGAGTGTCTGCTTTTCATGTGCGCTGTTATGAGAGGGTATGATCTTTACTGTAAAAATAGCAACAAAAAACCCTGAGAGAGAGATAATAGCCTGTTCTACTTGGGAACGAGGGTGATACATGTCTCTGTGTGTACCTTTATAATGGATTTATAATCCATTGCATATATATGCAAAATCCCACTGCATATATTGAACTTCATTAGTGTGAACAGTCATCTTAGCAAGGTTGAAAATGCTTTAAAGTACTTGTGATGTAAACAAGATACAGGAGAGAACAGAAATTCTCAGCAAGATTAACGTGATTACCTGAAAAAGAACTAGCTAAGCCTCACAGCACAAACCGGTTTAAAGAAAAATGGGAAACTGGGTATTTGTGAATTTTGCACAGAGGTTGTTCAAAAAATAAAAAAGGGGCATCAAAGAAATAACGAGGACAAAACAAAATACAAACTGTCTCAAGGCAATAGTGGTGGTGAACTGTGAAGAAAGAAATTTAATGGAGGATTTTTGTCTGAAATTTCTGCCTGAAGATCCTGTCTTTTCCCTGAAAGACTTTATGACGAGGATTTTAATAGATCATTCATATCTTATGCAATTAGCAATTATATTATTTTTATTAAATTAGAAGATGCATTGTTACAGCCTCCTCATTACTTTTGAATTATCTAGTACACAACCATGATAAAAGATGGGATGACATTGTTTTTTTTCCAAAAGAGCCAAACCAAAAAAAAAAGAAGAGCAGGAGAGGAAAACGGGCATTATTTGGCAGAAGAAAGGGCCGAGCCCGGCAGCTACGTGCGTCTCGGCGCGGCCCGGGGCCTCTGTCCGGGCGCCGCTACCTGCGCACCTGGGCCGGGCGGGCGGCGCGGCCTCTTCCCGGCCCAGCCCTGGCCGCCCGC
>VWPW01002653.1:0-36445 GCA_013389825.1 Crypturellus undulatus | reverse complement strand
CGGCAGAGGCCTCCCGCGGCGGGGGCGGCCCGGCCCGGCGCCCGGTACCGCGGCTGTCCTGGCCGCGGTGCCAAGTTCCGTGCGAGTTTTGAGGGGAAACGGCGACATTTCGGGCCAGGCCACTCCGCGTTAGGTAGAGCCAGCCATCTTTTGTGGAAAGGCATCTATTGTAGCCTTGCAGCTGCCATCTGTGTGCGTGCATATACATATACGTGCGTGTGTATATATATATATATGTATATGTATATATACACACCCACCCACCTCTACATGTATATATATACACCACACGTATATATACACACACCCATGTGTGCACATATGTGTACATGCACGCATCTGTATGTACGTGCACACACGCACCTCTGCGCATACCTATACACATGCATATACACAGTTTTGTTTTCCAATAGGTAATGTGTATTTTCCTTAAAAAATGTTTTGATGGAGGGTTGGTGCTCTTAAAACGGAGGCGAAGCATCTTACTTAACATATCTTGTTGACGTAGTGCTGCTATCCTGCTTACGGCGTGCTAAATCCGGCCTGGGAAAAGTGGGTTACTCCAGCAGCCAGGGCTGGAGTGAGCGCTTTACTGGCACCGGTGAAAAAGCTATATAATAAA
The DNA here is from genome assembly GCA_013389825.1 of Crypturellus undulatus. NCBI lineage: Eukaryota > Metazoa > Chordata > Aves > Tinamiformes > Tinamidae > Crypturellus > Crypturellus undulatus. The sequence continues at coordinate 35,823 of VWPW01002653.1, read as the reverse complement.
ATCTGCTGCTGTTATCTACTGGTGAATGCCCTGTTGGGAGGAAATGGTTAACGAGCAAGCTTTAGCCATAGGCTGACCTGTGATGTGATGTTTTTATTATTAATAATGGGAATGCGGGTGTGAAAACCAGCCTGTGGTAGGGGGACGTGGTCCAGCTGATGCTTGGTTTGTGCATGTGACTGTGTGATGGGGGAGACAACACAGGGACGACCAGGACTTTTTCTCCTGTCTGCTCGATACAGACAGGAATTTGTTTGCTGTGCTGAGCAACAGGGCTGTTGGTTGTAGTCTGGGGCATGACCTTCTGGTTCTGTGTGTTGAGGCAGGGTGATCGGCATAACAAAATCAGTGCTGCTCCGCTGAAGGCCATATAAAAGATTGCTAAAGATCACAGTGATCCCGGTTGTTCTTCTTCCCCGGCTTGCTCCAGACACTGAGTAACTTGCCTCCTTGTTGTTCCTGTAACTACACTGATGCTTTTCTGAATTGTTTAATTGAACTTTAATTTAAGCACTTAACAACTTCTCACCTTACTGATGGTTGCTAGTGTTCTAGCATCTATTTTGCAGAGGAAAACATAATGACAAAAAGAATTTTGCAATATAAGCATCTAAATTCAGGTGTTGTTAAGCTTGGTGATGACCTAGTTTTCAACTTCAGCTGCTTTATGAATGGCAAGCCTCCTGGGACCCTTATATGGCAGACTTGCATTTCAGTTTCTTCTCCATTTCCCCCTTCCCAATCTGTTTTTACTTAGCATCTGCTCTGTGTGGAAGCAAATGTTTTAAAGTACCTTTCCTTGCTGTTCTGGCATATGACTAACTAAATGAGGTTCTGCTGTACTGCTGCTCTGCCCGTGAACTCGCTCCAGCAATGCACGGCCGAGACACTGTACCTTTACCAAGTCTTTTTGCAGTGTTTCATAACGCACCTCCTTTACAAAGAGGTGCTGCTTTGATATATAACTTGTAAAATACTCTTAATTTCTCTTGTATGTGTATTTATACAGATATTGTGTCTTCACTTTAAATATTTTTTAGTATCTGTTATTATATGCAAGGATAACACAACTCAGGCTGAACTTAAAACTCTTTACTTATCCCAACAGCCTGTCTGTATAGGTCTGTGTAGATAGTTGTAACCACACAGACGCAGAATCTTTGTCAGTGCATGATGGAGGGAGTTCACTTGAGTATTGACTTACAGCTTTTGCATTTACTTTTAAATGTGAAACATGTAAATGCTTCATAAGAAATCACTGAGAGGAGAAGATGTCAGTGATATTAGAGAGGAACTCAGAGTTGAACAGCCTTCTGCTTGTTCAGTTTTTTTAGATTGATTTATTAGATTAAATCATTTATTTAGAATCATATTTCCAACTTTTCTATGAGTATCAAGGAGTAGTAGTCATTTAAAGGTGTTTATAGACTTCAAAATATGAGTAGTATTATTAGAGCTGAAGTATACTGAGTTTTTTCTCACATTGCTATGCCTTTAAGTTAGTGGCTTTTCATTTTCTCAAAGAAAAATGCCTTCCCCCAACTTGGTAAGACTGCAACTCAGTCATCAAGTGTTATCAGTAAAACATTCCAAAAAGCGTTAGTCATCCTTGAATCTGTGAAATGCAAAAAGTTGGGGGCAACTGTGGTACAGATGCATACTGTGCTGGGGCTGTTTTCGTAAATGAGTGACTCCTGGTGAACTACCTTTGTAAACTGCTAATAGCACTTTTTTTTTCGTTTTGTACAATAATAGGGAAAATGTCAAATCTAATCCTCCTCCCAAAGTTCTGCTTTCAGCAGTTTTCAGAGGTGCTACCTTATTCTGAGTGCAAAGGCCAGCAGTAGTTAACAACTACTAACTGTGTTGTTTTGAACATTGAAAGGGTGTTTGGGTGTTTTGGTAGCTTTTATCTTCTTCTACTTTTGTTTGCTACTACTATTTCTTTATTTGAACAAATTACTGTAAGAGCATGTGTTTAACCAGTAAAAAATTAAATTTATTTGGGTTGGTATTCTTTAGTGAGTCTGAGACCTCAAAGAAGTTTTGAAATATCTACCCAAAATATGTAAAGTAATCCTTCCTAGAATGTGTGACAAGCTTTCAAATCTTCCCTAAAGTCTTTGCTAGAATTTAGTGAGAGCTATCAGGACTAACATGATTTTTTTTTTTTTTTTTTTTTTCTTTTCAAAATTATCTGGAAAAATCTACCAGTGTTGTAAAAGATATTCGCTATCTGTCTGTGTTTTAAATGATCCCTTGGGCTGCATACCTAGCAGGATGAATTTGTCTAAACTGTGTGCAACTGAATGTTGTACAGCTATTCAGAATAGTATTCTAGATTTCTCATTTTTTTCAGATGTTATGGAATATTCCTCTCTTGATTTTTGTACTTTTGATTTTTGTATTTTTGTAGTAAAATAACACTTCAAGATTGCATAATTGTTATTATTATTGCAATAGAATTGTGGACCTGCAAATTCATGGTAGCAGCCTCTTTCCTCCCTCTTTTTGGTTACAGGTTGTTTATAGGGCAGGATGAGCAGAATTTGGCGTTGCTCCCTTCCAGGTTTCATGAAAACATGTAGAATATGCTTGACTGGTTAGGTTTCCCTAATCCCATGGAATCACTGAAGGGAAGGAATAATCCGTGAGGGTGGAGAGACCGTCGCCTCCGCGGCCCCTGCGGCAGCGCTGGGATATCCTGCGTGCAAGAGCCCCCAGCCAGTGGTGAGGATGAGCCTGCCGCCGTAGCGCCCTTCCCAAGCATGAGCAAGTCTCCCTGTGAGCTTCAAAGGGCGAGAAATGCTGCACTAACCAGAATTATTCTTATAATTTTCATACCTCAGTTGTCAAATGTAAGAGATGTTTAGATTAGTGAATATGTTGTTAGAAAGCCAGTCTTTTATTTGGCTTTCTGAATCTTTAAAGATAGCAAAACAATTTAGAGGATAAGACCTTTCTAGCGCAAATAGCATTTCTCAAAGTTTTTGTAGAAATTAAACAGTAAAACTCACCATTTTGAGGAATTGGAATGATTTATGAATTGATTAGTAATGCAAATGTTGCTGTGCAGCAGTGCCAACCTAAAAGATTGTCAAACATTGGGGTTTTCTGTTTCTTCTAGTCTGAAAGTTTGTGCTGTCAACCTTTATTCTGAAACTGCTGAAATGAGATGTTCATTGAAGAAGTAGGAGGCAACAGTCTGATTCCTGCAAGTGAGCATTAAAGGTGAATGCTAGTTTGGGCTTAATATCCTGAGCTGACAGAGCTGATCTTGTTTCGGTAGTTTTTACAATGTAGCTTGGGCAGTTGCCTTACCTGTGATGCTCACAGGTTCATCACTGCTTCATCTAAGCTCTTAAGCTGTTCTCCCAAAATTCTGGTCCGTCCAGAACGTGATAGCGGGGGATGCTAAGAGGAATATCTTGGGAGCCAGAATTGTGCAAACGTGGTACAGGGGAAATGCAGTGTGTTTCCAGGTGCGTGTACATGCTGGAAGGGTGTCAGGATGGTTAGTGGTGCAGATGAGGACAGGACGGTAGCAGGGAGGAGGCTGGGCGTGAATTCCTTTCCGCTACTAGTGACATTCTTGCTGCTGAACCTGTGTCCTGTGCTAACACGCTCGCTGACAGCCAGTGAGTGCGTGTTAGCGCTGGGAGAGACTGGATGTAATCATTGCTACTTCATTTCAGGCAGTTGTGAGGTCGGGGGAAACTCCTTTGGAGGTGGATGAAGAGAGTACCAGGGATCTGACAGCTGCAGACCCTGAAAGCAAAGGCAAGCACAGAACTGCTCAGGAACGGGAGCTGTCTGGGGAGGCGTTTGCTAAATGTTGCTTCTGCTGGCAGTAGGTTTGGGTGGTGAGGAGGAATCATTGAGTTTGGGTAAGATAGCGTGCCCTGAGCTGAGGCTCATGTGTGTGCCCCCCTTGGAAGGCTTAGAGAACAGGGATAGGAGGCAACTGAACAGATTCCTGAGGGCTTTGAGCAATGTTGATTCTCTTGATGTTTGATTCTTCCTTTGTTCTGGGAATAGGACTTCTATATAAACAAGAAATACCAGACCTTGATACTTATTTTTTTTTTCCCTCCTGCCTGAGCAGCCTGTAAGATGCCTAATCCTGCTAGCTTCTGAATCAAAATGATGTTAGGTTTGATTTGTGTTTCTAGAATGATCATTTTTTCAGTCTAGTTTTAGGACATACTTGTCTCTTGCCCCATCTTGCATAGACAGGATGATGAAGGCAGAAGCATAGTCACAGATGGGGGGTTGGATAGTCTGGCCTTTTATAAAGGTGAGAGCATCCTGGTGCCATTTTGCATGGACTTGTGCCCACCAATGTATTTGCTATAATGGTATCAGCTGGGATGATAACTTGAATTACCTCTTTGCAAAGTGACTGGGCCCACGCTGACATTCAGTAATGATTTCCTTCTCTCGTCTCTATCCCAAGTACAGTATCTGCAAGCCCTCATTACCCCTTTGAACATTGTTCTTAATGTCTGGGGTATTCTTCTCATCTGACTTTCATACTGTCTTTTCCTTATCTTGAAGAATGTGTTCTTTCCCTCGTATTTCCAGTTATCTGCATCACTAACTCTTCTGGTGTTCCCTGATCCTGTGTTTTGATATATGTGCTAACTGTGCTGCCCATGGAGTTCGTGGTGCTGTGTTGCGCCGTCGAGTTCTTGGTGTGCGCAGCTGGAGGAATTCAGCAGTGCAGGGCTTTGAGTGAGGTGGCACAATCAGATAAAATTACAAATTCTCTCTTACTCAACACCGTATTTCTAACCATCTTTGAAGGTATTTGGGATAATCATTATAGATACCTGGCTAGACCCTTTCTGGAAAAACTGCAAGTGTGTTGTGTTTACTGCACTGCTGACTTCTAGATTATGCTCCCAAGCTCTGACAAATGGGCTGTAGGGCCTATCATAGTCATACCTGAGAACTTTTCAATTCTGTGTGCTTATGGTCTGCGAGAAAGCTCTGGGCTTGATAGGGATAGGATGTTGCTGTCTTGTTTAGCTGCGTTCCCTGCGTTACTTCCTCTGACTTGCTTTTGGGGATGGAAGGATCCACTGTTTATTTCTACACAGTTTCTGTACTTTCATCTAACCACACGTTAAAACAAGGCATTTGCTTCTTTCTCAGTTATGGGTTATATGTATATGTAGTAATACTGCCACTGACCTAATAACCTGTGGCTAGTTTTTTCTCCCCCGCCACCTCGAGTGCTGTGTAGCATGTGCATTTCCTGCAGGTCTGGAGCATCCGCAGATTTTATGTGGTGTAGTTGTAGCTTGGTCGGCTGTTTAGTAACTCCTGAAGTACGGAGGCCATGACTGCAGAGCTGGATGAACTGCTCACCGTTAGTAACCATGGTCACCATCACATCCAAATATGCATTTGGAATATTCTCTCCCGTGGTGAGATTTGCTGCTGTTCAGCTGCTGAACAGTAACTCATTAAACTGTGGTAACGGGCATCCACAATGGGTCACGTAACTTGCACAGTTTTGAAGTCCACCCAGGTTTTGGGGCTACAGAGAAAGACAGAGCAATCAAGAGCTTAACAACAACTAGAAATGCTTACACAAGGTGACTGCAGTACCAGTCTCCCTAGTCCTAAGGTTGGCATGGCGTGACTTGCAGTCCACCAGCTGCCCAACAATGTTAGGTGGTGAGTTGGTTTTGTACATATGGTCAGGAAAAGAATTCTTCTAAAATGAAATATTTATGGATCCTGATCTCAAAATGCAATTAGAATGTGGTAGGAAGCATGAAGATGCACAAAGTAAACCAGCCGATGAGGAACGTGGGCAATATGTAGGAGTGAGAGATCTTCTGGTAGAGACTGATAAGTGCAGAAAATCAGAGGCAAGAGGAGGACTCTCTTACAGACTCACTATAAAGAGGCACATGGAGAAGCAGGAGAAGAACGTGGGCACACAGAATGTGGAAGGCGAGGAGGGCAACGTAGGGTGGCTGAACGCTACTTGCGGAGGTGACGAGCACTGGCTGGTTGGATCTTTAATCCGATCCTCTTTAAGAGACACTTCCATGGGATATAATGTACAGGACTAAGCTTGGAAAGAGCCGAGGATGGAGCTTGAGGACTCCAAAACTGCTGGGGCGTGGGAGAAGAGAGAAAGGCCAGTAACTAGAGAGGAGTGGTTTGTTGCAGGTGGGGGGAAGTTTTTGGTTGTGTTTTTTAATTTATCTTTCCTAAGATACTAAGCACACTTGCCTTGTGAAAGGGAGATAAAGTAGGAGACAAGAAGAGCAAGAGCTAAGCAGAAGGGAGCTGAAGTGCAGCAAGGAGATGACTTAGTCCTATGTTTCTGTCTTCTGGATGTTGTTTTCAAACACAACTTAAATGAATTTCCTTATATGCATGCATATATTAACTTTGAATTTGGGTAGCTGAAAGAGGTGAAAGACTTGTCCAGGGAAAACTAATTTTTTGGAAATATTTGTTAAGTGAGACTTTTGAGTGATCTCAAACAGAGAATTTTAATTTAGTAGATCTCTATCACACTTTCTGCATAGGAAACAGTTGTGCATATTGGTTTCCAAGAATTCTATGCAGAAGAAGCAGTTTAAGAAACCAAATAATCTCATTAGCTGTGAGACTGTGCAGGAAAATGTATATAGTCAGTCAGTGCTTTTGTCTACCTAAGAATTTGATTTTTGATTAAGTAGGTTATGTTTTGATTACATAATGCCTAATTATAATCACTTCAGCAAAACATCAGTGGTGTTACATAGGTGCTTAATTAATGTGTAAAACTTACATATGTATGGTGAGTTTTAAAGTGAAGGCACAGGAACGTTCTCCTAATGTTCCAATGCCGTAGCAGTTTTGGTAACTTGTGAGCTTTCAGTCCTGTTTTTGTTAAAGCCCTAAACTTCTGTAGTTGTTAATGGAGATTGTCTATTTACTGCTCTGCAAATCTAACCACTAAGAGTGTTTAATCTAAAACACTCTTTAGTGTTATTTATGTACTGTTTTAAGCGTATCTCCTTTTTTGCTGGTATATTTTGGTGGAAGCTTAGTCTTTTAGAACTACTTGCGTGTTAACATATTTTTCATTCTGCACTAGAATATCCTGAATATATTCAGTTCTCAAAATGAACTTTTTATACTTGTATTTTTGTTTCAAAAAGAAAATTTATGCAAATTTTACAACTTTTTTTTAAATAGTAAGATAAAACCTGTTATTTTTAATTTTTTTTTTTTATTTTTATTTATTTAATATGGAAGACTCCACTCTGCCTTTCCTCCTCCCTACTAGTCAGCATTTTGTTCTACAGAAGACTGATTGAGCCCAGCCGTATACACCTTTCAAATATAATTGTTGCAGATTTCCACTGAGGTTGTGTTTCATGCCAGGACTGGGGAGATTATTTAGCCAAAGATTTCATAACTCCATGTGGTACAAGTGAATTAGCATAAATTACAGCGGTTAATTAGTGTTGAATGAACAGAAAGAGTTGGTTATTTTTGTTTGTTTATTTACATTCAAATCAACAGCTTTGATTAGTATCTTGGGGAGGAAACCAGAGCTGCATAAGCTGCTTCAAGCAGATTACAGATGTGGCTGGTGTATTAATCCAGAGCTCCTAGTAGATGTTGACAGTGATTTCTAGAACAACATGCTGTGTTCTCTTTGGGTTTCTCTTTTTGGATTTTTATTCATATATATTTTACATATACATATATATATATATATATATGTATAATTTCTTCGGAGATTTTTATATATGTGTGTGTGTATATATATACACAAACACATATATATTTGTGTGTGTAGATGATATTTGGAGGTTTATAATCCTATTTTAATTTACACAGATTTTAAACTGGGGCACCCGTAAAGATTTTTATATATATATATGTGGGTGTGCGTGTATATGTGCAGATATATATATATATAAATAAAAGAATGACTTCTTTTCCATTAGCACAAATATTTGAGTGTGGAGGTTTTGAGTGCTCTAGTCAATGTGGCAAGTAGCTTATTGTTGATAGCTTATAAGCCTGTGCAGGTATCAGGAACTCCTATTTACCTAACATATAATGCCTAATAGCCACTATATTGTATTTAAAAAAGAAAAAAAAAAAAGAAAAAAAAAAACACCCCAAGTTTCCTTTTCTAAAATGCCTTTGTTTTCCCATCAGTCTGCATTAGCAATTAAATTGAATAAAGTTTAAAGAAATTCAGAATATGTAAAAGCGTATTATAGTTGTGGTGTAAACTGGTATTTAAAGAACAGGTTTTTCATAGGTATTTCAGTCCCCAAGACTCAGAATAGGTAGGTACCCTCCATACATATTTTAATAATTATCTTAATAGAAGTTAATATTTATTTATTTTTTATTTTAGAAAAGTATGAACAACCTGTATGTAAGGTTTGCTTCAGATTTTTGGAATGGAAGTGAGAAAATTTCAAATGTGCAATATGATTTTTTTTTTTTTAAAAAAAGCAAAGCAACCCCCTTATTTAAAGTAATATATTGGATAAAGAAGCAATAGAAGCGATGAAAACATGTTTTGTGTATATGACAGCTGGTTAGTCTAAGCAAAGAAACATTTATGTAAATAAGTTAACTGAGTTTGTGCTCCTAGTCAATAGAATTTCACAATTTTCACATTTTCAGAAGTGGCATATGTTACCCTTGCAGCTCATTTTTAAGTCAAAACTAGAAGAGAACATATACTATTTTCTCCACGACTCTTACGTCATTTCTCAGCTTTCTCTGAGATAGTTTTTGAACTCGGTGGGTTGGGAAGCCGTGTAACAGCAGAGCTGCTGGGCTGGGGTTGCTGGCTCCGCCGCCCGTGCAAGCGACCGCTGCACCGCGATGGTCCGGACCCACGCGGCGCCTGGGCGCGGGATGGAGCGAGCAGTGCCCCGGCACTGGGCTCTGTGGTCTGCGTGCGAGCGCCCTGGTGGGTGTCCTCAGAGCTGCACGGCTTAGAAGAGAAACTCCGTTTCTTTTTAAGACCTAGTTTAAATCTTAAAATTGATCACCCTGCTGTCTAGCTGTTGGTTTAGTTTTGTATGTATTCATTGTATCACACGTGCTTTTGTTGGTTATTTTATACTGGAAGGTTCTTGGTTGGTTCTTTATGATTTTCAAAGAAAACCGGCTGTGCAAATGAGTTGTGCTAGCTGGCTACCTGCAGTCCTTGCAGAGTTCTGCTGCGGTTGGCTTGAGCCTCCATGCTCCTGGTAGGGTCCTTCTGCAGCAGCACTCACTCACGTTTCCCAGGTGCAGGCTGGAAGCAGATGGAAATGAAGCATTCTGTCAGGAGCCTCGGAAATCTTCTGCCATCTCAGAGCCTCACCTACTCTGTGTGTCTCCCTCATTCTTCTGATTAAATAGAGATTGCAGCTAGCATTCAGATATCTGAGATCTAACTTGGCTCCCGAGACTGCTCGCTTGTTCTCCACTTTGAGAGAGGCATTCGCTCGTCCTGGTATGTGTGGTGGTCTTTCTTGTTTCTTGAACTGATCTTTGCCGTCTGTTGCTGCAGCTGTTCCTAAAAAGGACGTGCCACTTCTCACGCGGGAAGCGATACAACATTGAGAAGGGCAAGTGATGTAATTCCACCAAAAAACAAGTGTTGTTTTGTGAGGTCATGAAATGTTACACTTATGGAGAGTGTAGGATTTACTTTTCCATCCAGTGAAACACGCAAAGATTAATTACCTTTATTTTAAAAATAAAGCTGGATTTCCTTCCCATCTTCCCCCAGCCCCCTAATGTTCATTTTACAGGAATGGCCATGATGAGCCTGGTTGCATCAGGCTACGCTGGGTGTGTGCGGTCAGCCTGGCTGCTTGCTGCCCGGCCAGAGGGGTGCCCCACAAGCACGCCCGGACCCACGGCGCCTCACGAGGACGGGGCCGGCGGCTTCGCAGCCGCACAGCACGTAGGGGCTCAGAGCAACCGCAGCTCCTGTCTTTCTCCCTCCTTCTCTCTTACGAGACCCTGGGAAGCTTTTTGGAGGTGAAAGTCCTCAGCTGTGCAGACGCTGACAAACAAATTGCATTTTTGTGTGTTTATTAACTTGCTATAATTTGGCAGTCGCTTGATTTCTTTGGTAGGCTAGTTTGCTGTTTAAAGCAGAGAGCCCTACGGTTGAGGCTGTTAGACTGCTTCCTCGTGCTCTGCTGAAGACCGGTAAATCACGGGGCCTTCTCTTGTTTTCAAGCCATCGGTGCTTCCAATGCAGCTTGATTGCTTTCTGTGGATACAGTGATTTCTTCAGGGATATGGCGAGCTTATGTTTTGCAAAATATCTGATCTCGTCAACACTTAAGATATAAATTACATTAGAAAACTGTGGGAGTGGTCTTAACTTTAAATGTTTAATCTGTTGTATTGGACAAAAGGATTTTTTTATTTTATTTTTTTTCTGAACAGGGACGCTGAGTGGGTTTTCTTTGATGGTCATCTTGAGGATTGATCTGTAGTATGTGCCCTCTGCCTCCTACCCCCAACTGCTTTCTCCTTAAATGCCAAAATCTGAAAATTCAAATGGAATGAATATAATTCAGTAGAGAGTGGGGAACGGATAATGTAAGTAGATGCAAAATAACCCAAACCTGACGCTAAACCCCATCCCGAGAAGTGGGCCTTTTCTTTTATTGTTTTTATGAAAGTGGAACATATTGCTTCTCAGGGTCTGTCTCTGCTTTGACAGCAGGCCTTGGAATTTGTGTTATTGATATTAGCTGCATCGAAAGAAGTTGAGGGTAATTCTGTGAGTTTATTAGTTCGTGTAAAGTAGCTGTCCTTGTTTCTCATAAGCAAAGGTATGATCGTTGCTTTTCTTTTCATGGTGGTGTAGGGATCAGAATGCAGATAACATACTGCATTTCTTACTACATGTTTTCTGCTTTAGTCCCTTGTTACTTTATTCAAAAAATGCCAGGAATTATAACCTAGAGGCTTTTAGTTACAGCTGGTAGCTTGCATGCCTCTTTGCCATGTAATAAATAAAGCTCATCTGCAGTCATTTGTTATGTTCTGAGTTGTCCAAGCATTTTGGTATTTTTTAATAGTTTTTTCTTCCTCCCCCTTCTCCCCCCCCCCCCCCCCATTTAGGATAGAGAAAATTAAATTTTAGGTTGTTGGTGTGTCTGTGTCCCCCCCGGAGGCAGCGTGTGCCTGGGCCGCCGCTGCCAGGGCTCGCGCTGCTGCAGAGGCCGCACATCTCACGTCCCGCCTCTGCTCTGTGGCACCGAGCTCTCGCTGGGGCACTGCCGCGCGCTGGTACGTCTATCGGCAGCTCCTGGTCTCCTGAGGTGATCTGCGAAGCCTGAATGTTCTCTGCTTGGTTTCTTGGTGTTAGTTACAAAGCAGCGCTTTGTGTCTAAGGGCAGAGCTGGAACAGCCCTCTCCAATCAGCTGGGAAATTAAGTTAACCAAGCACGGGGTCTGCCTCTGTTGCCATTGATTAGAAGACGAGCAGCTCCTGATGTGGTAGTCTGTTTAGTGCTTGAATTTACTGGAATGGATTGAGACCTTAAGGTGGGCAGAGGTGAGAAGCTGAGAGGAGACTGGCGGGGAGCTGTTCAGGAATGGCTCCATCTCCCCGAGAGGCTTCACCATACTAGACTAAATAGTGCATTTAAATTATGCACATACCGCTGATGTGTTTCAGAGGTCTCCTAGGGATAGATAGGGGAGCTCTGATAGGTATTATTATCAGCTGGAGGTGAGGTGACGACCAATGCTTGACCTGCGTCCCTTGCAGCTGCTCCTGTGGCTGCTCAGATCATCGCCGCAGGCCAAGGCAGCCAGGCCAGGTGCTTGGCTCCCCAGCTGCCCTCCCTTTCCAGCTGGGGAGGAAACGGGGAGGAATGGCAAGTGCCCCATGTCTCTTGCCTGCCCCAGCCCTTTAGCCAGGGCAGCTTCTGCAGAAGGGATCGGGCATAGAATTAGGGGATGTAGCTAAGTATCTGGAATGGGGTAAGGAGCAATAGCAGGAGGAATGTGAGAGACAAGAGGGGAAGGCACGAGAATGCCCAAATAACAGATAAGGGAAAGGAATGAGCTGGATCTGAAAGGAAATTGTTGTGGGGAATGTGTGTGTGTATAATATCTTAGAAAGTAGCATTAGTGGAATGCTTTTCTCTTAACTGCCGGAAACGTCAATGAAATCATGTCTGAATTTTTCAGTTTTAACATGAAAAAAAATCTGTCTTTTGTGTGGAAGGAATGGCCTTGTCTCTTCAAGCATGTTTTTAGTACATTATTACTACCAAAAGCTTTTAAAATTCAGTTTCTAATTGTCACTGGGTGAGTTGAAATCAAAAGGTCTTTTACATATAATTTACCTTTGCCTATAGAGCACTAAATGGCAGATGAAAGGCAGAGGCCTGGCAAAAAGGGAGAATAAAATGAGACTAGGAATCTTAAACCCCCTCAGGAAAAGCTCTGTGCTTATCTGGGAGTTAGTGGCAAGTTGCTGGGAGCAGTATGGGGGAAAGATCAAGAGATCCAGTATCCTCCTAGGATGGAAACTCATGAACTAACCCAGGCTTGTGAGAGTCTGGGCCATGGCCCAGAACAAGCTGCTGTGGCTGCTTTGAGATGTAGCCCCACAGATCTGCAACGGCCTCAGCTGAAGAACAGTCAGTGAATGCTGGGAGCTCATGCTCATCTTGATTTGATGGTGCTTTGACAAGATGAATTTGTATCAAAGGAAACCTCCAAAGAGCTATTGCTGCTGTGGTCTTCCATGCTTTATCTTTGATTTTCTTTTTTCCTTAATAAAGTACCTCTTAAATCCAGTGTGGGCTGTTGTTTTTTGCTAGCTTTTGTCAGCTGGCAGGAGAGAGTATTTCTGAACAACTCGTCATTTTCTTCTGAGAAAGGTTTAAATGCAAACTCTCCAAAATAAATGAAATTCCTCCTGTTGTTAGTTTTTGAACCATCTACCTCTTCCCTGCCTGGCCACCTGTTGCTTAATTGGCAGCCTCAAAACCATTAGCTGTGTGAGGGGTTTAATCGTGCAGCTTAGCCCTGGAGTCTGGCCTGCTCTGTGAAAGCCCTCTGTGCCCTGCTCCTGCTGGAGATGATGCTGTTATGTAGCTTGCAGCTGGAGTTACTCATATGGAGGGATGGAGCAGAGGCGTATGAAGGATTTTTGTGAGCAATTATGTGGGAGGATGTGTTAACAGCAGTATTGCAGGGAGCTGCTGGGTGGCATGAGCAGCAGAGTGGTGAAAAGAGGTTAATGGTCTGTCTGCTTATGCTCGGAGCTTGTAAGACACTGTTAAGTTGATGAGATGTTTAGATTTTGTTGCTTTTCCTTACAGCTCAGAAATGATGAGCGTTAAGGAGACTTGTTGAAAAACGCTGTCATTGTGGGGAAGAAGAGCTAATTGAAAGCACGAGGTGTCAGTATATCTGACTGGCAGTCCCACACATGCAATGCGTCCTGCGAGTCCGACATGCCTTGGCAGTGTGTGTCCTGTTGTACCTCGGCTGTGGAGAGGGGTTTTGTGTCGCAGAGATCTGCCATCTGTTTGGACTAGAGGGATCTCTTAGCTAAAATCTTCCTTTTCTGCTTCTGAATGTAGATGGGTTCATGTGTCACTTTGTAGACTGGGTGTTGATAGGCAGCCCCCTAACAAAGTGCCTGGGGGGGCACTCTTCTCTTCCTCTTCTTGGCCCAGAGGTGAAGAATATGGTTACATGTATGAGCTTTGTAACTGGCACAAAGTAAATAATGTGGAGAGAATCGGAAGGCTAAGGAAGAAGAGACAGAAGCAGGTTTGCTTTACACATAGCGGTGCCTACCTTGCCCTGGTCTGTCTGTAACTGGAAAGCCAAGCTGTGTAGCGAGTGTGATGCTCAGTGCTGGTGCTCCACTTGGACGGTGTCCGAGGAGAGCCGCAGGGGGAGGTGTTTAGCAGTCTTCCTAGTTACTTGCTAATCTACTCATTTTATCCCTCAGGTTACCTGCAGTACTAATCGTGTTGCTTTTTCCCAAGATGATGGCGTTCCCTGTGGATGTGTTGAACGGCTACAGTCATGAGGACTTGGAGAGCTCTGCAGAGGACTACATGTCTGACCTTCGGTGCAAAGATCCAAATCGTCCTGAATTCTTGTCCTTGCCAGACCACAGCAAAGTAAGAACCAGCAAATATTGTTTTGTTGATAGCTTGTAGATCTAAAATATGTAGGAAAAGCCCCAGTCCATAACTGTTACACAACATCTTTATTTTAACATGGCTTTTATATTTTAAAAGTTCCCTATTATGTTTTGAGCTCTGCTTAGTTTTGTTCTGTGATATGAGTTTAGATCTGAATATCAGTTGCTTCATTTACTCCTTCTGGGCAATGTCTCTGTACTGAATAACTCTATTAAAAACAGGCAAGCAAAAAATCTTGTCTGAAACACCAACTCATGGTCATTAAAAATAACTTTGAATTCATCCTTTACCCAAACCGACTGGCTGTTTGTATCTCAGTGCTTCAGTGATCTTTACTGAAGATCTTCACTCATATAGTTGAGTTGAACTCTTGATGTGCAAGTTTCAGTAATTTCATGAGTGAAGAAAGCTCCTTTTTGTTTTGTCTGGAATATTACCTGCTGTCATTGAGAGTTCTATGACATTTTATGTTTTAAATGCTTGAGTGATAAGTTGTCCAATGTTGGCTCCATCCAAAAGATAAGCACTTCTGATATAAGTAGTACCAATAAAAGTAATGATGTGTAAGTTAAATGAAAAATAAGTGAGGTGAGGGGATTCACTATGGGCATAAAAGGTCAGTGCAAATTGCTTTGCAGAAGCAGTGTCTTGAGTCCCCAGCCTTTGAGGTAAGGCAGGTGCTGTATGCCTAAATATTTATCTGTATTAACATCATCGTTTGTGATATAGCATATCATGATCTTCTTATAGACTGTTTTCTGGATAAACAAATCTATTTACCGCACCATTAACACTTGTCTATTTTTTAGATGTACTAATTAAATATTGAAAATATGTAAGTTTAAATATCAAAAGGAATTTCCATGAAATCCTGTAATCCTGATCGGTGAATTGTTTTGACCCTTATAATGATGCAGAGGGAAAATCAAACAGACAAATTTTAAATTTCTAAAGTGTGTGCAGTTTTAGGGAAGGAAATCCTTTTGAATCCAAAGTTCCACCTTGGCGTGCTAAGGCTAGTGTTAATGAACCTTAGCAATTTAGCTGTGCAGCTCTTGTGCCTGCCTGCTCCTGCTTGCTCCTCCTCCTGGGTTTGGCAGCTTGTGTTGCTATGGCAGTTGCAGGGAGCATGTGCTGATTCTTCACCATCTCACTTCAGTTGTGCACATTAGTGCAAGCTGCTGACAGCAGAGAGCTGTAACAGCATAAATAGCTGCAGCTAAATCTTTCAGAGCTTGAAAACTGGGATCTTTAGGGCATTTTTTTGTTTTTTTTTTCTTTCTGAAGAAAGAAGAGTGTGTTACAAAAAAGTTAGTAAGGGAAGGTCTGATACTTGTATTTTATAACTAACTATTAAGTGCTCAGTTTTCAAAACTCATCTTGCTTATCCTGCTAAATGTTCTCTGTATGTTTTACTAATGTATCAGCAAGAGTCTATTGAAGTATTGTATGCTCTTGTTTCAGATTCCTATTAGCTTGTCAACTGTGGGCTTCGTTCCTCTTTATGGTGGAGAGCAGACACACAAGGTTCTTGCTTTGTTTGCACCAGAGGACTCGCTCACAGGTTTCATTTTAAGATTCTAATCTCCATGTTGCTGTTTCCTTTTCTGTGACAATACATGTAACCAGGTCCTTGCCCATGCCATACTGGTGTTGCTCCTAACTTTGCCGTTTTCCCATTTGTAGTTCACTACTGTCATATTCCCATACTACTCTTTTTGTTGCGGATTTGTCTACACAGGTAATAGAACATGACTTGTCAATGAGTGTAGAACTGGACACAAAATTCAAAGGCTATCTAACAAAGTAAAAGGATGCTTGTCTGATTTGGTGCACTTAATAACAAAGCACAACATATGTCTTCTGATTGTTTGATGTACACCTTGCATTTCCAAAACGAGTTTACTGAGCTTTTGTAGAATTTATACCCTTGTCTATTAATTTGCATACTCTTCACAAGCAGTGATCCATCAACATCAAGTTAAAATTTTTTCTTGCCTGCAAGTCTCATGTAACTCTGACCAAGGTAGCATCTTATGTTTGTTTTTTTTTTTCTCCCCAGCCCCCTTCTGGTTCTCCATAACAAGCTCAGTGCTATGACTTGTTTCCTGCTTTCCGTATGACCTTATATATACGACTTCTGGGTTTGCCATAAACACAAGAGAATCAAACTCTTTTCTGATTGCTAATCACATGTCCCTCAACCATTTTAAATCCATCTGACTCAGATTTATACAGTTTCAGCATCAATATCCTCTGTCAGAACACAACTAAAATACACGTGTGTGTGTGTGTATTTATGTATGTACATCTGTGTATAACTGCTCTTGGCAGGTCCAGTTTTTATTGGAAAGGGGTGCTAGAGCACAGCAAGAAAGGGTAGTACTTATGTCTGAAAAACCCTTTTCCTATTTCTTGCTGTTCAAAATCTGCGTTTGGTTTCTCTTAATTGTTAGTTTCAAAGAGGTCTTGGATCAGAGAATGTTACCTATGGGGGGGTCTGTAGCACCACCTGTGCTTATGTTAAGATATAAAGAACTGGATGAATGTAGTGATGATTAGAAGATGCTTAACCTGGTTGCTACAGTGATATTTCTAATGCTTACTGACTTTATTGAATTTGTTTCTTTTGGAATAGTCACAATTACTAACTTTCTGTTTCTGCTTGTTTCTCTTAAGCTGTAGCTCTGTATCTTGCTGACCAGTGGTGGTCAATTGATGACATTCTGAAAACATCAGTACCTTCTAGAGAGGGGCTTCAGCAGGTAAAGAGCTCTGCTGTTCACCTAGCAATTGTGCTTCTTCATCAAGATAATGACAAGTGGCTGGTGTATGAGATGTAATATGTTTTGTTTTCCTTTGGAAATGAGTTAGACCATATAAATGAGTTAGTTCATATAAAAGCAGGATCAAAGGGAATAGTGAAATCAGTAGTAGGGGAAAGGGAATTTGGTTTTGAAGATACTGTCTAGAAAGAGAGTGATCCTTTTGTGTTCACTTTTGATGCAAATTATTTTGCTGCTAATGATGGTTCTTCCTTGCTCTTCAGGATATAGTATATCTGGTGATATTGAAACGTCTTGGGAGAATGAAGCATTGTATTGTAGGAAAATCTGTCAGTCAGCAAGTGACTAGTAAGCTAGAAATACTGATAGAGAACTTTCGTCAGAGGAGAGATATATATATATAGGGGGTTGGGAACGTACAAGTTGCCTGGTATCTGTGTGTGTTATTTATTTATTTATTTCATAGGGTTCCCCCCCCCTCCCCAGAGTTGTTCTTCATATCTGCTCATTGAATTTGCGCACTCATCATGGTGACTGCTTTTTTTTGGATTTAGTTTTTAACTTGTCTATACCACAGAAACTGTTACAACTGTTTCTTCCATGGCATCATGTCCTGTTGTCTGCCACTCTATCAGCAGCTGATTTCAATGTGCTGAGTTCTGCTACCAAGTGAGGGCTCATCATGACTTCTTTGTAGGTCTCCAGTTACCTGCTGGCCTGAGGAGTCTAATGCTTGCATCCTGCTTTCCATGTGGTGAATGTTTCTTAAATCCAAAAATATTCTGAGTTAAATCAAAAAAGCTTTTTTCCCAGCCCCAAGTATTTACCCATTGGGTTGGGACTGATGCTGAAGTTGTGAAATATCCTCTGTCTGTGGTAGTGTTTTCCACATAAACTATTGCTGTGGCTTCAGAGCGTCTCCTGTCTTCAAACAAACCCAGAGTTTTGTCCTGCTTGAGCACTTGAAGCAGTTGCAGTTAACTGGTACTTTTGAAAAATAATGTCTCTCTTCTTTCAGTATCAGCTTAACTAACCACTCTTCTAAAATGTTCTTTGTTTTCCTTAGGTGAAGTCTGTTGGAGAGAGGGTGGTTCTCTATGTTCTGAATCGAATTATTTATCGGAAACGAGAAATAGAAAGAAACGAGGTCCCATTTCTCTGTCACGGTAGCAATGACTATGCTAAGATCATATGGAAAAAAGGAGAGGCTATTGGATTCTATTCTGTTAAACCTACAGGTAAAACACATGTGCATTTAGGGTTTTCTTTTTTTAATGTGTGTGGGAAGAGGTGAGATGGGAAAGTGTATTTGAAAAATACTGTGTGTAGTTAGACCTTGCAAGATGTGCAGCCCTGGTGAGTTAGTGTTTTTTTGAATTCATAAAAGATTGGACTGCAGTTAAAATTTTGAGAAGTAGCTTAAATGTTTGTGTGATTTAGGAATCTAAGAAAGTACTTCTTGAATCTAACTTGTATATCAAGATATCTGAGCCCATAAAAATGAGATGTACTTAACCTTTTTTTTCTCCATAGGACAATTGTCTGTTTTTAAGGGGCAGTAGTATAGATCAAAATTAGTTACTAGCTCCAGAATGTGGAGCTCCTGTTTATCTGAAATAATATAATGTTAACTGATTCTGCAAATGTTTCTCCAATATTTTACAACAGAAAAATACTCACCTGTAGGCACAAGCCTCAGCTATGCTTAGTGTTGACAAAGAGATTCCCTTTCCTTCCGTTCGCGTGCACTCCCTCAGAGTTAACAATTCAGCCAACAAATTTATGCTGGTAATCTTACAGATTTTCTGGTTTTCCTGATTTCCTAGAACATTCCTTTTAGTTGTTTTGAAATTTATTGTGGTCTTTCAGGTTTCATTGAATAAAATTTGGTATTTAGCAGTAGGCTGTTTAGTACGTTGATGGCACATCATAATTGACTATAGTATAAAGTATAATTTTTGGAGTATAAATTTTGGATCAGGGAGGAACTTTCTGGCATTTCTGTTTTACCCCTAGAAGAGGCTAATGTATTATGGGCTAATTATGGTACTGGAGACTCCATGAGGATATCCCCCAGCTCTAGCATAAACCCTTGTAAACTCTTGAAATACAACAATGAACTGGCTGGGCCACTGACCATACATATGGTTAGAAAAGTGCTGATTAATATCGGAGAGTGTGTCAAAGTTCTGTCTGTTTATGTTTTCCTTGCTTGAGAAGTGGAGGTAAGTGTTTTCACTGGTCTTAAAAGGTACTGCAAAGACAAACTAAATTCTATAGAAGACTGTATATTTCTCTCTGGTCTCGTTAGAGGAAAGAATCATTTACTGACATCATTCATACTGTCTGGCAAAATATACTGAAATATGAAAAAGGGTGGAGTCCATAAGGGAACTGAGTAGCTGTGGTGCTGTTCTAATGCCGTTAAATGACACCACTTTGTCATCATTGTCTCTGTAGTCCATGAACCTTCTGATACCAAAGTACACGTGTTATCACAGCCTTTACCTTAATCTTAACTGTGGATAGTATGTGCTATTTATGGGAAATTTTCCATGCAAAACTTTTTTTGCATCATTTCATTTCAAAATCTGGAGTTATTGTTTCATTCCTTCAATAAGAACTGAATTGCTGTCTTCATATTTTTTTCTGAGGACTTGTGTAACAATCAGAAAAGTCCAATTCATGTTTTTTTTTTTTTTTTTTTTTTTTTAACACTTTTTTTTCACTCAGTGCTGAAATACTGATGAATGTTTTCCTCCTTACTGTTTTAGGAAGTGTTTGTAGCTCTTACCTTACTCAAAATTATCAGCTTCCAGTGTTAGACACAATGTTTGTAAGAAAGAAACACCATGGAAAAGATTTTGGGCTAATGATGCTGGAAGACTTTGTGGATTCCTTTACTGAAGACAAACTTGGCTTACGATACCCGCTGTCATCCTTCATGTACACAGGCAAGATCTTTGATTTATTCTTCTAGTAGTCTTTGTTTTCTCTTTATATCCAAATGAGTGGTAGTGTTCAAGTTCTAAGAGAGTGCTCCATGTTCATGGCTGTGTCATCACAGATATCACAGATAGTTGAGATTGGAAGGGTCTCTGCAGTTAATCTGATTTAACCCTCATGTTCAAGCAGGATCAGCTAGAGCAGGTTGTGCTAGAGCAGGTTGTGCTGGACCATATCCATCTGGGTATTGCGTATATCCAAGAATGGAGACTCTACAACCTCTCTGGGCAACCTGTTCCAGCACTGAACCGCCCTCACAGTAAGGGATTTTAAAATGTCCTTCCTTCTCTTCAGTGAATATTAAAAACCCTCACTTGGGTAAAATAATGAAATATTTTGTTCAAAAATTTTAATCCTCTCTGTGTGACATTTGATTACTGGCTCCCTGTTCACTTTCTCAGAATGTCTGGTCAAGTGAGCATTCTTGGCTATGTTTTAAAATAAGTATAAGGAGGCAAAGTTTTAGTGTACAAGGAGAACACTGCTCTATCCCTAACAGCCCAAGGAGGAGACGATATCTAGGAAGTGACAAACTATCTGGAAATCATGTTGCTCGGGATTGTTTATGTTCAAGCAAGCAGAGCTGCGTTTGCCCAATTTCTCAAGGCTTTTTTTTGTCTTGTCCAGCTCTTGGTACATCTGCCAGGCTTCCCCCTATTCATGTTTTCATCATGCCTCTTTGCTAAGCCACTGGAAACTTTCTGCTCTTAAAATACTCCACTCTGCAATTGGATCTGAGTAGACCTTGTTTGTTAGGCTTAAGCTGGCCAACTGTCTTGAGCACAATTTAATGACTAGTGAATTTCCCTGGCCAAGAAGTGATATATTAGGATCTTGTCTGGAGAGGTTATGCCTCAGTAGAGAACTAGTTGAAAACTGGCCATTTTCCTAGGACCCACTATGAAATAGTGTCATAATAAGCTTTTCCATGTGCATGTTTGCTACATACGGTGGGAGCAAAAAGGGGAAGGGATAGCAGAGAAGAAAGTATTCCAGAAGTGGATGGTAAGTGGATGATAGTACATGGGATTCAGTCACAATGTGTTTGCATTTCCAAAGAGTGCTTTTAACAAAGGCCTATAAATGTAACCGTGGAAAGTGCTTAAACCTGATGGGAAGGATTTAATGAGAAAGATGGTGAAGGGATAGCAGGCTGGACCACTTGTTCAGTAGCTCTGTTTTTGGTGGCTTATGTGTATGATGGAAGCTTTCCATTTAATTTATTTCGGATAAACTTATAAGTATATAGTATACAAAACAGGACTTTTTTTTCTCTTAAAATATTTTTTTCCAGTTTGTAAGCGCTACTTTGAGAAGTACCCTGGGGATCATGATCTTTTATGGGAAGTGGAGGGAGCAGGACACTGGCACCAGCGGACTCCTATTACCACCGTATTGCAAAGGCAAAAACTCAGAATTACAGGTATGAATGGTTTATTTTGTTACTTTATGGCACTGTAAAAGTTTTTCTCTGTGCTGTTTTTTCTACAGGGACTCCCTTGAACATTTCTCATGGAAAGTAATAGAGAAATTTTATTTGTCCTGAGGTCTTGTGAGATCATGTTGAGAAAGGCTAATTGTTAAACAAAGATACTATAATCTTTCTTTTTTCCTTCTGCCCCTTTTAACTACTTTTAACAGAAGAGGCCTCACAGAAGGAAAGTATGAGCTTCTGGACAGAGGGGTATTTACTGCAATCAGCAGTAGGATCTGAAGCAAAGGAACAGAACACGAAGCCAGCAACACAGCTAAGTGTAGGTACACAGAATGTTTTCAATCTCTTAAGACTCTCTCAGCCTTTTTATATTCTTCTATAATCATGTAATGCATCTTGTTCTATTCTATCATCTTTAATTACTGAAGATAAAGAACAGATAATATTTTTAACTTTTGAAAAAGTTTTTAAAAGTTTATTGAAGTTCAGAAATGAATTATAGCGGATTGATGTGTTTGATAAAACAGTATGTTATGCTTGTTTGATATTTGTTTCCATGTATGTACTGACTTTACACAGATGACTAACCTTGGGCTAAAAATGTATTTTGTTGGGGTTTTCCCCATCATTATTCCCCTGAATGAAAGGGGTCTGTGTCACAACTGCCAGTGTCTAGTAACTTGAGCTGCTCGCAGGCAGCTTAGAGGAGGAGAATATTTAACTGTCTCAGGGATTAAACTCTCCAGAAAGGCTGTTGAATAGTCGCATCATCACAGGAATGGGGAGAGAAAAGACAAGTGTTTATAGAACCGCTCGCTCGCATCATAGTTGAATATGGTGGAAAGTGTTTAGTTTGCATTCAGGGTTATATATTGTCCACACAGAAGGATTACAGCTTTCTTTATGGGTATTTAAAATCTTTGCCTGATTTCAGCTATGTATGGGTATGTAGTTAAGAATATTTGTGTGAGTATCAGGCATCTGTTCTTCCATTCCACTTGTGTACCAAGACTACACAGAATGCTCTTGGGAATAGTTTATACCTCCAAAGACAGGGAGGATAGATTTCTGTGTTTCAGACCATCTGTATTATTAAGATGTGACTATGTTCTCATAAAAGTCAGTGGCTTATTGAATCATGAAAATGGGAAATAGTATTTGAATTGGTGCTTTAACCCATTTGATATAAAATTTAAATGTAAAGCCTAAATCAAATGTCTGTTTTCATAGTTGAGAAAATTAACATTTCCCAAAACAAAACTGATGGCAAAGTAGTGATGCTTTTAATATGTAGATGATGGTAATGTAGCAACTTAGTTGCATTTGACTAGTATAATAGTCTTTGATTTGTAAGACTGTTTTGAGCATTATCACTGGCCTACAGATTCACATAGATTTATGAAACGATTTTGCTGAGATGATCAGAATGCCTATTTTGGTTGCAGAATTATATGGATGTACTTGGAATAGCAGAGGAATCTTAATAGTTCTTAGGGTTCTTTTGTGGTTGTGAGTTAAGAATTCAAGCACTGTCTTTTGCCATGATCAAAAAGATGATGGTAGATACTGGGTTCCCAAACTCACCTGCTAGGATTGCTGAATGATCTTTTCTGGCATCTGCACTATCTGTATGGAGTTCTGCAAAGTTTAAAAGCTGGTGAACTGTTAAACAAAACAGAACACTGCCATCCCTGACACCTGGAAAAAAAAATCCCCAAATGCTGTATTTTATTGCATGTCATAATAAATATACAAGATACAAGTGTGAAACTGTTGTGCTAAATTTCCTCATCTACTCTGGTCTAGATTCTGGGATTTCTACAAGAAGAGGAGGAGGAAAAAAAGACATCTAGCAGTTAATTTTATGGATACCTGCTATATACCGGTTACAAAAAACTCGCTAGTGTTGTTTGCAGTGTCCAGTTATGCAGAAGTCTGATCTTGTGTGTTGGATTCTGTTCAGGACCAGATGATCAAAAACTTATGTCTGTTGAGACAGAAGACATAAATGCATAATAATTTTATATATATACACTTTATAAACTTATAGAAAATATATATGTATTTTAAATTAAGAATTGCTACATTCAGTTTTCTGTAGTATAATGACTATGGAAAAATGTTTCAGAAGGATGCAGTAAGAGAAAGGAAGATGAATATATTTAAAATAACATTGGTCTTCCTTTTGCTTTAGGCTGAATCTCCAAAAGGCAAAGAATCATTGGATGTCCATGCAAGCACATCTGAAGGTAAAAGTAACACTGACTGTTAGTGTTGTGATTATAATGAATTACTAGTTCAGCGGGCTCTTTGTAGCTTAGTTTATTCATCTGCAAAACAGGTGAAAGCTCTAAGATGCTGGGATCCAATTCATAAAATGAATTGTAATAAGTCTTAGTAACAAGGCTATATATGTGTATTCAGAAAAACAGGTACCATGGTAAAATGCTGCTTCACTTTTCTCTTGCACTCATTTGCCTTACTTGAAATGATTAGGGGAAAAATTCTGTGTGCAGTCTTCCCTAAATTGATTTTCTTCACTTGTGTTTGTTTATATGTTTTCCCCTTCTAAGAGCCTACTGTAACACCTGTTTCCATTCGGACACGAAGCAGTCATTTAAAACGCCCCAGGATAGGAAAAAATAGCCAGGAATCTGAACCTGAAATTTCCAAAGGAGATGAGGAAAATGCTGTTCACGTGTCAGAAAGCAGGTAAAGGAGCCCACACTATACTAATATTATTATCTGGTTGCTTAAGCAGTCACAAACTGCAGGGGTCTACACCAGTGTGGCACTTGGTATTTCCACTCCCCTTTTCCTACTTTGCTTGCTTGAAAATAAAACCTGGTGTGAGAAAGGATTTCAAATGGCACCTGAAGAGTGGTTGTGCCAAAACTTCTGGTGTTTCTGAAAGCTCAACAGATGTTGGAAAGAACAGTAAAAAGAGAGGACTGAGGATCTGTTTGAGAGGAGTAGGTTCTGTTGGAAACTGGTTTGCATTAAGGTAAAAACATCAGTATTCACACAGCATGATTCCTTATAATAGTATAACTGGACATTTATCCACCATGTTATGTGCAATTTTGGGGGAGAAGTCCCTTTCTGACATCTTATGGTACAGCTGAATAAAATCTGACTATTTAGTTTGTGGGATGGTTACTGCTTGCCACTTAATAACAAAATAGTTATTGCAACAAAATTGTTGCAGGAAGTGATCCTTCGCTAAAGAAAAATCCTTTTGATAAATCCTGATTTAGAGCCATCACATCAAGACTTATATCCTAGAAAAAAAATAGGCTTATGTTCATACTGTTGCTAAATAATAAAAAAAAAAATCTGCGTGTGTGTTACAATAGTTCTTACAAGACAAGAAATCCATCCAGAAAGCAAATATATGGTTATTTTAGTAAAAGCTCCTTCTTCCCTGCTCCTCTGTGTGTGAACATAATGTACAGTCACAGACACATTTTATTTCTCTTTCTTCCCTTCCCTTCTCCTCCTTCATGCCTGAAAATCTGTCTTTTTTTGAGAAAGGAAAAAAAGAAATCTGTCTTTCTGAAAAGAATCTGATTATTTCCTGGGAAATCCCTCAAAGTTTTGTTCTATTAGATTTCATTTAAAACAAAAGCCCCAAACCAGAATTTCCCGTGCAGCTGGGTATTCTATTGCAGTGCTGTTGTAGTGGACTTGCAACACATGGGATGCAGCCTGTGCAAACCTGCAGGCCTCCTGTAGCTCAGCCCTCAGACATCTCTTTTTGCGATTTGTTCTCCATGAAGAAGTTTGACCTACTTTCACGAAATGGATTTGGTTTCAGCTGGCTGCCACGCTAAGTGGCTTCCCGGGTTCCCTCATGTAGCCACAGCCTAGTTTTTGCCTGCTGCTTGTTCTGCGGGACTGCGGAGCCGCAGTGCTGTGCGCAGCGGCCTTGGGACAGGCCACGTGGCAGGGCCTCGCTTTGCCACAGATTCAGAAATCCTGACTTGTGACTACTAATAGTTGACTACTTGAGTATGAGAGGATGCTGGTCATTGGAAGTGAGTATTTTGGGCATTGCAAGGTGGACTCCAACAAGAGGCTGCTGCCGCTGTGAACGAGCGGTGTAATGTGGTTCTGAGCTACAGTGAACTCTGATGGCAGTTTGTGCCTCCTTCCATGGGCATAGCAAGCAGAGCAGGGTCATCCCTCGGAGGTTTGTTCTCTGCTTAGAGCTGCTTTCCTAGCAAGGCCTCCCTCTCAGCCATTTGGCACGAGTCCCTCTAATGCATGTTCAATATAAACATAATTGCTTATGAAGCTGCATAATTTTTAACTGTTCCTGCAGCAGGTGAGGCAAAGTAGTTTCTTCTTCTCTCACCCCTTTGTAGTTTTTAAAAACTTGGTAGATTACTTTTTTTTTTTTTTTTTAGTTTTCAAAATAACAGATTTAGAGAAGTTTACACACACTGGATGTGAGATAGATGTCTGTACTTTATAGTTACTGCAGCAATTTTGTCTGGTTAATATCTCTCACATCTTTAAGAAATAACCATTCTTTAATGCAATTATATTTCTGAATTTGTATTTCCCGCAGTGTGAGATATAACAACTTTAAAGTTGGACATGAGAAAAATTATAGAATCACAGAATGCCTAAGGTTGGAAGGGACCTCTAGAGGTCACCTAGTCCAACCCCCCTGCACGCTCAGGGCCACCTAGAGCACGTGGCACAGGGCTGCATCCAAGCGGGTCTTGAAGATCTCTAGGGAAGGAGACTCCACAACCTCTCTGGGCAGCCTGTGCCAGGATGATTTCTTTGCTGACCACCAAAGTTATGTATTTATTAAAAAAAAAAAAAAAAAGTAACTATCTTAATATCTGCTGCAGACTGGAACCACTTGCCCACCCATCTGAAAACTTAGAAGACTTAGCAGAAGAACCAGAGGAGAATGCTGTCGAGAATGATGAGGAGATGGTTGTAGACAATGAGGATCAGTCTGCATCGGAAACAGAGTTACATGCATCAGCCCCTGAGAAACGGACTGAGAAGGAGGTGAGTTGGGTGTCAACGGGCAATAGTCAAGCCAAGGGATATGCAAGTGACAGTGATGATAGATGGCAAGTTTTCAATACGAAACTGCACTTTCTGTTAAATATTGTTCTTAGCTGCCTTGATGCATGTCTTTATTGACTCTTAAATTTTCATACCAGTGCTTTTAAGAACTCTGCATTAAAAGGTACAGCTGTGCAGAATTACTGTTGGGGGAACTTTCTGTTTGCTTACTTTTTTTTTTTTTTTTTTTTTTTTTTTTTTTTTTAAGGGTTTATAGGTTTTTCAATAAAGTTTTTTTTATCCCTGTTTATTGAAATTTCTNGTGAATTTCTAGCCTGTGTAATGAGAATTTCTAGCTTTTGTAATTGTTTCTGTCCCACTCAGATATTGGGGAGAGTTGGAATAGGGTCAAGAACTGATCCAATATATCTAAGGAAAAAAAGGTTAACTGAAAGAGCTAATAACTGATACACTTCAGTGGCTGCTGTTTTTCTTTTTTTTTTTTTTCTTTTTCTTCCTGACTTTATATGTTTACAACACTTTTCTATTTAAATTCAACCGTTTTTTCACAAGTCTTGTTATTAACTGAATTCAAATCTGGGAGTACCCACGGTGTCCAACAATATCTCCAGAATTTTATGTTCCTACTGATCTGTGAGCAAGTAGAGCTTACGCCTGTTGGTTCTTCAGCCTACAGTTTGAAGGCATGTCTGCAACTTGCGTACTTGTGAGATGTATAAAAAGCACTTAACTCTTTTGCTAGCAACAGTGTAAGTCACAGTGAAACTATGACTTTCACTTAAGTGAAACTGCAAACTGAAATCATAAATGTACCCACTGATGTCTGGCAACAATGACTGGGCACACCCTTGACTTAAAAATATGGTTTTCAGGAAATTCCACCGGAACCTTTTAATGGTGAAGTAGCAGAAGGAAGTGATAAGACCTTACTTTCGGCTGAAGAGGAGACTGTAAATGAAGTTTTAAGTGGTGATTCAAAATTGCAGTCTGAAAATCGAGAAGAACCCTTAACCCTGCTTATGCCATTAGTCCTTGAACCTCCAGCAAAACCTTCAGAAGACACTGTATCAGATAAGGTGAGAGAAGTGCAGCAACACTTTTAAGTCATTCTTGTTGGTGTATATCCTTTGTCTTTTCTGTATAGTTCACTGAATGCACATTTTTATTTGTTACCTAATGGATAGAAAGCAGCTTTTCCTGTCATCGCTTTTTCTTGGAATAAAAAATATCAGGGCAGATTAAATCAATTAATAAACAGACTCTATTAAAGTTTATTTTAATATACAGAAGCAGGGAGTGCATGCACCTAGTACCTAAGAGAAGGATACTCCTGTTTGCCTTGCCAGTTGTGAAACAGTTATTTCTCGCTACAGGAGTCAGATACACATGAAAAGTCACAATTTTGGTTTGTATGGTTTTCTGTGATAAAGTGTACAAGCAATTAATTGTTGGTACTACCAATTGAGACTACCCCTCTAGAATACAGATTTTATTGGTTTGGGTTTATGATATTATGTTATGTTATGATGGTAAAGCAGATTGTTATGGGACTTTATGCTAGCAAAGTGATGTTAATTATTTCTGTTTAAAAAAAATGGTGTGGGGGGGAAGACAGTTTAATTTCAGAATGTTCATGTTGCACCTGAGCCCAAATTACAAATTTGGAAGTAGAAATCAGTCTCTGAATATCAAATGCAGCTGCAAAGGTATTTTATGCCAAGAAGAAGACTGATTTGTTGACCATGCATGTAATACTGAGAGCTGCTGAACAGCAAAATTTTCTCTGAAGTCCCTATGTAAGAGTTTTCAATGTTCCATATCTTGTATCTTAAACTTAATTGTCCTTTTGATGTCTCCTCTTTTCCCCTCCCACCGCAAAAAAAAAGATTTTAAATGCAAGTAATTCAGAGGTGCTGACTGCAGAAGCTACCCCTTTAGAGAAGGGTGGCACTGAAGAAGAGCAGCAGGAAGCTGAAAAGAAGAAATCGTCGAAGGAAGAAAATTCAGCTGCTTTGGCTCCAAGGGATGAACCCTCGGACAATGGCCTGCCAAACTCGGTGGTGACCGAAACAGCAGCAGAACCTGCTTCTGAAAACATGTCGCCCAAAACAACTTCCTCTGTTGAAGAGCAAAATGAGGAAGCAGGGCACAGCTTGCAGGAGGCCCCCATTGCCGTTGGTCAAAGTTCTTTGATAATGGTTGAACTCGAGGGTGTTTCTTTTCAGCAGCCTTCTGGACAGGAGGGCCAGAAGAACCAGGCAGACGAGCAGCCTGAAGAGTCTGCAGAGCAGCTGGATCAGTACACGCAGACTGCGTCGGAGAAGGCTGCCGACAGCAGCTCTGAGGAAGCAGAGATTGAGGTACCCATTGTAGATCGGAGAACCTTGAGGAGAAAGGCCAAAGGTCACAAAGGTCCACCCAAGAAAAAAGGAAAACCAGCCTAAAAAGGAAATAATAATTCATCTATTTGTAAGAAAGTTATTATTTTGTTTAAAACAGTAGGATATAACCAAACCATACAGGACACAGGAGACACATTCAAAATATTGTGTTGGACTTCTTTTGGGGATATATCACCTTTTCTCAAGTTTTCTTGAATTTTTAACCTCTATACTTTGAATTTCATCAGAGCATGAAAGTAAAGGCCAGTCTCCTCCTTTTATAAAGGATTCATGCTGAATAATGCAGAAGTTGTGCTAGCAAAGAAAAGTTTGTGTATTTCAGGTGGCAGCTTGGGAAGAAAATGGTCAATAGGCCAGGAATGGTCTGTTAAGGTTACTTAAATTCCCATAGACATCACTCTAGAATTTTTATAATCTTGTGCTCTGTACTATGGAGAGAAGCAGAACTAGGAATATCCTTCCTCTTTTCTTGTTTCCTTTGCATAGGCTTTCTCAGATGAGTTTAAAGAATGTGAGATTAAGTAATTCTAGTTTTCAAAATATACAATCAGGTATAACTCAGATCAACATAAGCAGCGTCTGTGTTTTGCTAAAATCAGACTGGAGACTTTCCCTTTCTGATTCCCAGCTACTATCTGCTAATGACCTGAAATAGCCGAGTCAGCAGAGACAGTGTCAACACAGTGTTTACCATAGCACACTCGAATAATCAAATTCTTTAAGGAAAGATTTAGAGATGTCAACACAGTAAACTGTTTGTAGCTTCCAAAGCGAGTGTTTTGCTATGTGTATAGTTTTCTAGAATATATGCAGTGCAGATTTCAGTACACAGAGTTGTTAACTGCCTTCCTAACTATTTGCTTGTGTTATATGATACTTGATGACTGACTTGTTATGGTTCAGGAAAAGAATTTTGCGGTTTTTGATCTAGCACTGGTCTGAATGGAAGTGGTGCTTTGTGTTTTCAGAATGCTTAGCTGGTGCTTTGGGTAATTAAAATGTGTTTGCCAGATGTGTGACTCCTGTGTGCTCTGGCACTGCAGGTAGATGTGACATTCATTAGTGTGAGTATTAGTGGGGATTTAAGCAAATGCTTGTTTGCTAAACTTCTATGCCTTTAGGAATTAGTAGAAGATTGCAGCAAATACTTTTGACTCCTGCTTTCTTTTTCTAACTTGGATGTCATTCCTGGGATGGTAACTTCCCAGCCTATTGCTTTCTTAAAAGCAGCAACAAAGCTTTGCTATATACAAACAGGCAGAAATCAAATCAGGCCATTCAAGCATGTTTCCCTTCAGAGGGACTCTTGGCAAACATATATTTGACTTAAACTACCACATATGCTGTAAGCTATTTCCTAATTTGCTATAGGTTTCTTTCAATAAATGAAGCTCCTCTCAGAATGGGTTAAAAACTCATGAATAAGAAAGAACAGTGGTTCTAGGAATAAGGAAGAGCAGTGCTTCTAAGGACAGGAAATCACACAACTATTTGTGAGAAATAGTTTTCTGTCCATCTTTTCTAAGGTTAGTAACCCAGTCTCCTACAGTGTCTTGAAAAGAGGTATCTGGAAATTGATGTTTAGGATTTCTAAATACCGGGTTCACTTGAATAATTGCAATGCTGTCTTAATTTTTATTTCCCTATGAAGCAAATGCAAGAATCTGTTCTTATATTTTTATGCTTATACAGTTTAACTATATTTATAAGATGTTTTAACTGTGTAAGATACACTCTTACCTAATTGGCTGAAATGAACAGAACCATGCTCCTTTTTAATTTGTTCAGAGACACTTAAAAGAATGGGTTTTTAGAACTATGGATTGCCTAAGCTTTGGATTTAGGGTACATTTGGATTTACTGAGGTAAACTGGGTTTCTGGAGTTGCACTTAGCTGTAACGTCTTAGAATGTGCAGGTACAGCCATGCATCCTTGCTAAATGTTCAGGACCTTTCATGATTGTTTATAAGCTTATTCAAGTGAACCTTAAGCATTCCTGAAACTAAACATTTTCTATGAAGTGTGTGAGACAATTTCTGTCGTCTATAATATGGCTTCTCTTTCTAATTTTAAGATTTACTGTAAAAAGGTGAGAACATGGTGGCTAGAAAATCTGTATTGCATTGATAGGAGCCAGGCTTTTGGAGGATTGATGCCAGTTAAAATGGAGGGTTGAATGAACTATATTGTAACTCACTCTTTTGTTTGTTAGAGTAAGCTTTCCTAAGCATTAATCTGTTGATTTCTTCAATTGATAAAAATGTATCTTCTTGTAATAATTCAAGGATTCTTTTGTTTATGAAAGTCCCAGTTATTTCAATTGTTTGAACTGGATTTTTGATGCGTATGTTTATATCACTTATATTCCCTTTTATGGTTAGAAAACAGTGTTAATGAGAAAAGGTCAGTTCACTTATTTGGCTTGTTCTTTTCACAGCTAAGTCAGCACTGATTTCAGTTAATAACTTATTTTTACAATGTACAAGTTGAATACGTAAGTATTTCAGCAGTGCTATTGGATTGTCAGACTTGGATTCCACTGAGCTCAGCTAGATTTCTGATCTAACTTCAGTGAGTTTGGGGTGGGGGAGGGGGAGGGAGTCAGATGTGTGAATTTAAGTTCGGTGTTTTAAGTGTACTCTTGAACAGCTATTTCTGTAAACTGAGGTTACCTAAGACAGCAGCTACTGGCCTGATTGTTAATAGAATGGGACAGTCGAGGTGTCATTAGAAATTGAGACCTGAGGTGATCTGGGAAAACTAGTCAGTTCTAGCTGTGATTGCAACAGTACTTTGAAGTACAGGGCACTGTTTATTTTCAGTAAGAACTTACGTGGCATTGATGATCTTGAAGTAAATACTAAGTTGCAAATCTCAAGTACTGTCATGAAGTCAGTGTTGCTCGCAGTACTGATTGATTGTCCCATTGGAACCACAGTTTAGTAGTTTGTACCTTCTGTTATATTAATGCAAGAGGACATATCTGACTACTGTGGTGACTCAAGTGTTTTACCTTTAGGCGGGGAAAAGCAGACTTTTTTTTAGGCTTGGACAGTTTTTTTTTCTTTCCTCTGTTAAGTCTGGCCTATTGCCATTGAATTGTTGAAGAATTTTTAAGATCTTACCACACCAGCAATCAACAATTAAAACACTGACTTTCTACAACTTTGTACCAAATATTATTACAACATGCTTTGGAACTACATGTGTACAAAAAAGGCAAGCAGTATTATTTTTGAGCTTTATTTAGTCTAGCAATAGAGCTTAAAGAATGTTAATTTGTGACTTCAGCCTTGCTTTTCAATGGTAAATGGTTTTGTATTTGAATCCAGCATTTGTTCAAATGTCTTTCTTGTGCTGCTTGTTAAATTTTAACAGATGTTGCTTTGGTTTTCCCAATTTTGGGGTCTTTTTCTCATTTCATGCAGAATTCTTGTTTATTGTTCTCATGCTTCATAGCCCTTTACATGAAAATGTGTATGTCTGCAAAAAGTATTCTTAACTTATTTTAAATTAAGTCTGACCTTAGGTTGTTTCTCTTTAATACCATTTCATTCTGTAGATGTCAGTAAGAAAATGGTCATTTACAATGGCATCAACATTACTAAGTTAAACATAGCAATAAATAGGCCTAAGTTTCAGCTTATCTGCTCTGAGTGACCTTTATAAAATCTTTTTCCCAAGAAAATACACTTCTAAATTTATTTTCATAAATGTGGTGTTAGATGTTTTCTTAAGTAGTGATACCCTGTTATAAATTTGCTCTTTAAATAAATCTTATGAAAGATGTGTTGCTATTGTACAGTACTGTACTAAGTCTTGTTACAGTGTATTTCAGTTTTTCTTTTCTTTCTTTGTTTTTAGTATTGTCTTGACTGGTTTCAAAATGTTTTGAACTAGTAATTAAACTTATATTTTGATTTTTTTCTCACCTTTTTTTAGTATTTGATCCCTCTCTGCTATACTGAAGGCACTTTTATAATTGCATTGCTACTGCAAAATGCATAGCTCTCAAACTTAGCACTATTTTACAGTCCATCTACCAAGGAGCTTTAAAAGCTCAGAATTATTAAATTATTTTTGTTAACCTATTAAAGCAATTTGTTGAACTTCAGTTGGCTTATACGTCAGTTGGCTTATACATCAATCTTTTTTAAGAAGAACAGGTTATTCTGAACGTTACGGTTAGATGATCTGTAGTTTACACTCTCCTGCATATTTAGTTTAAAAAAAAAGGCATTTCAGTCTAGTTAGTCTATTTTGTTATAGATGAGGCAAATAGAAATTCTGCAATACATTCCCTACAGAACTTCTTTTCTTCAAAGGTCTGTATGGTGTTACAGACTTTGAAAGATTTGCACAGCTCTATCAAAACATTGCAAGAATGGCTTTTTCATTGCAAATGTTTTTATTATTCAGTTAACAAGAAATCATATATTTGCAACACAGCAGATGTACCAGTATTCCTGAGGTACCCGTACTCCACAGCAGTGAAGTAGGAAGAGAAAACCCGGCTGTGCAACAAAAAAGTGAACACTGGTCGATAATGCCCAGCAAAAGGTGAAACAGGAGCTCCTTAAATGCAGGCTCACTTACCTTGACAAAATACTTTCTGTCCAAGCAAATGACTTAGCTGCTTGCAACCCTCTCAGCTTCAAATCTTTTATTCACAAAAAAAGTAAACTGATAAAATGACCTGTAACTTAACATGATTTTTAACACATGATCCTAGATTAGACTCAGTAAGAGGGGAAAACAGTTTTTGTTTTTAATATATTAAAAAAAACCCTCTATTGCGAAGTGTAAGAGAAATTATCAAGTTGGTACAAAAAGTGGCCAGTTTGACTTCTTGACTAGAGTTACAAGTCTGGAAGTACTATTAGGGTCACAAATCCTCCAGCCACTTTAACCATCTTTCTGCTTTGAGGTGGCTGATTGCTGCAGAAGTAAAGGTTTGGGGAGGAGGGAGGAGAGAAAAGCTGTGTGTCTATATACCAGATGGGAAGGTAGAAAGATGATGGAGACAAATTCTTCCCATTTGTGCCATGACGAGAGGTTATGGGCATATATTGAAATAAATGAAATTCCACCTTTTTAATCTGAGGGAAAAGTCCCCTTTATTTATTTTTTTATCAACACCCTTACCATTTAAACTGGAACCAGCTGCCCAGAGCTTGTAGAGTCTCCATCACTGGAAATATTCAGCATCTTACTGGACCATGTCCTCAGCAGCCTGTTCTAGTTGCCTTTGTATAGCCTAACGCTCTGCTTAACACAATCTTCACAGGTCCTTTCCAGCAGGAACCATTCTGTGATTCTGCTTTACCTGCCAGGCTGCGTCCCTTCTCTGGCTTAGTGTATGTATGACATGAACACAGTAAGTGCTAGTCTTAAAACTGTCATTACTGTAAAGACCATAAAAAAAAAAAGAGCTGAAAAATGTTCACACTCTGGCTTCTGAACTAACTTAACAGCTTTGGAAGCCCTTCTCTTAAAACACTGAGGGTTAAAAATGTTCAGAAAACTGGAAAAACTCTAATATAATGATTGGCCTTCATAATGATTAAATGATTAATGATTTAATCATTTAATACTGATTAAAAGCTGATTTAATCATTTAATACTGATTAAAAGCTCTCTGGCTTCAAATAACTTTTTAAGGGTAGAAACACAAGGTGAGTGTGTGTATTTGTACCAGTAGATGGTGCTAAGTTTATCAGCAAATTTTTGATTGCTAGAGTTTGCATCTCTAGAAGATTGCTGATACAGTATCACTGATAACTTCCTACTTAGAAGCAGTGCTGATTTCTTGTATTTTCAGAGATTGCAAGCTAAATACTTCATTCAAGTTAAACTGAAGTCAAAAGCATCAACTGGCCTATGTGTAACTGCCATGGCTACAAGTAGCAGTATCAGTGTTGTCATGCCCTATTTGAATTTTACATTATCCTAAAGCCACCCGGACTTTACAATTTGAACTTATAAACTGTTCTCCAAAGCAGTACTTGTTCTTTCCTGCACTGCAGTTATGGATAAAGAGAGAAGAAAGAAGGAAAGTAAAATAAAAAAGAAATAATCATCCTTCTAGTCATCTTCTCCCCGCCCCGGTGCTGGTGTTATCTTTAAGTGCATGCTGCTAAATGGCCAACTACCAAATTAAGAATGTTTAATTTCTCATGTCAGTCTACAGTAAGACTTTGGCTGCATTCATCCAGTTGTACTGATTCTCCAGAAGCAGAATACCAGTTCATGGGCCTTCTCTACCTGCAGCTCTTGCAGCAGGTTCCTAGTCTTGCTATTCTGGGATATAACAGCTGCCTTCTCTGACATTAAAAACTGTAGGCAGAATATTTATGCTATGAATTTAACGAAAAAACTGTTACTGGGAAAACAAGATACTTTACGTCAACTCCACACCATGTCACCAAAATATGAAAATTGCTTCACTTTATTTGGATAATGTTCAGCTGAACAGCCTTAATATATAAATCTGAGCAGTCAGTCTGGCAAGTTTAAGTTCCTCACCAGCTTGTGGGGTCAGTGCTCTTCAGTTGTTTGAACATTCCAGAGATCTTAAGCTTGTTGAAACTGCACTGATTTTGCTTGTGTCCATCACTTTGTCTCAGATGCTACTTAGACAAGTAGAACTGCATTAATACAGCCATCATTTTCTGGATTGTTTGTTACTTGTGCATATTTCCCTAAAAAGAAAATGGAGTTAGATTTAAGTATCTACAGAAGCTTGAAATAGTTTGCACATAATAAACCAAAACAGAATTTTCCATGTTTGCATCTTTAATCCACTGCTTTGTTTGGAAGTCTAGGAAACTCCTATTCCAAGAAAAATACATTTTAAAAATCGAAACCTAGTTTTTGCTGAGCTGGAAATTAGATTTTTAAAGTATTTTTTCAGGCTGTTTTGCATTTTGTGTCATTTCAAGTTCTCAACAGGGAGGCT
>VWPW01002650.1:187-191514 GCA_013389825.1 Crypturellus undulatus | reverse complement strand
TGGTTTCTAAAAGGAAGATTTAGAATTCTGTGACTCTTGTGTCTGTCAATTGTGTCCCAGCAACTCTGACTTATAAAATCACTTTGGGAAATTTGCTGACCCTTCTTTAAAGTCAAATTTGAAAGCTATCCAGTCTTTCTAGCATTATTCTTGCCATGAGCAACTTGCTTCAGACCACTACTGGCTACAAAATGCCCAACTCTTAGCCACAATCATTACCAGTGTACTTGTGTATCTAGCTTTTGCTTGAGGCTCATCTTTACCTGCCCTTGTATCCCTGAAATATTTTGATTTTGCTTCCAGTATGACAGCCTGGACTAGCCTTATTAGCAGAAAATGTTGTGACATATTCTGGTAATCTGAAAGTATATAGAAAGAACTAAAATTCGCTGTATTGTAAAATAAAAAGCAAAGCTCGTGTTCCAAGCAGTAACTGATATATAGCAGTGATCCTTTTGGACAGAGAAAGCAGTTACATATAAAATTAGATCTAGAGGAGTATTTGAGTAATAGCACAATAATCTTGCTTCTTGTCAGGAATTATGGCAGAGAAAATCCATGCTCTGTACTTTGATAATATGATTTCAGTTAAAACTATCACAATAATTTAATAAATGAAACCACCCTCTTCTTCTGATTCAAGTATGCATCACTACAGGGTTCTTACGATGGAAACCAATCTGACCTAGATTTCAGAAAGCTTGACCATTATCTCTCAGAATAAAATCTGAGAGATTTTTTAAAATCTCAGAATAATTTTCCCAATTCCCCTTTGTGACCTTTTCTTACTGAATTTTCTTTATCTATGGTACATTCATGATTTACTATTCCCCAACATAGTGACAGTTAATGTTGTTGTCTTTTTTTTTTTTTTTGGAAGACTGAGTTTTCTGCAGCTGTTGCAGAGAAAACAACATGGTAATAACTAAGAGCTAGTACAGAGACAACAAACCAGTTTTTAGAGGCTGTACGAAAGTAGCTGATGGAGGAATACTTCACTGGGCCAGTTACCTCATTCCCTAAAGTAGAAATAATCAATATTATTCACTCTTTCAGCATATCAGGGTCCTCTGGCATACAAGGAAACACTTAATGCAGCTACACCTAACACTTGCTATTTCTTCTAGGTAGATACATAGCATAAACTGCCAAAAGATTGACTGGAAGCTGGAGTCAAGTGTCATATTAAAGCTTCAAGTTAGTTGAAACATGAAAGTACTAATTTTAAGTATGGAAGTGCAAGAGATAGAGGAAGCCACCTTAAGAGCCAAGCTTAACTGTTCTGTTGTAGCAGTCGGTAGGACAGGATGAAAGCTAAAAAAGTTATTTTACCAAACCAGGAGAAAGTGTAGTGGAGACAGACTGGACTTCATGCAGATTTTCTGACTTTGTGATTATGATGTAATTATATAACTACTTTTAATACTAATTATGCTTCCTACATCTGGCATCTTCTTGATTCTACCACTACATTCAAGATAAAAAACAGAAAAAAAACAAAGAGCAGCAAAAAGGAACAGACAAACAGAAGGAACTGTTTGGAACTGGCACTGAAATCAGAAGAGCTTCATTAAAGTTTTGCTACAAATTTGGGTCCAGATCACTACACTGCACAGTCTTAAAAACAAAATATGGGCTACTATCTGAATACAGCCGCACATACACACAATGCCAATGTTTGGAAAGGGAAGACTGATATACAATATTTTAAAACATTTTCCTAGATATCTATTTTTTCAAAAGGTTTTGCAAAAGTGAAATTTGTTCCACAGTAAGACAGTGGATTATACAGAAGACAGACTACTTTAAATTTTGTTTGGCATGTGACTTTAGAATTTTATCCATGATTAAACTTTTAAATCAAAATATATGAAATATGATAATAGAAAAAAACAGTATTACATAAAATAATTATAAAATACCCATACCTACTCCTATCTTTTTGCAGTTTTTAAGCCACAAGATGAAAATGTGTCACTGAAAAGAAAACCACCTAGCCAAGCTACAAAAACAGTACTAAAAATAACATCAAGAAGTCTGAAATTTTCTCCAGTTGTTAGACACAAAGACACATGTAATTAAAAGTCTTCATCATAACTGATATAATGTAGCTATTTAAACACCCTGACACGAGCTGATCTATCGCCTCCATAGTCTTTCTCAACAAACATAGTTTTCAACCTAGTATATCCATGCTGTTCAATAGCAAAATTTATTACAGCTGGCAGATAACTGGCAAAGAGACGATTTAAAGCTAGCAACGCTGCTTTAGCCTGATTACTTTGAGCACCAGCTTGTGGTACCATGTTGTATTAATTCTCTCAGTGGCATCTTAGGTAGCAGTCACAGCAGTATGTGCTCTGCTACCTAAAGGCAATGTTTTCCTCATGGAAAGCCTACTGAATAATACAAGAAAAACAGAAATTATGGGGATCTCAGCACTATTACTTCACCGAGAATTTGGATGAATTTGGTTTCTATAGATCATCTCTAGCTCTTAAGAGGGCTGACAGTTATGAATTGCAAATGTTACTGTCGTTCACAATCTGAGAGGCATCATACCACTAGGACATTCGAAAAAGCAAGATTAGGTATAAAAGCCTGAAGAAAGTAAACAGGTAAAGCTGTTTCATAAGACACTAAAAATTCATAAGACACTAAAATGCTGAATCACAGACAGGGATTGCAAACTTTCTATTTTATTATTTTTTATTTTTCAACTGTAACTAGAAGAGGTCAGTAATCCTGTTTTTCCTTGAGCTAAGATTATAATGCAGACACTGGGGATTGCAACTGAAGAGTAGTTGTACCCAGTGTTGCTTCTAACTACAGGAGAAGAGGCATCAGAAAAGGCAGTGTAAGAAACAAAGGTCTAGGAAGGAAAAAAAAAGTGAAACTTATATGTTCAGCAGATTTTCCTGTTATAATGAACACCTGTGTGAATTCTTTGATAGAAAAGACATTTATCAGGAATAAAGAACATCCTGTTTGAATCTACTAAAGTTTCTAAAAGTATTTTTAAAAGGTAGTCTTAATGATTTACATACTTCCTTACATATATCTTTAAAGATGGAAATTATCTTCACCTGCTGATTTTTAAAGGTTTAATTAGAGTAACTTCTGTTGAACTTTATGAAATACTTTTGAAAGAGAAAACATTTCCCCATTCTTACTATGACTATGTCTCTGGCTTTCTCAAAATTCAAAGTTTTTAAAAAAATTCTAACTCTTCTCCACTATCACTCAAAAATGTGTAATTCCTCTCATTCAAGTACTGAATGGCAATGTTAGGATTTTTTTCAAGTATATTCGAAAGGAAGTTAACTGCTCAGAACAAAGCTAATAACTTCACTGCTTTCTCTTTATAAAGTTGAGAAGTTAGTGACCTTAAGTGTGTTCATATTTTGCTCCTCACTATTATTCCAACCTCCTTATCACTGTTCCACAACTCTCATCTATACATCCATGCTGAATACTTCAAGTTTGCTTCTGAAAATTGATTTTTGATTTAAGGTATGAACCATACTGACTTACTTAGCTTCAATCCCTTAGATTATGAGTTTCTGATATGTATTAGGAAAATATTCCCACAAAAGGTTACCCTTACTCTTTATATTTTACATGAATTTGTACAGAGTTGTCCATAATGAAGTTCTGCAAGGTCCAGGGGTTAAAAGCAGCAAATACCTCTATCAGTAGTGTTGACCGTCTTTATTTTTGTATGTAATCATGATTAGAAATGAAAGATGAAGATTTGAAAATGTTGTAATGTGTAAGAATTTTCCCTTATGAATAAATAGTAATAAAACAGATTATTCAATGTTAACAAGAAATGCTCATCTGTGTTACTTGAGATAAAAAGAGAATTTCCGCGACATTCAAGGGGGACAACATTTCAATTTTCATTAGTTATCATAAAAAAAAAAAAAGGTAGTTATAGAAATGCAAGTGCTGGTGACTACTGAACAGTAAAAATACACAGAAAGCTATAAAATCTGCAGAGCTAAAGATCTTGATCATTTTTACTCTTCAAAAATATTCTAAGCTCTAACAGAGAAAACAAAGAAAGGAAACAAATTGTAAGGGCTGCTTTCTTGCTATTTTTAAATGCTATCAGGTAAGTGGCACAATCTCCAATTCAGTTCAGCATTTGGTAAAAGAGAAAAACACAAAGAAATAAGGAAGAAATGGGGGAATGAAAAGTTTTCCTTCTCGTGTTCAAGACTAGGAACAATTTTATCTAACCTGAGAAACATCAAACCCTACCCAAAACCTGAAATGAGGCTCTACTGATGTTAAGACAAGACTTTGTAAATTGCAATTAGTCTTGGGCTAAAAAATCTTGAAGAAAACACATGTTTTGTTTCCATGTGGGAGATCTGTTGTCTCCTGGGTGTAAAGAAACTTACACACTCTTACTGAGTGTGTAAGAGCGCACCCCATTTCTGGTACAGAATTAGCAAAACATTAAGGTACACACTGACGTCCCTTTTCTGTGCGATTATTTGAGTGAATGCAGAAAATCATTGAATAGAATCCTGTAGTTTAACCACTTTCTCCGCAAATATAGCTAAAAGAAAATCTCTCTGAAAACACCCCTTCCCTAATAATGAGGATTTCCTCATGACATTCATAGCAATATAGTCACAATTACTGTTATTGTTAATATGGCAATAGTAAGATTCATTCATTCATTCATATTGTGGTCACCTGTTATGGAAACCCTAGAAGACACCATGAAACAGAAGGGAAGGTTTCTGTTTCATTCTGATGTGCCGACAATCAGCTTTCTATATTTATATGGTAATCTGAGGTGCTCCAGGGATTTGATTTGTCAGTGTATTTAGTCTAGTCAAGTATTAACATTAATCCCCTATTATTATTAGTGTTCATTTTGAAGTGTACAAAATTTAATTACTAAAACTGGTAAGCAAAGACTATGCATACCAAGGTGTGCGTCCCTTTGTAAATATTTAGAGAAGGTTTGCCCTAGGACATTGGTGTTTGACCACCATCTAGGAGAAAAAAAAAAGGAAAAAAAAGCAGAGGGGCAAATGAGTTTTAAATTGAAGGTAAGCAATCAGTTGAACGGGATTCCATTAAACGCAAGTCAGAGCCAAACCAAAGACATCATTACCTGATTCCAAATAAAACCTCACTTGGAAGAGGGTGAATACATATCTGAAGTTCAGCCTCATTCTTGTGCATTTAGTGGGTAGAGAGAAGAAAGAGGCAGATTTAGCAGAACAGAGAAATGACAGGAAGTTTGTGGCCCAGTATTTCTTTGTCAGGAAGAACAAATTGATGTGTGGCCTCTGCAGAGCAGTGCCACGCCAAAGCAGTGCCACACCACCAAGAGGTGCACCCGCGGCCAGCCTGAGCACGCAGCCACCAACAGTCCAGTGCCAAATAAAGACACCAGGTTATACAAAAAAAACATGTCTAGATATATTTACCAAGCACTGTGTACACATGGCCTAGTTGAAAGGCTCAGAAACAGCCCAGCTCACTCACAGCTGCCGAAATTACTGTTACTTGCCTTCAACTGGGCCTGTTAGTATCGCCCATGTTTTCCAAGACCTTACAGAAATACTTTGGCAAAAGACAAAATCTAGAGACTAATCCCACGTCTTTTTATAAAAAAAATATTTTTCTTCTTTTCCCTCACTTCAATATCCCTGATCTTTAGCCATTACTTTTTAAAGATCCAGTATTTCACCTCATGCAAATTTTTATTACTATTCATTGTCAGGTATTTCAAAACATTTGGATTTATTTAGATTTATTTTATTTGGATTACAGAATTTTATGATCATGAAAAATAAGTATAAATAGTGCAGCAGTATCACCATGACCATATAAACAGAGTATCCAAATAATCCACAGCATCTATAATGTTGATCACTCAAGGGGAGAGTGAAAGAGAGAGAGATGGAATGTGCAATAGTATTTTTTCTTCAGCAAACTCTTGGGTTTGGGAGAGAAACAAAACAAAACAAAATATAACAAAAAAAGCCCAATGCCCAAATCACACCCAGGATCTTAGCATGAAAGTTTTCCCCCTTCACTGTAATGGAACAGTATTTATCTTTTAAAAAACACAATATCAATGCATTAAAAAAAATCTAAATCTGAAAAGTGTTGCACTGTGAAAATAAATGTTACTATTATTTGCTCTGGTAATAAATAAAATAAGTATTTGCTTGTTAGTATTGTGCATTCAATTTCTAGATGGGAAAGCAAAGCACAAAAAAGTTATATTTCCAGAAGAATGTGGGGGGACTGGAGGCTAACCTACCACTAAATTCATGAACGGCGACAAGTTCCAACAGATACTAATGGGGAACTTGGACAAAGCCCAAAGTGGGGGGACAAAAAATCACAATCCCTACCTTACAACTGCTTTGAAAGCCACTGCTGCTTCTATTTTTATTAATTACATAAGCAGTAAAACTACACTATTAGATATGCCCAAAGCAGTGTTACTTTGGCTGATCTGAGCCTACTGGGCATAAACAAAACCATTCAAAATAACACAAAATGGGTCTCCATTTATCTATTTCCCACAAGTCCCTAGTTAGCAATTCTATTAAAAGTACAAGGGCAGCACTGATTTCAGCACTGAACATTAAGGCCTGCAGCCTCAAACTTTAGTAAGCATAGCAGAAGCAGAGGCACGGCTCTGCAGCCCACTGAAGACAATATCTTTGGTATGAGAGAAAAAAAAGTGTTCCCAGGAGCACTTACACATCTTTATCAGCCACTGGATAAAGCACAAGATCTGTAAGTGTGTATGTGCTTGAACCAAGCACGGGAATCCAAGACTTTTCCAGTGTGAATGTCCTGAGAAAGCATCACTAGGACAAAAATTTTCTTTTGGATCTGTCAACCTCACTCTTAACAGAAAAGCTTCAGCACAGAAGTAAGACTGCCTTTGCTTCTATACTTGATTTTAGCTTGCTTTTAGCTTTTTTAGATTTTTTGGCTTTAGGTAGCTGCTACTGAGCAAAGAAGGAGGTGAGGAAATGAACTTTCTCCAGCCTGAGAAATATATAAGCATGCCCTATCACTCTTTCAGACATACTTGGCAAACAGTGTGAATTATGTAATAAGGTGGGTAGGAGCAGCAATCACCACGAGAACCGTATTTTTGTTCTTCACTTGCTAAGCATCCCCCCACATTCCCTGCAGTTGCCTGAATCTATATCCCTACCTGAAGGCAATCAACATGCAAGAAGAAAAATTGTTATCTCATATATGCCTAAAGAAAGGTTTGAAATATTAGAAGTCCTTGTTGAACGTCAAAACAGAGGTTTGAATCAAACCACCTGAACAGACACCACAGAATCCGTATGTCCCTGGAGGTATCCAAAGGCCGTCCAAACAGGGTTCTGGGCAGCCTCTAGGTGGCTGGGTGTTGGATGAGATCACTAAGGGTCCCTTCCAATCCCTTGCTGTTTTTTGATTCCTATCCTAAGTAAGAGTCATCTGACATGAAGTGCTATCCACATGGGAGAAAGAGAAAGCTCTTCCTTCAGGCATAGAAAGAACTCTCGGTTCCACCAAAAAAAGACAGCTTTGACCCCCTTTTGAAATGAAATTCTGACAACAAGTGGAAGAGCCGTTGAGCTCTCAGCTGCAAGAATCCTGGGTGCTAAATGTTTTCCTGCTCTCAAGACCAGTCTAGAAAAGTTCATGAATGCAGTGAAAGATAAAATGTTCAAATTCCTTGAGCTCTTTCTAGGTTAGGAAGTGCTTAGGAGAATTTCCACATTTGCTTTATTCTTATA
Organism: Crypturellus undulatus; assembly: GCA_013389825.1. Taxonomy (NCBI): domain Eukaryota; kingdom Metazoa; phylum Chordata; class Aves; order Tinamiformes; family Tinamidae; genus Crypturellus; species Crypturellus undulatus. The sequence goes on along the minus strand of VWPW01002650.1, from coordinate 183,724 downwards.
TATTATAAGAAGTGTTTCTTATTTTGATTGCTTTTATTATTACTTACTTTACAGACCCCCTTCCTTTCTCTTCAGCATCTGCTGTCTCAGGCACACTACATTCATTTAGAGTTTTTTTTCTTTTAGTAATTGTGTAGAGAACTTAAACATTAGCTCATGTTTGCGAATGCAAGCCCCTGAGCCAGATTAGGAGGTCATTGTTAAACTAAGTAATTAGCAGGGAAACATATTTACGTTCTGCAACTGTGGCCAGTATTAAATACTCTACTGTCAAATACACTTTGGCAGTAGTGCCAAATTTCCACTCCACTGTCATCCCACCTCAAGCCTTCTCTCCTTCCAAAAAGTCCCCAGGTCTGGACAGAATTCTCTGACCTATCTAAGATAAAAGTTCAGTTAAAGCTAGTGAGATTCTATTTCTAAGTAATACTAAAGTAAACCTATTGCAGATAACTATAGCTGGGTGAGCTGCAGCTTTCCCTGAATGATGTGCTTTTAACATGAGGGCATATCTTTCTGAAGTAACTGTGTATTTAGGTCAGACTCAGGTAAAGACTCAGCTTCCCAGAATATGTTCTGGGTATACCTTCTGGAATGAACTATAATTCATTCAGGAAAATCCATATGCCCAGCACCAGTGACACATAGTTAGCTGCTAAAGGGCAAGAACTGGGCCTTCAGCTCATTCATCTTTTTAAAACATTTTTCCAGAAAGTATTTCAATTCTTTCTTCCTCACAATCAATTTCAAAAGACACACACATACACAATCCATCTTAACTGGCCAATATCAATCAGCTGCAGCACACACACATACACACACAAAAAGCCTTGAACAAGTCACATAACTCTACAGTTCCATCTGCAGCGCTGTAAAATTCTTGCTCTTCTCATTTTACCAGACCACAGAAAAGAATTAATCACCTCTCAGAGGAAGCCAACTATTTTGACATCAAATTAAAATGCACCTCTGCATCAAGTATTTAGAGACTCCTCCCCACCAAAATTTTCCACAAAGGCATTTCAGACATTATGTAAAGGCTGGTCCGAAAAGCACGTGCAGCTGAGCGTTGCAGACACTTACTGTCATGCTTCAGATACAAGGTAGTTAACTTTTTAAGTTTCCGTTAGTTACCCTTCTTCTGGATTACACCCTACTCATTTTCCTTACATTGGGAGACCTAATACTTAATCTATAGATGCACTGTTAAGGAAAACAACCACAAAAAGAAGATTTAACTCAAGTTAAGGACTCAGAAAGGGAAATCTCGCATTGCAACACGCATTAACAAAATGTATGTTTCCACTCAGCCTCTTCGCTTTCCACAGTCTTAAAATAGCTCAATCCTCTTTTAAACACCTGCACACACTTGCAAATTTTCAAAAAAAGTTAACTTAGGTTACATTGATCTACAGATTACTGACCTGTTCAAATCTGCTTCAGAAGTAATTGGATGCAAAGTGGAAAACGTTTTTGTAGTAGATGCCTGCAGGTGATATTATGGGGTTTTTTTGAAGAGAAAAATCTAACGAAAATGAAAAAACAGTAACAAAAGGGCATCTTCTACAGAAGTATATTTCCTGCTATTATACTGGCCATATTTAGAAATACTAATGGTTCATTCCACTGTGTGCTTATATGCCTATGTGCACACACAATTTTGAAGAATAATTGGCACAAGTCATCAAGATGTTTTGCAAAACAATGTTAAATATCTCATCATTTATCTACCATACCTGTACAAAGACCATCTCCAGCAAAACTCCCTGCTGTAATCAACCACTTTAAATGTTTCTAGAGAAGTTCTCCCCACCTTTATTTAAAATCTTTTGTTCCTTTCTCAAATTCTTACGCTCTTCTATGAATGAAAGTTTAAAATTCTTTGCCAGATAATTATGTTATGAATGTTATCAATGTTATAGATATTATGATATCAAGAAACTTCAACATATTCCAGCTCTTCCATGTTGGGATGCTAGAGAGGACCTTTGCTTTAACTGAAAGGAACAACCTATGATAAATTAATGACATTTTTTTCCATATTATCCCTTTCTAATAAAACAACATGGAGCTTTTCAGTTTTCTTATTACAAAGGGGACTATTTTTTATTCCTTAAAACAAGGCAAATCTAATAAAATGTCATCTATGATACTGAAATAATCCTAATAGCAAAAAAATAACTAGGAACAAGCTACGTCATATCTGCAACTTTAAGTTCTAAATGCACGTCTGTGCACACGTAGACCTGTGTGTATATGTTTTTTAGCTAGCCAAGTATGACAGGGCAGCTTTTATTCTGCATATAAACCATCATAAATCAAAGATAATGAAGTAACATTTCTTTCAAGTAAAGGCACCCAGAAAGGTACTTCTGCACCATACATAACATATTACAATATTGTAAACATGGGTCTAACTCCAACTGCTGAAAACATCTGCTGCACTGCAACACACTATTGATCAAACAAGAAAAACTTAGGTGGCTAACAATTCTGTATGCTAACAAATTTGAAAAAGCATGGAAGACACTAACCCGATTCAAAAGTAATTATAAATTTCCATTGTTAGTAGTTAGAAAGAATATGTCTCAAAGGAAGTTCTCATCTCACCAACTGATACTCAAAAGGAAAGAGAAACAGTACTGTTAGGTGCATGTTAATACAGTATATATATGGATTGTTTCACCTATTGAGTTAACATCTGTTTACGACAAACAGGCATGGAATTAAGAAAAATAGTTCTAGTTCAGTGCTCTCAAAAAAATTCCTCCTTGGCATGTCATTGTAATTAACAGTTTACTTGTTTCATTGAAGAGAAAGACTCACCCTTGTAAACAGTGAGGATTATCATATTAAGTTAGCTTCACAGCACTGTAAAATGAAACACAAAAGAATCAGAAGGAAGAAAAACGCAAATACTGTGTGTCATGATACCCACGTTGCAAAGGCAAAGCTTGAAGTTAAGTAACTAATGTTGCCTAAGGACATTTTGTTTGATGTTTTAATGTGTATTTTATATAACATTCATTTGTCCCACAATATCAACCAAGGGAAAGGAAAAAAAAAATAGGTTAATAATTAAAAGAAGAAAGGAGGTATTCCAAACTTTAGTGTCCCCAAAGGCCTGATGTTTTCTTTGATGTCTAAACTTTATAAAATGCAGACCCTGAATTTCTCAATTCAGATAAGTTGTTCTGGTTATGACCTCTTCGATCACATATCTGTGCACCATATTTGCATAGATCCTGTTTTTCTTGCTTGCTATCTGACAGTTAAAAAAAAGAATATGTTTATCGCAAGAAAAAGAGAGCAAGACAGACCAACCGACTGTCTTATCCTAAGGTTAATGTCCCTATAGAGGAGCTAACACTTACGCACAGACCAAGCACAGTTCCCACACCAGTGCTCTTTCACAAGCACAGTGATCGGTCTGCACTACTGCAGTTTAAATCCCTGGCCTTGTGAGTGAGCAAGTCAAATTCAAGGGCTGCCACAGACTCCTTTACCAAACCACCCTAGAATGCATCTCCACTGCAAAATTTACGTTTTTCTCTTCTCCAAGATATGTTTGCCCCATGACTCTTGTTTGTCTTAAAACTTTGGGATGCCATTCACAGAGTGCTCTATCCCAGAGTAATTTTGTGATGAAAAAGAAATCTGTTTTTTAATAACAGCATAAAAATAGTTAATTTTCCAATACTTAAGTGTTATGAACTGAAAAAAAAACTTTGTAAAATCAAAGCATAAGTAGGTAGAGGAGAAATAAAAGAAAAGGAAAAAGAAACACGTGAATTTAAAGTTCTACCACTAATGAAAAACGAAAAACTTTTTTTTTCCACTCTTAATCTAAATGACTCAGATTAGTCCTACTTTGGTTCAGATGACCATGATATCAAAACCAAATATTACAAAGGACAATCACATTTGATTATAGCAGAATCAAAGAGGAGAAAAAAAATGAAGCTACATTAAAAGTGTGACAAAGACACGGAAAATGTTGTCCTTAGGGCAATACTATATGTCCTTAGGGCAACCTATTATATTCCTGGTTATTCATCAGGCTGCTCAGTGAGGGTCAAACAAAACACAACAAAAAGCAGTTAACATATTAATATTTGTCTGAATTTGATAATTTGTTTCTAAAAGGGAAGTGCTTCCCCCTGCTCCCTTCTTCTTCTGCCATGGCTAGTAGAGGGCTACGACACCAGCGCTTCCATAAATTGCACGTAGCTGTGCAGCCTAAAGCAATGCAGAGGAAAAACCGCCTCGCTGAAGTTTTCTGTCAGATTTCTTTTTGCTTGGGTGGGTGGCCAATTTGCTATTGACCTCCAGCAGCACAAATGACTATGTTAGTTCAGCTGTGCTTGACTTGTAATTTGTGTCAGGACAGCATTAAGTCTCAGCTCCTTTTCTTCTGCCTTCCCTCGTGAACGTGGTAAGTTCAGGGAATCCACTGCAAACCCTCCCTGCCCACCAGCCGAGCCGTAAGCTCACTGGCCTCTCCACCCAGGTTGGTTCAAGGGCACAATTTACATGATAGCAAAAACATCAGGAATCACTTTGGAGCTGAGGGGACAGCCTACTCCTTCACAACACTGACACTCCAGTGCCTGTTTTCACCCACACTGTCAGACCAATACACTTTTCAGTAACAGGAAGACAGCAGGAATTAGCTACAACAGAAATCTGAAAGCCATGAAAACACAGTAGGTTTCTTCACTACTCTCTGCAGACTAAAAGACATTTATTTGTGGGGACAGGGCAAATGGCCCCTTAGCCAGCAATCAGAATAGGAAAGAAAAAATCCTATAGAAATATCTGAAAATTGACTTGGATGAACTAATAGTAATATAATAAAACAAATATTTTGGAAGAGAATTCTTCATTTCAGTGGGAGGAAACAACAATAAAAAAAAAATGAATGCAGTGCAGGACTAAAAAGAAAAAAAAAAAAAAAGGAGCTCTGGCTGAATATTTTGAAGACTACTTGTGAACATCTAAAATTTTAAATTACTATTCCGACCCAATCATATTAGTGACCTAGCCCTTTCTCTTGCTGTGAAGAACACTTGATAATGTTCTTTCCTTGCTCTATGAAATATATTTGTTAAAATTTTTCATGTGTTAAACTGAACCACAGCAGAAATAAATCATGTTATGTAGGTATCTTGAGAATACAACAGCTGTGACCTGTGACATTCATAATAGGATCTATTGTGGTGACCACCAGGGTTTAATTGCATTTTCACCTCTTGAAGAAGCATGTGTTTCCTATCACCTAATTTTATGCACCTCACTGAGCCAACTAGATTTCATAGCCCTCTCAGAATCAGTAAGGAAGTTCAGCCTTCAGCCTCCAAAGAGCGATACAGAGCAAAACCCTGGGCCTTCTCTTTCTGAGTAAATTCTTTTAGACACAGGGGCTCTGCGGGCTGCTGTAGCCATGCAGAGGAACTCCATGGTAAATGTGCCAGATTCCAGCTTTCCTATACATACGTATTTTCCAAACCTTTCCCCCAGGTATTTTATAATAGGACCTTGTCTCACAAGGTCTGCTCTAGAGTAACAATGACTTTATGTGTAGGAGCAAGTTCAGATTTGCATCAGCTGCAGAAGTAGCTCAATTTAATAAGGTTTGACAACTCTTAAAGCCTTTTATGACAGTAGCATTCCTGGGGATTTGTTTAAAAATGCTCAGTCTGAGAAAATGCTTCTGAAAAAATGGCATATGCTTTGATAAAAATGTTTTTGATGAAAAATGCAGTTTTCAGAGCCATATTCCCAGAGGTGGCAGGGATAATCATCAGGAAAATAAAAGATAATTATGTTTTGTGAAAACGTGAAACTAGGTTATTTGATAAATCTACATATGACAGATTTTATCAATTATTACTGGTAATAACGTTATAATAGTAGTATTTATAATTGCATTATAAAGGTAGAACACAATGAAAAAAATAACCCTTTTATGATGCTGACGATCATATAAGAATTATATTCCGATAAAACAGAATGTATAGTTATCAACAAACTGGTTTTGATGACTCAAAAAAGTGCAATTATTAGCAATAGGTTCATCTGAGAATTTTCAGAAGTCCAACCCAAAGAGAAATTCTGGTCCCGAGGGGCAGACTCCCCACAAACACCCCATTCTGGCTCCTGAACTGGAGGCAGAAGCCACCCCTCAAATTCTTCACACTTCACGGATTTTTAATAGCTGGTTTCTGCGTTTGGGGACAAAATACTAGCAAGCTGATACCAGCTGAGTGGGGACTGTGCTGTGTTCTGAATCAGACTGGTATTGCTGCTGTGATTGGAAAAGGGATCCGAAGTGGAGGAACAAACACGCCAACTTGCCCCTGGGGCACCAGGGCTGCCTCGCTCCCTTGTCAGTGCTAGCCTGCAGACTAACCCGAGCCCCCTTTCCCTCCCAGCACTTGTTCTCAGTGACAGTGATAGATGCAGTGTTGATTCTCACGTATTTACCAGCTGATCTGTCTGTTAACATTTCATCTGGGTCACAGAAGAAGTGAGGATCCTAAGACAAAGGTCCAGAAACATAACAGACACTTCTCTTACTGTTACACCCTACTGCAGGTTTTCAACTGCACAAATATTTGAAATTTTTCAGCACTCTGATTTCTAATGAGCTCCTATATTACATTTGATTCTTGCCAACAAGCCAAACTGGCCTAGCTCTAGGCTAAGCAGAAATGTCAACACTTCCTTATATTTTTTCCATCTCCATACAATTTGCATAATGCGATAACAACTACCTTCTCATGTTGTTCCACTGAGTCTAGCCTAATGTTCAAGGGACTAGAAACATACACATTCCCCCTCCTCTTTGTAGGAGCTGGTAGCTTCATTCTATTATCTGTTCTTCATGCTACTGCCAACATGTTTGTTTCTTAAGAAATTAAGTTTCTTAAGAAAGACCAAGAAAATTTTCAACTTCATTAAAATTTTTAATAGTAGAACAGCAGCAAAGCAGCTTACATACTTATGGTCCACATGTTTCTCCACCATGGTATCCTAGATATACAATCAAATGTTTTCTATCTGCTATATTCATCTAAGAATTTTTTTTTAATAGACATCTCTTAGTGAGCATACCATACCATTCATCCACATTTCTACTACTTGCAGACACCTCCATAAATACTGTGCCGCATTGGCAAATATTGGAAAACCTTACAATGAAACAATCCTGGTGGTACGCAGTCCAAAATCACAGCTAGCTTGTTTATCTGAGCTTTGTTGACTATTATCCAGTACTGAAGAAACAGGATCAAAAGGGGAAATAGTATATTTAATACACTGCTTTACTGAAATGTTTGTAGCAACATTATTGAAATATTCCAAGCAATTCTACATTTAGGAAAAAACAACAACGACAAAAAGTTGACATGGGCAGAAAACTGAACAGAAGATGGGAAGTATTTCATCCTATGAGGAAATGACTTATTATCAGACTCCTGACTTAACAGCCTAAAACATTTCCACTTGAATTAGTGTAATATCTACTTGTAATTAAGCCTTAATATATTCCAAACATAATCAGCACTTAATGTGCTGTAGCAACTCTTAGTACTCAAGAAAATTGCCAAGTTGATAGTATGAGATGTTAGTTTAAGACTATTCCCTGACATAGTTAAAAAGCAACAAGCACCATGCTCATTAGCCCAAACTTCTGTCTTTTTCCTCCACCTTCACTTCACCACTGTTGAAAGGAGGCACATGGGAGTTGAGGCAGCTATCTGAACATAAATCAATACGTAGTCCGTTGTAAGAAAGGGGTAAACAAACCTTATTACAACTCTAAAAACTGTCATATTCTGTAGTCCGAGGGATACAAGTTACAAATAAGAACATAGCTGCACTGGGTCAAGTTAAAAAAAGCCCTGTTTTCAACATTAAGCAAAGAAAGTGTCTTTTCAGATGTCCTGGCCTTCCCCTCCATTCTTGATGACGTCAGGTGGTCTTAATGACAACTCGGTGATTTTCTTCTAGCAACTGAATGAACTGAACTCATGCCATCTCCATGTTATCAAATATTTTGTTTTTTAAGAATGAAATAGAAAGCGCGGGGAAGCTGAAGAATGGAAGCAATAATTACAAGCTTTATTTAAGCCAGATAGACATAGAAGTTTTGAAGTGAAAAGGGGGTGGTAGTGATAGAGTTCCAGGACGAAGATGCAGGACCTGAACCAAAGCTGTGGGACATGGGATTTACCTAAAAATGTCAAACAGCTCATGGTCAAAGGAGATGAACTGACTTTGCTTTTAAATGATTAACTTTAGGAAAATGCACATCAAGCGAAGTAACATACCAGCCTCCAGTGGCAAACTGTCAAGAGGAGAACTTCTAAATAGTTTGTCCAATGAAATGGCAAGTAAATATAGACAATATTGTGCAAGTGTTGCACAAACACACAGGCTGATTTAACTAAACAGCAGTCCACTAGATTGTGATCATTCAAAGAAAGACACCAAAGCTATGTAGTAGCTTATCTTACAGTGGATCATCATATGAAAAGATACTTTGTGCTGTAAGTCAGAAGTCAGAGACCTTGAAAAATAAAAAGTCTATATATTAAAGAAATCCATGTGAGAATCTTAATCTTATCCTAAGTTAAAATAATGGATTTTCTGTGCTCGCAGTTTTTCATTTATGTGAAAAATGATTTATCTGCACAGTAATTAAATGTGTCATATCAGCGTGAGTGGATTGCCAAAATGAAATTTAGCATTTCCTGAATGTGCCATCTAGAGAACCTCAGCTCTCTGAAATTGTATAGACTTTGTGTTTAAGACTTGTTTTATTTATTTAGCAACATAAAAGTTGCTCTAATGTTGATATCACAAGCACTCTTTATCACTCTCTCTCTTTCTGAACTTGTCATTGAAATTGTATAACAGACTGGCAATTCTTTATACACTTATTACTACCCAGATACAACCAAAAAGGAGCAAACTCACTATCTCATTCTATGTTTCAAGAAATAAACACAGTAAGTTTTGTTTTCATATACATCTTTTCCACATCACAGTGAATAACTATTTAATATTTAAAGCCCAGGTTTAACTGCTGCCTTAGTTCCTGTCAGCGGATGAACATCCTAACAGCTCTCTAGCTGTAAAACATTCTGAGAACTCCCTCACTTCGGTGCAGTTGCTAAAGCAACAAAGAGAATCATAATGAAAAACAAGTACGTTGACTTGCCCATATATATTCATAAATGTATCATGAGGCATCTATGAAAAAAGTTTTAGATGCTACGGATTCAGCAGTAGCATAAACTCTATGGATACATCTGAGAGAGGGTCTCCTATTTTCTACAGGAAACCTGAATTTCTTCTGTAAGGGCCTCAGAAAATACAAGTTCCTGTGTTTCAGGAGATCTATTGACTATCCTTCTTTGGAAATCCTATGATCTATCAACTTTATATATAGCAAGTAGTGGTGGATGATCAGTTCCTGTGCACAATAGATGAGCAATAGATGAGCAAAGCAATAGATGAGCTAATTAGAACAGCACAGTTTTGCTAAAACTTCTGCGATGGCAGAAACTACAGAAGTGCAGTGAAGCCACAGGCACCACATTTTTTTCTGCACAAATATATTTGTTTTAGCCATCAATTTATGCTCATTTACCAGCAGCTCTCTTCAGTGGTCCAAGCCTTGCTGTTCAAACTGTTAGATAGTGCAATGTTTAAATGTAGAAGTAAAGGAGCCCATAAATCTCAACGAAAAGCCAAGTCTGACTCATTTGCTAACTCAGCTTTCTTGACTCACAAGGACAGGCTGTTAATGTTTTCTTTTTTATTTTTATAGGATTTGAATTTTAAATTTTTCTCTCCCAAAGTCCCAGATTTTGACCTAAAAAATATAATCTAAACTTCATTTTTTGTATTAATACAATACTAGCAAAATAATGTAAGTCTAAAAGTATGCCTTCAGAATTCATGTCTCTTTCTTTGTGCACATATTCTGTTTCCTTAGCATTCATAAAAGTTTTCCTTGTCCATACTTATTCGAACTCAAAGCAAGCTAAGCTCACTGCAAGGCATATCTCAGTGGAAACACAGCCAAAACAGGCTGTCATCACAGAGATACTGTCTTTTCCAGAATTAGTTACACTTTTAAAGGAACAGAAAGTGCAAAAGAAAATTACCAAAGAAAACACCAAAGAGGAGACAAAACATATCACACATGCAGGTGTGAAGAGGAACGGAGAAGAGAGTTTAAAATCTTGTCTAGAGAGCCCAGACATAGCCAGGGCTTTATTGTCTATTTTTGTCAGATACCACTAGAATCAAAATAAGATTGAGTGATTTTGATGGATGTATAGGCTATCAGAATACAGCTCTAAATTGCTAAGTAATTTGTGTGCCTACTGACTCCCTCTGGTTCTGATATTTAAAAATTTTAGCATATATTACAACTACTAAACACAGAAGATCATTGTACATGAAATACAAGGAACCTTCTTCCTCTTAAAGGAGCCAAATATAAAATCACAGATTTTATATAGTATAAATCACAGATTTATATCGTATAAATCACAGATAAGCTACATCTATAGGTTTCCAAAGCATCATACAAATGTTTATCTAACTAGTTTCACACAAAGCAGTACAAGCATGCAGAGCGAGTGTGACTCGCTCAAGAATTCATCATTTCCTTCCAACTTACAAAGACACTAGGATTCTCTGGAGTCCTTTAAAACCAAGAGAATTATGAACAGTCATATTAGGCAGTAAATGGTGTAAAGGCCACAGATAATGACTGAGTTATTAAGGCTGGAATGGTTACCATTAACAGGAGTATGACATGGGAGGCCATTTTCAAGTAACCATTTCTGGCTAGATGCTCTTTTAAATCTTCGGAAAAGAGCAGGCTGCTCAATGTATAACTTATTTCTATTACCCCTCTAATAGATTTGACTTTCTCTCTGGGGTTTCAGTCATTAAACATAAAAGGTTAGAGAACACACACACACACACACAAACCAGACAGCCTTGTGGGGTTTTCTTGCTTCCTCAAAATACCTGAAAAGGTGCAACAACAATATGTTTTTAGGGACACTCCTCAGGACAAGGAAAATAAAGGGAAAAGTGGTGGGTTCCACTAAAAAGCTCTCCTTCAAGGTTGTCTTATGAATAGCTGTTAAATTGTTCTATTAATTTTAATCATAGATCTAAAGAAAAATTCACGGTTGTGTTATGCCTGTAGTGAAATATGTTTTGTATTTGTTTTAATTTTCTATTTGGTTTCTATAGGTTAGGAGGCCTGTATGAGGCTTTCAGCAAAACTATAAGTACTTTGTATTTGACTGGTATTCTGCTCAATATTCAGGTAATAGCAATGGCATCAAACACAGGCAGGACAACACAACCCAGGCTGCAGGGAGGGACGTATCTCTGCTTCTGGTTTTGGACAGCAGCAGCACTGAGGAAGGATGAATGATGCCATGAGCAGCAGGAGGATTCCCTAGGGACCAAGCTTTTTCCTGCTGAAACCTACTTCTTCACTGACATAATCCAGCTGCTGCCACAGCAATGACTATTTTTCCTCAAACCGAGGAACAAAGGAGAGAATAGGGGCTGGATCTTTAGCCACCTCTCTCCTTGTTTTCCTTGCTTTTATTAGGGGATACCCAGTGTCACCATGCTTACTTTTTTTTTAATGATCTGCACCTTAATTTCCTTATGTCTCATCTCTATTTACTCTATCTATCATTAGGATTTGTTCTAGAGATGTGTACACCCTGCGTTTTGAGTGATCCTAAAGATGTTAAGGGAATCTCAATAAATCATGGCTGTTTTCTTAAAACAGTAAGGCTATGAGACTCAATCACTTTTTTTTTTTTTTTAAAGGAAAAAAAGCTCAGTATATCCCTGAACTTTTTATCTACGCTTTAACAGTGCATGCAAATTCACACTAGCCCTCTGTTTGACTGCTACATAATTTCAAATGCACGGAAAGTTTTTCACAAAAGTCCAATTGACTGAACTGGGAATTCAGACTAACAAACTTACCATATTAACAGTATTTCTGTATGAATCCAGATTACTAGTCCTGGAACAGACAGACTCCCTCTTGAATCACAATGTTTTTGCCCAGACAACTGTTCAACACACTGAACAAGGTTTGAACTATGTTCATCCCCCAGCAAGCCACACAACAGCTGGCAGATAGTCATTTTTAAAAATGAAGACCTAAAAACACATTCTAAATTAAACTAATTTACTGCACTATCAATAGCGGGGTGATGTTACTGCACACAGTAGAACAAGTGTAGTATAATTATAATACAAATCACTGCAAAAGAAAAAAATGAACACAATGTCCCTGTACACAGAATAGGGAATCATTTTTTTAATCCAAATATTTTTCTAATTTAGAGGCATTACTTTACAAATTCATTGCAAATTAATTCAGGTAAGTCAGATTGAAAATGTCATTAAAATATTACTGAATAATTCCATGCAGAATGAACAAATGCCCTTTAAGGTGAAGGATATTGATTTAAGTAGTATTTTGAAATAACTGATAGATTTGGGCTTTATTGTTCACTACACTTCAGAACAATAAATGATTGATGTATAAATAGTTTAGACTAGCATAAAGCAAATAAACCAACCTAGAAAATATGCTAGTAAGCAATTTGTTAACTTCATTTATCAGCAATAAATCGCATAAGGAAAAACTTCAAAACATGCAAAGTAATTTGCGGAGAACTCATTGCTTTTTTCTGTGTAATAAAACATTTCTGAAAGATCACCTCCCAGATTCAATACAAATTATGTGAGGTGGTACAAGCTGTAATAAATTACAGTGTGTACTTTTTGATGTTTGTTTATTAAAGGAGAAGAAAAAAATGACATTTGGCAGATTATAAGTCTTGCTCTTTCCGTGAAAAAATGTTACATATATTACAACAGAAATATGGTTATCTTCTTGTCTCAGTATGCCTTTCTGACTTGACAATGATAACTTCTTTATTCTACTATTATGTCTGATCAAATAGCACAAGTTTCAGTAGCTGCCTTTTCTACGATTTAAAATCTTGTCATATATAAAACATTAGCTTTAGTCCTTCAGACATTGCATAATGCAAGATAAATGCTATGTGCAGTTGTGTTTGAGGAAGAAAACATTATCTGGCTTCAGGAATTGCATACTGGAGGCAACCGTTCCACAGCACTCAGCACGTTCAGTTTTCTAAAACATGAATGGTTGATGTACTTTCAAAGACTGCTGGCTCATTTTGAGAAATACCTAGTGGTACATGAGAATTTTTATGGATTAATTCTACTCATTTGAGCTCTAAATGTCTCACTCTCCCGCCAATAAGAAGTCTTCCTAAAAATTAATATGAATTAAAAAAGAAGATTGCTCAGAATGTGTGCCCTAATAGATTAATTTCTACCCGCTTCATATTTTCATCTCATAACAAAACAAACATTTATATAGAAGTTGTCTATATTTTTACTGTTTGCTTTAATATTTTGCATTTGCATAGCAATACCAGAAGAAAAGAACCACAAGTAGTCATATGTTGTGACAGGCATGGTATAAATCTATTGTGTTGTAGGAGAACATCTAGATCAAAAATCTGATAGCTCAGGTCTTTATTTCACTTCATGGTCTTACTTTGTGTGTCTCATCACAAACCAATGAAATGTACAAGCGAATGCACTGAGGAAAACAGTAGTCGAAAGAGTTGATTTGGGGGTGAAGAAAACATTCTCTGCAAGTGTCATTTCACATGATAGCACCTAACAAAGCAGAGAAGAGGAATCTTGACTTTTGTGGGCTAATCTTACCTAACATATGTAACACGAACATTTTTTTAAATATATACTTTGAGATATTGTGATTAGGAACAGACTGCCATTACCTATTCAACAATGTTAGTTCCAATTCTGTTTCTCTAAAAGAGCTGTGATCATTACTCCATCTAAAAAAGTCTACCGTCTTCAATTATAGAAAAATGGCAATAACTATATGTATAGGGTGAAAAGAAATAGTCGATAAAAGCAGCTGAAGTGGGTAGGAATAGCAATATTGTGCTTGCAAACAACCAGTTAAAATGGTGGCTTAACAACTCTATGTTCAGTCTTTAAATATGACTTCTCTAAGAACTCTCTCTGTGTGACCTTAGTGTTCCATCCCGAGAGAGATAAATCCCTCTAGGATTTTATCCTTTTTTCTTTAGATCATGTTTTTTTCTATGAACTAAACCTACATTCAGAAAAGTGTTCAGTTTTATCAGGCACTGCTGATTTCTAAAAATTACTAATTTTCATAGGACTATGAAAATAATTTTCCAAGCCATGATGAAAAAATCAAGATAAGTATATTCAAATTTTAGTTCATTCATACACTCTTTTTTTCATAAATCTAATTTGAGACTGTGAAATGTGTCAGTTTTAAGAGCGAAACACTTAGAGCTTTCTGAAATTCGAAGTTAGCATACCACTTTCATCCTGCCTTGAAAAATTCAAGTCATGCTCTGACACTTAATTTCACAGTCTGTCGAAGTCAATCATAAACAGTTTCCAGCTGGCAGCCTAGTTTGTTTTTTTTTTTTCTGTCTTATGTAAGTTTTCAGTCAGATCATGGGACAGATCTGATACACTGAGGGACTGAAAATGCATTAGCAAAAACAAAAGAGAAGTAGGAATGGCCTGGGAAACTGATGGGCTAAACTTGTCTTTTTCACAGCTTGGGACAAATCACAACATGATGCTCCCAGCTAACATGCTTATAGCACATCTCCTCACAAAAATGCCGTGTATAGGATAGATCCAAATTGCTGGCAAACTCAAGAGTTGTTCAGGCTTCTGACTTAGCAACCATATAGCATTCTCAAGGAAAAAAAACAGAAAGCCTTCTTTGCATATACTGAAAAGTCTCATTTCTGTTTTCAGGTCATCCAAAACATTGTAATTCACAATGTGCTTTCCTGTCATCCAATTTCATCTCTATATCCGTGTGCTTTTTGGAGAAGTTTAGGATAACCTTTAATGAAAGTCATCACAATATGTATACAATATATTAATAAAAACCACAGCATTGAATTGCAAATTATCCTAGTTTGAAAACATTTCCTTTAGTGCTCACCAGTGAAATAAATACAAGCTACCAGACACAAAAGTGAGACTGATGGTCTTTAAATAGTCACAAAGATATGTAGGGAATGGTGTCCAGGAAAGTTAAAGCCTTAAAAACAGTAAGTTACTGGGAAAACATTATAATGTAATCCTCTCTCACAGAAGAAAGGGAACCAAAGAAGATAGCCAAGATTATCCAACACGTATTTCCTTTTGTAGAAATAGAATCCAACTTTTCCAAAGAACTGAACTATAAAACTTTTGGAGAGATGCAAGGACTTCATAATGTAAATCTTACATGAGACACTGTAGCTTCTTAGTAACTAATAAAAGCAATTATATTACCATGACTTGACACTGAGTTTTTACTTCCTTGCATCAGGCGGCATAAAACTGATGCTTCAGGAACAGGAGCAAATATTAACAAATTTATTTAGAAAGAATACAACTTACTATCAAGCAAGTGATTTGAGATTAACAAATAAGGGGAAATGTGGTAAATGGGAAGATATGAAATGCTTTCAAAGACAATTTTGAAAAAATTCAGATAAGTACATAGAAAACGAAACAACAATGAACAGAGATTTACATATAGCATTTACATTAGCCTGTTAGATTTCTTGTATAAGCTATCTTCTGAAGAAAAGGAATACACATCTCAAACTGGATTTCAGTACCATTCCATCTGATTCAACACCATAATTAAAGTGAAATGGTCACCATCAGAAGCAGAAACCAGCAGACCAAATTATAATTTTGAACATGTTGCCAATACAAAGCAAAGAGACATCACCAATACCTAACAGAAGAGATGAATAGGCAGAAATGAAGAACCCTGATGACAAAAAAAAAGTTAAAAAAAAGAGAAACAATAACATTGTGGTCTCACTAAGATTTATTTGAAATATTGAACACAATTCTGGGTATGCATATGAATGATATGCATATATCTGGAGATATATGGAGAATGGAAAGCTTCTCTTCTAAGAGGAGACTAGAAAAACAAGATTTGTTTTACATGGGAAAAGAATAAGGGTGAATGTGGACAATCGTTGCACAGAAATATATCAGCAGAAGATCTAAACTTGGAAGCGATAAAAACTTTGTGCACGCAAACACAAGAC
This sequence comes from Crypturellus undulatus, assembly GCA_013389825.1. Classification (NCBI taxonomy): domain Eukaryota; kingdom Metazoa; phylum Chordata; class Aves; order Tinamiformes; family Tinamidae; genus Crypturellus; species Crypturellus undulatus. Next base: position 167,474 of record VWPW01002650.1, on the reverse strand, counting down.
TGGCACTGGGATGAACTAGTCCACAGCTGCCATAAGGGATTTTGGGGCTGGAAATGAGAATGCTCGTATCCATCAGAGCCCATTACAGAAACACATTACAGAAAGATAGGAAGAAATACTGCAAGTTGAAGTCCTTTTTGGACTTACGAAGTAGGATATATAATGTTTCGTCTGGAACTACGATCAGAAGATCCCTCCCACTTCCTGTGATTTTATAATCCCTATTCTGAACTACCTATGGAGTAGGATAAAACAATCATAAACACTTTTTTATAGATACTATAGAAAGATACAGAGAGGGAATAACTTAAGATTATAGAGGAAGCCAGATTTTGAACCACAGAAGGTGGTATTTTAGACATTTGCCTGACATTTAATGGTTGGGAGTCCCCTTGCACAGACATCTTAGAAGTCAAATGTCTGCTAAATAGCCATAGTAGAAAACACCACAAAAGACTCTACAGAAGTCTGCAGAACAGCTTCACAGCTTCACCTTTTAAGACTGGGATAGGAAAAAATGTTCTATACCTTTCACACATTTAGCACAATGCTTCTACGGATTTCAAAATTTTGCCTTAAAGAAAGAAAAATCAGGAGCTGAATAACTTCAAAGATTTTTCTTCATATTCTTCCACATACAGTTTTGTCAGTGAAGCACAACAAAGTACCACTAATCTATATTTCCTTTCTCAAGAGGCAGCTAAAACATGTAAAATATTCCATCTTCATTATAAGAGATTTCAAAAGATTTGCTCCAGTCTTAAGTTGAAAGCACCTTTAGAATTGAATATGTGGTCTTAGGACCTCTAATTACTTATAAAATCAATCTTTGTAAGATTACCTAAAGAAAGTATTTTTCTCCGCATCTGTTTCTGTGGAATTCTTATTATTGATTTTTTGCATTAATTGCTTACAGCTAAAATGCATAATCAGCTATTAATTTTATGCTGCTTCCTTATAGCTAGTAGATGTTTTGAATAGCTGCAATAAATGCTCCACAAAATATAAGATGTAAATTTTCACTCTGAAAGCTTTATAATTTAAAAAATAAACACACCTTCCCCACAAAAACCTTCAGACCCTAATGATCAACGTTATCAATTTAAGAGGTTCTTTAAAATATCTATTTTTTTCTTTTTGTTTGTTTTCTTTTCTATTTCTGACATATGGCTAGATCTGCTCGATGAATTATCTGAAAGAAATAAAAGGCAAATACTTTTGCAATATTTCTGTATTTGTCTTTCTCTAAAGCCTACTGGTTGGACTGCAAAGTAGAAATAACCCTTGGTGCAATTCTTAATTCCATATAAGCAAAACTACACTAAAGTTCTTCATTATCAATTCTTTTTTTCTTTTTTTCTCTTTTTGATTAGTAGAGAGGAAATGGCACATTTGACAGTCAAACGTGATCTTCCACTACATGCAGTTATTACCTATGAAGAACACATGTCATTTTGCTGACCAATTTTGCAAGTAGAGGATCAACTTTAAGTCTGAGCCCAGAAGGAAAAGGACAAAGAAAAGTCAAGTCACAGAGTCTATAGGAGGCAGCATGTTTCCAACAGAAAGGTCTAGCACATGAATCCAGGGGTACTGACAGTGGATTTAATAGTCATGCTGAGCGCTTCCAACACGGGCATGAATTCAGCAGTGGCTGTCACACTTACTTTCCATTGCTGACAACTTTCAGAGTAAGCCTGGACTTCTTTTCAAACATGCTCCTGTTCAGACAGGCATGAATATATGAAAATCCTACTGCATGTGCTACGTGGGAGGTAAAATGGTATCACTAGCATCGTGCATTCTGGCTTTATCAGCTCCAAACGCCGTGCCCAGGTATGGCAGGTCATGCGGGTGCAAGGTGCCTTCCTTATTACATTGTGTTTCTTTTGCAGAAGTCTTGTATTTTGTTTTTCTGGACTGATTCTTAATCCTGTCACTTCTTCCTTTGTATGGGAAGCAGTTTCACTGACAAGATTTTGACCTTCTGTTAATTCCTGTTGTGGTCCCACAGCACCATACTGAAAAAATTCCTTTACTGAAGACTTATGGGGTGATGCAGTAGTGTGAGCTCTCCACTGTCGCTTTACACATCCTAGCAAGCTGTTGTGATCATACAGTCAGACACTTCATACTCCACTCATACATGTAATTATGACTTTGCATGGCCTTTTGTGGGACTGTTACTTCCTGAAAAGCTTCAACATTACAATTTGTCAACACATGGCACAGCTGAGAGATTACTGTGGACTAGAAGACTGGAGGAAAACTGCTCCTGAAGACAGCAGCGTGAGTCAGGGAACGTCGGTTTTAAATGTTAATTCAAGTATACCACATTTCTTTTCACTGTCTTAAGTTCAAGTTTTCATGCCAAAGTCTGGGTACTAAACAACAAAAAATATTACGGCATGGCTATTTTCCACACGTGTATTTGTTGACCTCACCAAAGTTTTTGACACTGTGAGCAGGAAAGGCCTGCAGCAGGATCTTGGAACAATTAGGATGTCCCCCAAGTTCCTGAAAATGACTGTCCTGTTACATGAGGCTCAGCGTGGCCAAGTCAGATATGGCAATGCACTCTCTGAGCACTTCCCAATAGCCAATAGTGTGAAACAAGGTTGCGTTCTCGCACCAACTCTATTCACAATCTTCTTCAGCACCATGCTCCAAAGGGCCACAGCAGACCTCGATGAAGAAAATGGCATTTACATCTGATATCGTACCAATGGAAGCCTATTCAACCTAAGGCCCACACCAGGACCCTAAATCACCTTGTCCACGAGCTGTTTTTTGCTGACGATGCCGCCCTCGTTGCTCATACAGAAGCAGCACTGCAGCAGGGGCTGTTGAGCTTTTGGGGCTGAAAGTCAGTTTGAAAAAGACAGAAGTTCTCTACCAACCTGCACCTCAGGAAGTCTTCCATCATCCCCACATCACCATAGGCAAATCAGAGCTTAAGTCAGTTCAAAAGTTCAACTATCTATGAAGCATCATTTCCTCCGATGGTAAGACTGACAATGAGATCGACAACAGGTTAGCAAAGGCATGCAGAGCTTTTGAAAAACTTCATAAAAGAGTCTGGTGCAATAAACACCTGAAGAGAAGTACAAAGATTAGTGTCTATAGAGCCACTGTACTGTCTACTCTTTTATATGGGTCTGAATCATGGGTCATCTACCACCACCACCTGCAATTCCTTGAATGAACTGGAAGGAGCCACCCACCTACTCTGTACAGTTTTTCCGCACCCCTACCAGGTTTTCCACTGACATTTATTATACTGAGTATACTGATTTTGCAAAGGAAGATTTAGGGGGACATATTTGGTATGCAGAAAATGTCTTGGGGGCTACAAACAAGTTTAAAGACATACTCTGATAACACCAAAGTTTAGTTCTAGATTAGAGTTAATCCTAACTTTTAAATAAAAGAATATGCAGTCTTATTCCCTATCACTATCCAACCTAGATGGTCACGCATAAGATTCTCCCAAAAGGAATGTTTGCTCATGAGCTATAAAATGATGCAAATTTGCTTAATGCATGTCAATTCAAAGGATGAAAAATTAAAAGTTGACTCCCAGAAGATTATATTATAAAACAATACTAAGTCTGAAACTAATAATATCTAATCTCCAATATGCTTATGCGCAAAGAACTGTTTATTTTGCATATACTTCTGCAAATGTAAATCCTCTGCACTATCCCAGGAACATCCAGGCTCTGCTATCATAATATTCATTAGTTTAAATTTTAACTCTGAAGACCTTTCAGAATAAATACTTCATTTTCTTTGTTATTCTTTTTGTGTCTGTTCTTTGTTTTTCTTTACTTTGTCTCAAACAATTTTGGTTGTTTCACTTTTTGATTCTTGTAAAAGCTCTTACAAGCCACCTCAAGAGCATTCAACTGAAGAATTTAAATAAAAGTCATTTCAGGATTGATACTCTGATGCTCAATTCTTGCTAAAATAGAAAGAAAATGACAGATCTGTTTTGCAAGTGACAACAAAAACCTTCTATTGCTACTTTAGACCAAAAAATCTAATAATCCTGAACTGTATTAGCTAAGCCAGCACCCTCTCCATCTGCATATTCTAACTTTACAGAACTAAAAAAAAAAAGTTGTCATAAAGAAGTCACAACCACTTTTATCTACAGGTTATCTTCAATTGTGTGTGTGTGGGGGGGGGTGGGCAGGCAGAAGGAGAGAAGCATGTGGGAAGGGGAGGAATAAATTTGGTCTCCATATATAGGAAGTATTCCCCTGAATTAAAGATTTACCTGATTCCTGTACTAAGGGAAGACTCCCTGGCGCTCTCCTTTCCTTCCATTCACATCATTCATGTGACTCCACTGTCTTTCTTGAGGTAGGCACATTCTTATATGGTTTTAAGCATATATTTTAATTAACTAAAAAGTGTTATGCTGCCATAAAAATGGATATCTTTATTGTTATCCCATACTCGGAGATCATGGTGCTTGTTGTCTTACTGGAAAAACTAAGGTAACTTCGGGTTCTTAATATAGCTCACTGGAAAATATTGTTGTAATAGAGAACCTAATGCCAGAGCCATCACCAGCATGACGGAGGTGTAATTCTTCCAAGGTCTGATTATGATCAAAATAATAATGCAGTTAGAAATCTTCAGCCGCTTCTTCACCTGCCATGTGTAACTAAACAGAAATAGCCATAGCCACCATGAACCAGAGATGAATGTGTCCAGAGGAACCTCTTTCTGGCAGAAAACGGACAAACGGAGAGAAGATCAGATATTGAGATTCAATATTTTAAAACTTCATCTTTGTTTTTCAAACAAATCATGAGCAGTTTTCTGAATATTATTTTGGTGCTAAGTAGGATTTTCTAATAAAGCATGTGAACCTCAACGTTCTCCACATCAAATCACTGAAAATTCCATATTTTAATCTACTTCACAGGTACACATTAATCTTTATATGCTTACAATACACTTAACATCTACCATCTTATTATAGCTGTCTATTCAGCTATTCAAGGAATTCAAAATTTACTAATGCATAAGGAAATTAATTTAGCATGTCAAAGTAACTAAAAAAAAAAGCAAATACATTTAAAATATGTATTTAAGTTAGCTGAGTTTAAAATGCTTAAGAATATAGTCCATGTCTCATTTCTTGTCAAAACTGTATTTAAATACAAGCAATGAAAGATTCCACAATCTTTGTTATAGTAAGAATTTTGGACATAGTGAGTCATTCTGTCTCACTGCAACAGAAGCTGTACAATTTCAAAGTAAAAAGCATTTCCTAACTTGTCAGTACCAAATATTTTAATGTAACAAGTTTGCATAAAATGGGCAGAAAAAAAAAAACATAAAAACACAATTTACACAGCACAGCACACTAACTGAAGAGAAAAAAAGGTAGCCAGCAGCTAATTAATTCAGTTTAGTAATAACCAAACTGTGAGGCAAAAGAAAATGTCTGCACACCTAAAAAAATAAAAAATCCATTTTCCATGAGTTTTGTGGGTTTTTTTATTTTACTTACTTTATTTGAATGTTCTTACTTAATTTCTCTTGTTTTTTTTTTCCTTCAAGCACAGTACTACACAAGGAAAAACTGCCATCTGCCATCACTAGTTTTCTACTACCATTCCTTCTCAGAAGCACTTTTCTCCCTTTTCAAAACTTTTCTAAATTTGGAAGTAGGCACAATCTGCCCATCCTGTTTCACTGAGTAGCAGAAAAGAAGAGAAAAATAGTTCTAAATAGTTCTAAATAGTTCTAAATCTAACAGTTGATGAAATAAATTGTAAATTTTAAATCTTTTTGTAAGTGAAATAAAACTTCAAGTTTAAGACAATATATATATATCCTAAAGACAAATATAACATTAGAAACACTTCTACAAAATATACTTCATGCACGAAAATGCCCACTATAAAAGTTTTAAGTCACAACAACCAGTAATGCTTATACGTGGGCTTCTTCTAGACAATTATATTTGAATAAAACTAGCTGAAACAGTTTTTAATTTTATTTTTCATGCATTTACTGGAAGTTTTCTTTGACTTCTCATTTTCAAGATAAAGTCTCCTCTAGTAAGAAAACTAGTATTTCCCCTTTTTAATTAATTTTGAATTTAAAATCCTAAAAAGAAAATTCAGCAAGTACTGTAATGTACCTATATTTAATACTGTCTTGCCATGTCCTATAGAATCACAGAATGGTTGATGTTGGAAGGCCTCCGTAGACCACCTAGTCCAATCCTCCTGCTCAAAATCAGATAATCTCGAGCAGGTTTAACAGGACAGCATTCAGTCAGGTTTCGAATATCTACAAGGATGGGGACTCCACAGCCTTTGTGGACAAGCTGTTTTATTGTTTCTGACTTCAGTGTCAACTACATGTGGACTGTGCGATTTTTGCTATGTTTTGCATCACAAATTTACTGATTTACAAGGCATATTAGATTATGCCATGGCCATTTACTTCCATATTACTCCCAGAGTAGGTCAAAGATAACCAGCTTCTGGAGAAGCTATCTGGGGAAAAACTGCTTTTTCCTAATAACAGTCTCAACGAAAGCTCCTCTCACGAAGATTTAGTGAAATTGAAAGGAAAACCCTCATAAGTGAAAAGTTTGTATTTTTTTCCTCCTTATGTTCAGATTGAATTTACTGCATTTCAATTTGTTCCCATTGCCTCCTGCCCTTTCACATGATACTACAGAGAAGACTCTGTCTCTGACCCTTTTGCCCCCTATCCACTATTCATACACACTGATAAGATCCCTTGGTCCCTCTCTTCTCCAGCTTGAACAATTATAGTTTGCCCAACTTTTCACTGCACAAAAAATGCTCCAGTCCCTGGATCTACTCTGTGACCCTTTGCTCCACTTGCTCCAGTAAATCTATGTCTCTTTTTTAGTAGGAAGCCTAGGACTGGACACAGCCCTCCAGGTGGGGCCTCAGAAGGCGGGAAGAGATCACTTCCCTCCAACTGCTGGTGGTGGGCTTCCTAATGCAGCTTAGAATGCTGCTGGCCTTCTTTGCTTCAAGGGCATGCTCCTTGTTCTTGGTCAGCTTGTCCACCAGGACCTCAGACTGCTTTCTGCAAGGCTTGTTTTCCAGTCAGTTGGCCATCAGCCTCTACTGGTGCATGGGGATAACCCCCTCCAGGTGCAGCACTCTGCCTTACTTTACTGAACTTCATGGGGTTCCTGTAAGTCCTCCAGGCTCTCAAAGTACCTCTGAATGGCAGTCTCTCTGGTGCATTTGCCACTTCTCCCAGTTTTATATCTCTTGCAATCTTGCTGAGAGTACACTCTATCATCTCATCAACCAGGTTATTAAAGAAGACGTTAATGACTGTAGGCCTCAGTATCAGCCTGTATGTATCAGCGTACACAAGCGGACACTGGCCTCCAGCTAGACTTCATGACACAGTTCAACCAGTTTTCAGTCCACCTTACTATCCACTTATCTAGTCCATAATTCACTACTTTTATATATGAGGATGTCATGGAGAAAGTCTCAATAACCTTGCTGAAGTCAAGATAAGTAATATCCATCGCTCTTCCCACATCCATGGAGCTAGTCATTTCATCACAGAAGGCTATCAGGTTCATCAAGCATTGTGTCCTCTTCATAAATCTCTGTTGACTGCTCTCAGTCACCTTCCATCCTTCATATATTTGGAGAGGGTTTCCAGGATTATTTGTTCCATTAATTTCACACAGAGTGAAGTAAACATATACCCTGTAGCTCCCCAGATCCTCCTTCTTGCCTTTTTGGATACAGCAGTGACATTTACTTTCTTCCATTCCTCAGGAACCTCATTCAATTGCTATGACATTTTTAAGGCAATGAGAGCAGTCTCACAGTGGTATCAACCAGCTGTCTTGGCATGCATGGATGTATCCCATCATATCCCATGAACTTGTGTACTTCCAATCTGTTCAGGTGTTCCAGAATCTCCTCTACTGAGGGTAAATCTTCCTGGCTCTAGACATTCCTGCTGGTCTAAGCTGATTTCTAAAGGTAAATCTGATCAGTAAAGAACGGAGCCAAAGAACATGGAGTGCCTAAGCCTTTTCCGTGTCCTTTTCAGCAGCCCCTCTGTCCCATATTCACACATTATTTCCCATTTCTTTCTCTTTTTATTCTTTTGCTTTTGTTGATGATAAACCTTAGAACTGTAGAAGCATTTCTTGTTGCCTTTTATGTCCTTCAATAGATTTAAACAAAAACGATCTGTAGCTTTCCTAACACTGCATGTACTGACTGCTTATCTATATTCCTCCTGGATCACCAGTCTTTCAACTGCTATATGCTTCCTTTTATGTTTAGGCTAGTTAGAAGCTCACTGCTCATCCATGCAGGTCTCCTGACACCTTTGCTTGACTTCCTGTTCATTGTTTTAGACCATTCTTTAGTTTGGAAAACATCATTTTCAGCCTGAACTTTATCCCACATAATTTTCCCAAATTCCCAAATAGGCCAAGTCTGCTCTGCTTAAGTTCGGTGTTGTGATCCTGCTTTTTCTTTAGTCCCTCCTCACAGACAAGCAACGCTGGCAAAGTTGCTCTAGATTTTCACCTCCCTGAGCAGTTCTTCCATGTTTGGAAGTACTAGGTGCAGAGCGCTTTTACTCATTGGCTCCTTAATCACCTGTGTCAGGAAGGTGTCATCAACACATACCAAAAACCTCTTGGATTGCTTATTTCCTGCTGTGTTGCCCCTCCAGCAGATACCAAGGTGATTATGTCCCTGTAAGGACTAGGGCCTACCAACATAAGGCTTCTCCCAATTGCCAGAAAAAGGTCTCATCCATCCTTAATTAGGCAGTCTGTAGCAGTCACCAAATACCACACTGCCAGCATTTATCTGCCCACTGATCCTGACCAACATCCTCAGTTGTCAAGTCAGCCACTGCTAGGCAAAGCACTACACATATTTACTTCTCTCACCCCTCCTCCTCACCCTCCCAGTCTGTCCTTCCTAAAAACTCTGTATTTGTCCATTGCAGCATTCCAGTTGCAAGAGCCATCCTACCACATCTTCTTGATCTGAAATCATAACCCTAGAACCACACATAAATACTAACTCCTGTTTGTTTTCCATGCTGCTACTCTACAGTACAGACAGCTACCTCAGAAAGGTACCCAGTGTTAATTTCTCAGAGAAGGCAGCATTTTTTTTCCTATAATGCCATCCTGTAGGCAGTTCCTTATTTATGTCCATATACTTGAGGGGCACCCTACTACAGCCTTGTTTTTTGATGAGGTCCCTCTTGTCCACATCAACTGTCACATTGTGCTTGTCAATTCACTCCCAACACTTCTTCACTTAGTTGTGGGTTGTCATCTCCCTCCTTCCCATCATCATTTCTAGTTAAAAGCTATTCTCAGCTTTGGTTGTTTAGGTTTGAAAAGATGCTTTTGTCCCACTCCCTGAGAACCCTATCACTTTCCAGAAGTCTTCGGTCTCCAAAAAGGTGCCACGGTGAAAGAAAACCAAACCCCTCCCAAAACACACAAATCCCTGCTCACACCACCTTTGCAAACAGCCACTGGGCTGCAGGATCTGTCCACTCCTCTGCAAGCATTTCCCCTGCACTGGCAGGATTGAAGAGCTATCATCTGGTCCCCAGGGACCTTGATACTTTGAGTAGGGCCATGTCATCACTGTTGATATGGTGCAGGTCTCCTGTGGCAATATTATTGGTGCTCAGATGTTGGTAATAACCATCTGATAAATATGAAAAAAATGCTATTTAGTGCTGTCATATCTGTTGGTCTTTAAAAAAAAATATATATCTTAAATACACTGTGTTATACAATCTTATACATGCTCCAAGTCACACAACACAGGAAGAATAAGGTATTATTTCCAGTGTTGTAAGTGCACACTTGTTATAAATCAGCACTAACCCTTCACACTACCTACACGGCACCAATGTAGTTGCTATTTATGACTACTAGGTTATATGCCACATAGACTCTTCAGACAAAGACTCTCTCTATATATAATTTTATATATGGGCTAATAGGTCAATCAGGCTTTGACAGAAATTTTTCTTTTTAATAAGCAGCATCTGATAGTATGTAACTTGCATGACATCCTCCCTGATCCCTTTCATGTTCATGACACTGTTCTTCATCTTTTTAGTTAATTAGTAAAATTCTGTGACATGCAAAATTTCTTATTTTCCCTCTCTAGAGTGAGTATCTTATTTCTCTCCCTTAAATCAATAATGCTAAAAAACAAACTATGACATCATGGGGATATTAAAGGTACATCGACAAAGCCTCTACTGCTTGGTTACACTCTGCCAGAGAAAATACCCAGGGTCTTCAAATGTTTCCTTTGCTATTGGGCAAGCTTATATGTTTTCTTCTTTCCAGATAACACCAATAATTTATAAGTCTTATTTATAAGACTTGATTATACTGAAAGACTTATACCTTCTTTGGAATTCCAAAACTACATGTACTGATTTCACATAGCATGCTGCTTTAGATCCCTGTTAAGAGTGGAAGAAGCAAAACACGATGACTAGGGTGTCTACACCTGGAGAAAGGCATCACTACAATAGTAGAAGCAGAAACATGCTAGTACAAAGAAAACCAGGTGTGCCCCTGTGCTACTGGGAACACAAACTATTTGGGAGATACATAGTAGGCCTTGATGACGGCAAAACTTCCTAAGCAAATTTGTGTTGAGATCAGCAAAGCAAGTACCTCAATTGTACTAGCACGAAATTCCAACCCATAGCGATCCTCATGGGGAATGGGTAGTGCTGCGCTTGCATCTGCAGCCATCTGACCATGCAGCACTGACTGCATTATGCAGGGGAGGTCAAAGATGTCTCAAGCACAGGAAAAGCCACAGTAATATGCGTTTCCAACTAACCCCAAGTGCACTTGAACAATGTCACATTAGAATGTGGCAGTAAATTTCTAGACACAAGAAAAGACTTTTTGAGAGCAGGACTATTCAAGAACCCAGAGAAGAAGAAACAGCACTGATCAGTTGCACAGATGGGGTGTATAACATTTATACAGTTTAAAGTGATACAATATCATACAACGGACCAGACCAAAGGAAAAACTAAAGTCACCAGCGTTCTCAGCTTCCAAAAAAAAAAAAGAGAAACTGTGTAAGAAGGAAAAAGAGGAACTATATTTGTATGAGATTCTTGGAATCTTATAGTTCCAAGAGATTTAAAACTTTATTGATGAAGCCTGAACTATTCAATCACACAATATTGCAAATACACTTACAAAAGATCAAACAACACAGCTAACATTACAGACTTAAGAAAGAGCAAAATATAAACTGAGAGCAAGGAAAGATATCAAGAGTAGCCACTTTCCAAGAGCAGGAAACATGCCAGAGAGCCTGTAGAAACAGTAAATAAACCAGTATAAGGCTGCAGTCTTAGAAGACATATGAGAAATATGAAGCGAAATTTCTGTACTCTTATTGAGCTTGAAGTGGTTCTTTTCCTTATGCGCAGGAGGCAGAACAGGAGATGAAGTGCTAGAAGGAGAGGTTATGGGACAAATCAATAAAATGAAAGGAAACAAACTGCCAAGGCCAGCTGGTAGTCACCCCAGAACTGAAAAATGAAATACTGAACTACTAACCTTTTGCCTGAGACTACTTTACTGGACTCAAAAATAGCAACAACAACAAAAAATCCAATTAACTATAGGTTTGTAAGCCTGACATTCATACCAGGAAAATTACAGTAGAAAGTATTAAAGAACAGAAGTCTGGACACCTGGCTAAATATGATATATCAGGGAAGAGACATCACATTTTTTAAAAAAGGAGGAATGTCTCACAGACCAACTGCATTTCTTTGAAAATGTCAGCAAGCATATGAATAAAGCATGCCATAATAGTAGACAGAACCTACATTTCTGAAAGACTTTTATTGAAGTCTTTTGCCAAAGGCTTTTAGGAAATAAAGCTTCCAAGGTTTAGGACCAAAGGGACCTGCATGAACAAATAACTGCTGAAGAGACACGAGGTGCAGGTGAGTGATCCACAGCAGTGTGGTCACCAGCGGGCTCACAGGGGCATTTGTGCTAGGACCAGTGCTACGGAATAGATTAGTAGAACTGAAAAAGGAGGAGAGTGAGACCACGAAGTTTGCTGCTAATGCAAATTCAGAATAGTAAAAATAACAGGTACCTGTGATGAATGGCAATAGACTTCCACTGGGTTTGGTGGAAGATGAAGTGTATTATAGAGGGAAAAGGACACTCACCATGGTGGAGTGGTGGATACCCACCATGTTCCACACTACCCTGTCATGTCTCTGAGCTACCTGCTGTCCTTCAGGGCAAAGACTCTTCACCTATGGAAAAGGTTATTACTTCATACAACATAACCGATCAGGCAACTATCAGCAAAATTTTTTCTCTCAGTTTACAATATTTTGCTGAGAGGTGGTTACAGCTTAAGAGATGAAACCAGAAACATGCAGGAAGTGGAGAGGGGAGGGGGAGAAAGAGCCCTTCTCTTCATATATGGAAAAATCACAAATCAAAAATTAAAAGCAGAATGGCAGCAATAGACACACTAAAAGAATGATATCTTAGATCCTTTTAAAGAAATCTTTAAGTTTTCTAGAGATGGACATCAACACACTAACAAACATATTGCAAGATGGACTGTGGTGGTTACAAGCTGAATCAGCCAGGTTATTCATAAAACAAGCAGAAGAGTTGTCAATGAACTGTAAAAAAGGTAGCATACTGCATTGTTTCCAAACCATAAGACAAAGCCATCGCCTACATATAATGAAAAATGGAAACTTCTCTGCAAACATACAGAAATAGTTTTAAGTCCACTGGGCCAAATATAATGATTAAATAATTCCAAAATAAAACATCATCAACATCATCAGAATCACCTCTAATACTGAAAAACCATATGTAACATCAGGGCACTCAGAATGTCTTTAAGTCACTTCATTCATCTTTTACAATTTTAAAGTTTATAATTATCTTCAAGGCAATTTTATATTTATTTTGACGTGACTATAGTTAAAAACAGCAGCTAAACACAGGGAAGTTTGTCCAGGGAACGCTTAGATAATACAGTAACAAAAGGATGCAAGAAAGAGCTCATGTTGTATGTTGTATATCTCCACTTGATTTCAGCTAACATGCAAGTCGGCCTTATCTTTCTAAGTTTTTAGTCTCCAAATAAGCTTACACCCCTCCAAAAAGGCATAGAAGGCAGTTTTCATCAATACACTGGACAGAATACTCAAAAAAAAGTGTATTTTCTATGGCAAAGACAAACTGTCAAGTAATGAAAATTAGAAAGGACTCAATGAAATAATACTGATTATCAAACTAATTAATGAACCAATTAAATTCCAATGCATGTCTTTAAACATCCCAGAAGACCTGAAAAAAAAAAATAAACCAAGATAATTTATCAGTAGTATTAGGAATACATCTAGACTTGCATGAGAGATGATAGCTTTGTTTTCTTCTTTTTGCCTTACAAATTTCACATGTCCAAGGTTCTCTTTTCAGCTGAACGGAGTGGAAAGAAAGAGTATAGTTCCAAGTGACATCATGCAACAAAAGTCATGGGAATTCAGCCTTTGCTGCAAATTACTGTCTTAATGATTAGCTTGTCACAGCTTAATGGTCTCACATGACAATTTTAATTGTAGCACAGAGACACCACATTTTGCCATTGATCTACTGGCTTGAATGCTGGAAGCAGCTTAGCTATGGCTGTAGAAACTCACAGCCTGGTTAATTTAACCACAGACTCTTCATACCAGAGCTACAGCAGCGATTCGCATTCTGGAGCTGGCCTCTTTGAAGTTATATGAGGTACTTCAAACACTACACCTCAAGTGGCACGGGGATTTTCTTAGCGACAAAACAGACCTTGACACACATCTGCTCAATGCATACTCACATTGCCATTAATGACGCAGTAACAAGAGGTGTCTTTCCACAGCAAATCCAGAGTCTGAAACGAAAGAGTGATCAACACTGAAAAAGTTTACCTCCACTCAGATGGCGTTTGCACTTTACTGGTCTCAAGAACATCAGCTCTTACTGTTATACCACTGAAAGGCAATACTGATGTTCTTCAAACAGGCTAGCTCACTAGGCTATACTCATTCAGAGATCCAGGAATACTGCTTCCATTGGGCATTCAAATTGTACTGCCTAAAGATTTGTTACTTTGCCTGCCTCCTAAACTAACACAGACTACTTGGTACAGTTCTTTTAGATCACATAATGACAAAATTGATCTTTGCAGGACTGCATTAATACTTTAGCTAAAAAACAAAATAAAAACAATAAAAAGAAAGTGATGTTGCTCTTTGATAACATAGGCTATCAGTCAGTAATGAATTGTGTTCAGTTACAGAAGGCAATGACCTTTTTTTATTTCTGTATGAAAAGCGGAATGGTTAGGTGGAAAAAACAGTTTTAGTCACGGCACTTATTCCTTGAAAACTAACACGTCAGTGACATCCTGCAAGCCAGTACTCCTGCTAACGGGGTGCTGCTGGTAACGGTACAAGCAAGCACCACGCAGAGTTCTTGGCAACACAGAGATGAGCTCCACTGGCCACAACTTCTTACTATTGAATTTGTATCATTCCCTGCCTGTTCACAGTATTAAACTAGAAGTGCAGCACTGCAAGAGCTGAAGCGACCATTTTAAGGCTGTATTTAATTGACAACAGGAAGTATTAAAAGTCAAGCAAAAGCCACTGTGAAGCAGGGTGTTGCTCCTTCCTTCCCTTCCCTCCCATGAGTAACAGATTTTTGATCACTATATTACCTGAACTATACTCCAGGGATTTTAATGAACTGTTAGCACTAATCAGCTGGGGCTTGATGTTTTAGATGAACATGTTTTATTACAAGAAGGAAATCATATACAGACAAAAAACACAGCTAGTTCACTTTTAGGACATTGAAAACAAAGTAATTTAAGTGAATGGGGTCACGTAGCTATCACAGTATATTCTAAAGGTTCATAAAATACCTTAAGACTAATATGACTATTTTAGTCCATTCTTAAAACATAGAGCATTGTACATTAATCCTCACACAAACTCAAGTAGAAAGATTTACAAAGCTTAGGACACAACCTAAATTCTTCTCAGTTTCCAGGGTTTAAGGAATCAAACGGCACAAAAAATGCAGGAGAGGTCACACAGGTAAAAGTAAGATCACATTTATTCTGCTCAGAATGCTACTGATTTTCCTAGGTACATGCAAAGACCATGTTTATTCTTACTGCTCTGATGGATACAGCTGCTAACACAACACCTTTTACTTTAGTATTGCAGCAGACTGAAGTGAAAATCTCATATGTTCCCATTTCTTTCTTCACTGTGCACCTAAGAAAATCAAGAGCTAAACCTTGAAGGCCTATACACATCCTTATAACTCTTGACGTATCAGAATTATGTTACATTATACCTGAAACTTAACGCACTAAGAATATATTAGCTGATACTAGGAAAACAGCCTCACTTGAGTATAGTCAACTTTCTTCAGCAATATACACAGTCCTTTATAAATGAATGGCACAAAGTACATTCTGAATCAATCCATCTTTGCTGGCAGGCAAGATATGACTCCTTAAATGACACTTCCTTTAAAATATTAGAGCAAAAGATGGGACAAATTCAATTTAAGAGATTGTTTAGCATGAAATATGTCCTTCCCATAAGACCAAACAAAAAAAAATCCAAGTCTTCCATCTCAAAATAGGTAAGTAGTCTCTTTGTCAATTCTGTGTCAGCTCTGTCAACTGAATTTGAAAGACCTTCAGCTAAATGCAATGAAGGCTACAATCATTACTCTTAAGCAGATAGCAAAAAGTTTGCTTCCTTGAAGTGAACTTTAATTGTATTTGCTTTGAGGCAAAGTCTCAGTTTTGCTCCTTACCTTATATTCTAGTGGAATATATAACATGGTTTGTAATTACTACACACAACTCATTAAAGGACATACAGGGACTGCAGAACAGCCTTTGAACTTAAGCTCACCTTGCATAAAATCCAACATGTATATTAAAAGTGTCAGACAGAGGACAAAGTTTGAGGTGGTTTATGAGAAAGAAACAAGAGATAGAAGAAAAAAAACCTTTCTCAAAAAGATGTGGTATATTTCAAAGCAGGCTGACAGATCTTTCGTCAAAGACAGATAATAAATTTTCATTACTCTCTAAATGAAACCTAATCTACACTTTGGTAAAGTCATTGGAAAACTAGCCATTGCCTTTGGGGGTATTTGGAACAGACTTTCAAGCTGAGATTTTCAAAAGTGCTATACAATCTCTTCCCAATAAAAATTAACAACTAATTTCAGAAGGGAGAAAAAATATTAAAAAATGTATCATGGAAGGAAAGCACTGAGCATGAATAGCATATAAGAGAAAAAAAAAATCCTACACAGCAGTGAGTAACCCATGATTCCATTAACATCTAAATTTAGATGAAATATTTTTCACTTCAATATCAAGTAAAACTTTTTGCTTAACTGCACAAGCATAATTATATTTTAACAGCATTTAGACTGACTATATGTTCTGTAAGATGAAAACAATATGGTTGTTCCAGACTTGTATTGCAAGCTCATTTATTGAATCTTTTTTTCGCAATAGAAATACTTGATCTTACAACACAAGTAACTAATAAGGATAGAACTAATAGTACGAGACAGTACATGACACAATTCTAAATAAAGATGTCATTTTTCAAGCAGCTTTTGTAGTCCCTTTTGGAAGGTTTTGCATAGGGAAAACTAATTAAACAAGGTCACCACCCTACAGATTTGCTACTTGTAGCTTTTTTCATAGGTCTAACATGCTGACAATAAATTTAACACACACTCAAGACTCACAGGGAATGGAAGTGCAAACATTCATCAGGGGAATGCACCAGTCTAATGCATGTTGCTGTTGCACAGTGTCCTCATAACAGCTCCCACGCATTTCAAAGTCTGCAAATGCAACCTGATTTATAGCTGCTTGGTAAATCTCATATGTCCAGATCTTGCTGCAGCTATGGCAAGTAGTTTGAACTTATATCAACACTGCCTAAATCGGGATGTTTCTTTTGCAATGGCCACATGAGAATGCTGTCCAAAAAGGTCTGACATCACAGCATTACAGTTTTACGCTATTAAATTACAGAACAGAAAATTCTCACCTGTACTCCTAGAGTTAATGGGCTGAATGTATAATGCCAAAAAAAACAGAGCAATAATACTTCTGCTATTGATATAGCATTTCTGCTATTGGGTTGAATATATAATGTCAAGAAGCAGAGCAGTTAATACTTCTGCTATTGGTAAAAGTGACCCTGTCAAAGATATGAAAATGGTAAGCTGGAAGAAAATGAGAAGGCTTAGGTCCCTGTGGCATATGCATGACATGTCCAAAGCCTTTTGGTCCTCTACAACCTCATATGGTGAAAATTCTGTTTATGGGTTCTATTTACTTACACCCAGAACCACATCCTAAGCAGAAGCTCTGAAAGAAATGTTGGTGTGGTATTGGACATCTTATAAAGATCCATTACTTTATCAAGAAAAAAAATATATATATTTATGTAGAGTGTTGGCATAAGTTTTATACTTACGATATGTATATATGCAGTGATGTATATGTGTAGTGTTGGCATAAATATATCTGGGACTGTACATAGATTCAGTCTGAGTCATGATTCAGTCTAGAGGAAAAAAGGAAGGAGTAATTTCAGTAATTTCATATTGGAAGGGAAACATCTTTCATTGAGAGCTCTAAAGGGGATATGTTTGATTTTTAAGTGCTAATGCTAAAGATAATCAGTTAATGGAAAGAACTCAAGGGCATTTTTAAAAGCGTATCAAAAAAACCCCATAACGGACTCTATAACAGGTATGAGTATGCAATGAATTACAAAGGGCAGAATATCCTTCACTTACTTAATTTATTATACAGTTTTGAAAAGTGGACTTCTTCATCTCTTCTACAAAGCAGCAAAACAAATACACAAGTAAGTGTATTTGAGTATTTCAAGGAGGGAAAGCTAGCACAAGTGACTTCTTTACTACATAACTGAAGCATGTAATGGATCTGAAGTGATATACAGAACAAAGTAACAGCCATAAAGTCTGCCCTCTGAAGAAATAAATATAATAAAGGAAAGAGAAATGAACAATATTTTGAAACTTTAATTAAAATATTAATGGACTTTAGGCATTGCAATTGTTTTGAAGTGTTTTAAATGGTTCTGACTTATCTGTTTTTCATGCATCTAGTTAAAATTATGGCTGTTAGTTAAAAATTATTACACATTTTAAATGCTGTATATTGTATTTTACTGAATTGTAGGAGAATCCAATTGATTCTGTAGCTTATTTTCTTATACCTGATTTTCAAAGGCCAGAGTCTCTATTAAAGGGAGAAGTCTAAATGATATTTCCTGGTAATTGAACTACCTGCATACTAAATACTTATCTATCTGCCTCAGTACATTTTCTTCCTTCCTCAAAGCTGTAAGAGATAAGCTCCCCTGAAGTTTATGTGCAATTCAAGTAACAAATAAGGTAGATAAATGGAATGAGCTGAATAAATGGAAAGAAATATACTATGAAATGAAGATATAAATTGTTACTATGGAAACAGCCTTTGTAATTAAGAATAATTTAGAAAGGCATGAAAGATATTTAATCAGTATGCAAATTAAGTGGGTTCTTTTTTTCCTCTCTCTAGAAAGGCAATAGATGCTAACTCAATAAAAGCCTTTAAAAGTTCTTAGTGGCCAAACTGAAAAGAAGTTCTTTCTAATTCTTCATCTAAACAAGGACCCAAGCCTCACTTTACAACTGTTGCAAAGCTGAAGTATGCATCTCCAGCTCCAAAACACAAACTAAAACAAAATTATCTTCTGAATTTTATGGACCAGTACCATCACATTTTTTTAAGTTGTTTTCATTAGGAGTGACAAACCATTCTATAAAGGAATATGTTAGTGTTATTTATTAGAAATGGTGAGATGGCAGAAAGTAACATGTCCTAGATAAATCGGCAGATGAGAGGAACAATTGAGAAAAACATATGTTTCACCATCTAGTTCAACAAACAGGAGGAAAGCTTTATTAAATTATACAGGACCCCATTCAACACATACATACAACATACACATACAACGCTATTAAACACAATGAACAAATGCGTAAACAAAATTTTGCTTTGTAAGTAGACTACTACTATCAGGAGTTACTTTTTTGAGCTTCTGCTGTCAGTGACAATAGCAGTAGATAAAGCTATAAAATATTTGGCTCTCTTTTAGGGAAGGTGATCTCACCTTTGGAGTCCAGGCAGTAAGACCACGTAGCACAAATGTGAAGTCTCTAGCTGGACATGGGCATTACCATGATGAAGGATCTGATCCAGAATGAACTGAAGCCACTTAACAAAATTCAAAGGCATTTATTGTATATTCCATGTTGTAATTTAAGGGTTTTTTTCCCTTAAATTAAAAAAAAAAGCGTTATATGAAAATCAAACATTCTCATTTAGGGCTATAGTAATTTCATTATGGTTTTAGGAGTAAATCTAATGCATAAAAAGCAAATCCATATCTTAATGAATGAAGCAAAGAAAGTACCAGAAGCATTAGAGAATTTTGTAACAAAACTACCCTACATTCAGACAATTGATTTTGCATGCCAATATAAAACACCGAGCTTTCTTCATTCACTAAAAAAAAATGATTTGGCTTAATATGCAGTTCTCTTATGAACTTTCTTGCATATATGCAAATGAGTGCAAAGCTCAACTCCTGCTCTTACCTGATTCCAAGCAAATGAATACTGTATGATAATTAAGCTTATTGCTTTCATAAAATTGGTTTTAGCTCTCCAACAAATTTTTCCCCTGAAATTTCTGAAAATGACAACGACTGTAAAGCAGGCATTATTTAAGAGTTAAAAAATAATATCTGGAGGAATAAAGCATTATCTTAAATAAGAAATCAAACCTGTAACTGTTACTTTTTTTACATTTTTCTTCTCTAGCATAAGAAGTTGTAGTTGTAGTTTCTATATTCTTCCTCTATATATCACCAGAATCTACTACAATATTTATGAATTCCTACTACACAAATTCTGAGAGTTGCTCTGCATAAAGAAAGTACAATCATCAGACCTGCACCCTCATCAAGATTGCCATATCACTAAACTATCACTAGTTGACTTCAACAAAATCAGAAGGATAGCAGTTTTCACCAGAATAAACAAAGATTAAGAGTGCTGGAGAGTTACTCATCATTTAGAGATGGGAAATAAATCTTACACTTTGATTAACAGGTATTTAATTAAAAAGGTGTTGAAACAAAAAGCTTGGGTAATGCTCACTGATTCAGAATGAAAAAATCAACTTTATCCTCTAGACAAATAACTTTGTTCTTGAGTAACCTATCTTAATAAAGAATAAAAAATATTCACATATTTCTTATGCCCAGTGGTCAACGAACTTTCAGCCTCACCTAAACTCTGAGTTATGGCATTCATACACCAAAATCCCTTCCGATGGGACACGCTTTGTTCAAGAACTGGATGGATAGGTAAATCACTATTCTGTCACCCCTAAAGCCATTCACAAAGGACTGGATAGACACAACCACCTTACGTATGACTGTGCAATTCATATGTTTATATAAATTCTGATTTATAAAAATCTACTGAAACCGCTGAAATACATAAATATGTTTAGCTGTAGTCAGCAATTTGCAAATCACAAAATCAGGCGATGTTTCAAAGGTGGAAGACTAAAAGATTCTTTTAATATGCTCATTAATAAGGATATAAGTAGAAGAATATTCTGATTTTTAAGCATTTTTCATAGAGTCTCTTCTGGATTTATGGCTGCTCTTACAGAAGGATAATATATGTGTGCTCAAAAAAGGAAACTCAGAAATGTTTACTGTTCTCCAACATCTTAACCCAAACCCACAAGAACTGAATGTTTGTGAGATGCAGTTAATCAACAGTGGATGTTCTCACATGTATGGGTGGATTAAACACTAAAATCTAATTAGCTTATAGCTTAAACAATAAGTTATAAGAAGTAGCCATATTTTTTTAATTTACTTCTAAATATGCAGAATACTTTTAGATAAAAAAGGGCAATAAGGTTTAGTTAAAAACAAGATGAAGAGTGTTACAAAGTGAGAGAATAATTTGAACACATCCATCAAACTCATCATATAACTTAGCAAAGTATTTTTGAGCCCCCAGCTTCTGAATTCTTTTTTTGTAAGGGTGGAAAACAAATAAGGCAGAGAAGAAAATGGATGTAGACCTTCTTGTTAAAGGAAACAAATTTTTCTTTTCTTTTCTTTTCTTTTCTTTTCTTTTCTTTTCTTTTCTTTTCTTTTCTTTTCTTTTCTTTTCTTTTCTTTTCTTTTCTTTTCTTTTCTTTTCTTGGAAAGTGTAAAAAAAAAGGGATATTGTCTAGCTTGTCCAGTCATGTTTTATTTCAGCTGCTTATTTGAAAGTTAATTTCAACCAATACCCTCTTCTCTTCCATCACTTCTGATGTCTGCAGAAGCAACCTTCAACACTAATCCCACCACCTAATGAAACACTGTTCATTGCTACAAACTTCTATTATCTTCACTTACAGTGTGATATGGCTTTCCTCTTACAGACGTGCAAAATACTACATTCCTGATTTTTAGAAGTCCTGGAATATTTAGTTCTAAAGGACCTGAACAAGAGAAAACGAGGTGATCAGGTGGTAGAGGGGTAATAAGCTGCTTAAGGAAATAAATGAATAAGAGGAGAAGCAAGGAAAAAGAACCTAGAAGTGCAGACTTCCAGTCTTAAAATTTTTCTGACAGAGTAACAATTGAAATTCAGACAGTTCCCACTCAAAAAATGGTTAGGTCTCAGAATCAGATTTTAAAACCTTTTGCTTATTACAGTTCATCATAGATACGGGGAAGAGCTTCTATAGATGGTGTCCTAACATGGGTGACTGATCAACTGATTGAGAGAACAAGGGCTGAGGCCAGTGATAAATAAATGAAATATCGAGAATACCTGGATTATGTAAAATTAACATTATATTGTCATTCAAAGCACATGGATCTCAGAATCTTTGGGGACAGTGGATTGAAAGCTAACAGAATTAGAATCTACATTGTTACATACTGAAAAATACTTATTTTGATACGTAAAATGAGCTATGTAGCTCAAAAGGGCAAATTCATGCAACACACCGGTATCAAAATGAAGCCATATAGGTACCATCAATGGAGGTATACCTATACTCCTGCCTACTATATTGTGTTAGCATCTTTTTTCTTAATTGGCACTTACACAGTCCTTCAGTATAAGTCTTTACTCCTACCCTCACTAGAAAGGGAGAAAGCAAAGAAAGCAAAAACAAACACACAAAACCAAAAAAGGTAAACCAAACAAAAACCTCACCTTCACTTCTAATGATCCACTGACAAGGATACTTGACCTGCCTTATTACTATGAACACCTCAAAAGCTTACACTGCTACAAAAAAAAAAAAGTAAGTGTAAATGATCTGGGAATTTATCCAACTGCCTACTCTATTCCCACTGACCCTGTGAGGTGAAAACAGCAGAATATTACTTTTACTATCTTTCGCCTCATCGTGTTGGAGCTGATGAGAATTTACTTCTGGAGAAGAAAATCATCTTGTTGGAGAACTCAGTAAATATTTCTGAGTTTCTTTTTTCAATCAGAGGCAAACTCCAAACTTCTTAAGTCTGTATGCTTAAATTGCACACACTTCACATTCATTTCCATAAATCCTTTCTTAAACCTCGAGCTCCTTTTCCCAGAAGAATCTGTAGTAGCTAAGAGATTCATAGATACAATATTCAATATTCAAGGCATAATTAGCCTGCATGGAGAGAAGGAGAGAGCAAGGGGCCTGTGCACTACCTGTACAGAAGGACTGTAGCACTGTCCTGGCAAATATGCATAAACCATCTGGAAATACTCTGGGAGAAAAAAAAAAGAGGCATCCCTGAGATAAATGACTTGGCATCTAATCACAAATGAGTCAATATCCGATGAGTCAAGTTGCACAAGGAATTTTAATATAAACTATTCTCACAAAATAATTTAGTTATGCTGGTTCACAACATATTATGCAGAAGGAGACACAGGCCAGGATGGAAGATGGGAAAGACATTGTCAAAAAAAGAAATTATATTCCTTTGTGCCCCAGTGTTTTTTAATAAGAGACCTGAGGACTTCGAAACAGCACAATTTGTTTCTGCTAGCTGACTGCACTCTGATACAAGGTAAATTTTCAGTGGAAAAGCGAAGTAGGTGTGTGCAGTAGTGGCACCAGTCAAGAAGTAATCAGTTCCTTCCGGAACAAAGGGCAGAAAATCTAGGCCACTGTACTTGGAAAATATTTGTTCTGACCTATGACTTAGATTAAATATAGAATTATCTCTGTGGTCAAGAAGTAGAATAGCACAGACAGCCTTGGGGAATTCCAGTTTCTTGCTGCAATTCTGATCTTGTTATAATTCTGCGCTAGGTACCTACAACCATTAACTACTACACAATGATTTTAAGGGATCTGGGATAATAAAAGCTTGGTTATGATACAGAATTTGAGTGTCAGGAAGGTATTTGCTGCAAATGAAAAAAAATCAGCCTACACAACTACAATAGAGCGTGAAATGCTTTGCAGCTACAAGATACAGCTGGGTAGAAAATGAGAAAAATGGAAATTCTAAGATGAAAAGAAAAATCTGCTTTCCCTGTTCTGAGGTTTCTCTGTTGCTCCGAATTATCCTTTTAGAGGATACTCTGGGTACCATTCTTCAAGGAATTCACACAACTCTTTATTCAGATAAAAGGAATTGTTGGACAGTGACCTGAAAGGTTCACTTCCTCCAGAGGCTGAGCTTTCCTTTCACAAGGCACCTCCACCCCTGTTCAGAGCAGGAATAGGAAATGTAGACCACGGACCGACCTTCGAGCCCCTACAGGCAGGGCAGCCTGCTTACTGCAGCGAGAGCCCAGCTCGTCCCCACCAGTAAATGACTGCTCATCAGCTCCAGCACGATGAATCACTGTCGCACGCCATCTCATTGCACAGGACTCTTTCATGGTTCAAAGAGCTGTTGTTCTTTTTCTCTGTTAAGCACTGATATCCCTTCAAAAACTGGATTCAGCTGCTTGTTCAGCCATGGCCTGTTAATATAAACTGTGGCAAGTCCCTTTACTTCTCTGTCACACAAATCCTCTCTTGTAAAATGAGAATAATAGCTCTGATTTATTTCAAGAGGTTTGAAGGAGTAACTATTATCAGGAATGTGTGCGGCTCAGACATTTTGGTACCATAAAAGAACATAAGTCGGCTTGACATCCAGTGCAACTTTCTCACAGAAGTCTGCCACAAGACAGCAAAAGTGGCCTCAAGACTCTCTTTTGTAGAAAAAAAAAAAAAAAGAAAGAAGAAAGAAAAAAGAAGTTTTTATAAGTTTTCCCATCTGCAAGAGTAATCCTCAATATTAAAAGAGAATCAGTTATGGCTCAGGTATAAGCTAACATTGCAGAGAGAAACTTAACTTTCCCCTCCACTGTTTACATTGTTGAGAAGTGCTGAACTGGATCAGTCTCACAACAGACTTTCTCATTTCTCTTTCTCATTTCTGTCCACTGACAAAAGAGTAAGGAGGAGGAGGAGGGCCAGAAGGAATCTGTTAATAGATGCACTATGTATTCCCTACATAGGGAATACATACGGGCGGAATCTGTAAGCATACAAGGTCCAGAGAGCTAAGTGAGAAGACATAAGTCAAATGGTAAAATATTTGCTTATGATATTTTGAATCAAATTGAGGTACATTCCTGAAGTTGAAATGCCATACCATTCACTGATGCAACATCAAAGACTGTTTCAAGCCAAACCAATCCTGCAACATACAAATAGATCACCGTTTAGCATGTTATTACATACTCTTTATTATACTCTGTGCTCTCTCTTTCATAATGCGGCACATAGAGTTTATTCAGAGAGAAATCTATATTGCAATATTGCATAAAGGGCAATCACTCAAGTTACAAGAATGAATAAGGGTCAAACCCAAGCTTCCAAAGGAGGAAATTATTCTAAAAATTACTAGACTGGATCCAATCAAATGTATCAAACAGCCCCACAGCAAAGAATATTAGGTCCTAGTGGTATAAATTTTATTTCATTTTGATTTTCTTGAAATGCATGTATTTGGGTACATAAACAGCTAACTGTTCATGTCTATATTGGTTAAATATAGTCTGTCACATACTGGTAAGCCTTCCTAGGATGATTTTTTTTTTCCACTGGAAATATCTCTACTGGAAATATTTCTATTGAAATACCTGTTCTAAGTCTCTGTCCTCCAGCATGACTGAGAAACATTCTGACACCTCAGGACTCTACCCTGAATTTTATAAATCAGAGATCTAAAACAGTGTAGTGTAAAGAAAGTATATACAACTCTAACACTGAAAAGGCTGAAAGCGTACTTTATTTCAAAATACATCCAACAAAAACTGCCAGTATCTATTCTCTAAACAAAGGTACCAATAAACTCCAGCCAGCTGAAAAATAACAATTTCATTTATGAGAAAACTCAAGTAGGGTTCTGAGTTATGATCATAATGATTGCACGTAAGCGAATATTCTCAAAGAAACAAACAACACTGTAGCGCTCAGTATGTAAGGAAGATATTATTCTATCAATGTTTAACCAAAGAAGTCTTTCATCTTGTATACTTAAACCTTCTCAAGCAAAAAGAATTCTAGATAATTCTATAAACACACACAAAAGATCTAATGGTGAAATCATAAGATCTTTCATAAGATCACAGAATATTTCAGGTTAGAAGAGACCTCAAGAGGTCTCTAGTCCCGCTTAAAACAGGGTCAACCCTGAGTTCAGACCAAGCTGCTCAGGACTTCCTCCAGCCAGGTCTTGAATGGCTCCAAGAATGGAGACTGCGCTGCCTCTCTGGGCAACTATCCTACTACTGGACTGTTCCCAGGGTGAAAGCATTTTCTATCACACCCCATCTGCACCTACTTCTTTTAGCTTATGACTTTTGTGTCTCTCTTTCCTGTCTTTCTGTCTCTCTCCCCTACCTTTTCCTCTCTTGTCTTTAACCACAATAAAGAGCCTGGCTTTGTCCTTTGAACAAAGGGACAATTTTGTCTTTCCTCTTTAAGTGTTAGGCTGCCCCGACACTGCCTTTTCTCCAGACTGAATAAGCTCAGTCTCTTCAGACTCTCCTCATAGGACAACAGCTCACTCGCTGACCACCCTACAGGAACTTCATTGAACTTCAGTTTAACAAGAACTTTCAGTTTATCAAGAACTTTGGGGTACTTGAAACTGGACAAAATATTGCTTAAGTTGAAAACAAAAAGTAAAAACTTTGCTGATTTATTAGCTATAATTATTTTAATACAGCACAGATGTTAAGCATATGTGGCTATGTAAAGGGTTTTTCTTCTAATTTTGCAATTGAATTATTTAATCATACAGCATCTGTTAAATAATATACTCCATCACTCAGAGAATGCCTATTATAATTGCAAACAATAGCTGCCCCAAAGGACTGCAATTCCATCAAAGGGCAACTAGAATTCAAAAAGATATGAAACTGAAAATGCAGTATACAAAAGCAAAGTAAATTATTTTTTACAAATGAAAGTAAGAAGTTTGTCACATGCTAAAAGTAGTGTCAGAATACATAGATTTTTCGAGAAATGTGGATAACGGAGAATTTTTAATTACATATTAGTTGGTATGTTAAGTTGCAAACAAGAGGCAGCCACATCCTCCATTATCATGAATGTTAAAAAAACAAACAAATACCTTTCAACACTGAATAAAAACAATAGAGACAATAAGGCCATAAAAGGAGGTATTGCTAAAGTATCTGAGGAGTAAGCACAGCATTCAAACAGCAGTCATCAAGTGTGTGAAAAGAATTCCAGAGAGCCGTAGCCTGAACACCTTTTGATGTAAAATTGATGATGAAGTGGGAGAAAAACAGGAGGTTTCAATGCACAAGCCTTCATTAAGGCAGACTGTGAAAGGAAAGTCAGGTATTCTTTTTCCATTCCTGGACAAGAGAAGGAACTCCGCGTCCTTGTCAGCCTTCGGATGGTTCCTGCGTCTCCACACCACAGATGGGCAGAGCTGCTGGCGCGCGCTCGGGCTCCCTCACTGCTGCGCATCCTCGTTTCCCTCTGCTCACAGGAGCGCGTCGGAGGGTAAAAGGACAAGGCCGGAGGGAATAATCTTGTCATCAAAGTGCGATCAAGAAAAGCCACCATGTGCAGCCAGCCCTTGAAATTCTGCTGAGCTGCTGTTTTGACATTTACTACCTTTCTGAATGTAAGCCTGTGACCCTGCAATTTTGTCTATGAAAAAGACAGTAGTCCTAGCCTCATCAACCATAACCTCTGCATGTGTTTTTAGGCTTCCCTCCTACATTTGGTCACTTCGACTACTTGCAGGACTGTGTGAGAAGATACTTCTGTCCATTCTTAAGGTGATGGATGGGAAAACAGAATTCAGATAGTGATCTTTTAGCATCTTTCTGTAAAGTAGAACAGCGGGCTGTCTGGATGAAATAATCTAGCCACACTCTTAAAGACAAGGTTAAAAAGAGAATGAATGGTACATAATACTTTATCAGAGGAAATTCAGCTGAATATTTTACAGAGCTGCACGGGAACATCTTTTTTTGTAGTCACAGAGAGAAAAATGATCTTTGGAAATCTTGCCCTCCCTCTGACAGCTCCCTAGTTAACCTGAGTACAGCTGTGTACTACCCAGGTAAGTCACCCTGACAGTATTTGCCCTACCTTGTAAGTAAGTCTTTTCTATTTTAGCTTTATTATCGTACAGAGGTGATGTTACCGTAACAGTTTCAAAAAGGAAGGTTTGAACTGATACAAGTGTGGGAGTCTTTGACTGATATAGAAGAAATTTGTCTCCTCCTTACCTCTCAGAAAATTGCTCACCTTCCTGTTTCTAAACGCAGTTATTCAAAGACCACTTTGATCTCTACTTTCTCAGTCACTCCTCAGCAGTGAAGATGATAAACTTACTTACTTACAAATGTATGTCAATTGTTTTTTGTTTATGTTAGAGATGTTTAACCAAAGGTTATTTAATGGTGTTATACAAACAATATGAAAATAAATGTTGATAGAGGCAGTTTTCAGCCAACATGGCGATGTGCATTTTCCTATACCTATGTGCAAGAATAGCCATTTAAGTATTAGTTTTACCTTTTTATTACAGGCATCGTCTTCCCTATTTGTTTTCAGGAAACTTTGTGATCTGATTTCTTTTCCTTAAGCCTTTGCTGATCTGCACTTTTGCCCATTGCTGAATTTATATCCAGGATAAAGATGAAAGGGAAAGATAAATATAAGCTGGGGAAAGTCTTTATACAGAAGAGCATATCATAGCAACAGTGTATAAACATGCTGCAATACTACAAATAGAACAAACAGAAAAAAAAAAAAAAAAAAAAAAAAAAAAAAAAGAACACTACTAAGCAAAGTGGTAGCCACCAGTAAATCACAGATCTAAGCTTAGTCTATCTAGGCAAAAACACTCTTTATCCAAATCAGGAATCTTACCTAAATTATTTTGAAGTATGTGTCAATCTCAAACTGACTAAACATACAGTACGAAAAGACTGGGACCAGTAGCACAACTATTGATGGCATAGAGCAGATTTTATGCCTATACTAGAATACATGGATGAGGAGTTCCCCCTCAGCGTTTTGTAACAAAGATGGGGGAAAGCTACAAGGAGGCATCAATCAATCACTAGCTTGACTGACAGTCTCCCCATTTTGCTTCATTTTGCAAAGGTCATGCCACTTATGCTGTGGCACTATGCAGATCTACTATGCTTCGGCCTCTTCCTCAGAAACCTCTGCCATGACTTTTCTTCAAATATCACTTTCTTAACCTGTCACCATGTCTTTCACAAAGTAACTCTGTGGAAAAGCAAGAAGAATGCCTCAAAAAAAATCCTATTCAGTTTCTAGTTCAATTTTACTGTTTCTCCCATAACTCAAAAGGAATTAAGAACTACCACCCACTGAAGAAAGTTGCACACCTTGCATTTTCCTTTTTCAACAGCAGGGTTCTGTTCTGGAGCACTCCCCTTCCTTTTTTTTTTTTTTTAAGTGAGTACAGAAAGCACCTGACTCATACTTGTAAACAGATACTTACCTCCCAGCATGGTGTTCAGAGAGTGCTGATTTTACCTGATGAGGAAATGCTGCAATCTGCTCATGTCACTCCGGCTTGAATGCTTCCTGTGATTATGCTGTCTCGTTTCAAACCAGATTTGAATATCTCTACATTACACCATAGTCTGCATTGTAAATATGTCCTCAGTGGGTTGAGTTATCTTAGAATGCTACTACACATTTTTTACCTGTCAGAAGTAGTTAACTAAGACTAAACAGCAAATTGGTGCATGCTAGCTATGGTACAATATATTTACAGTATTGATATATAGTGTGTAGTCTACTCTGAATTCCTACTGCAGATAAGCTCTTAGTAAGAATAATAGTATGGTCCTTGAAGTTTTTTCTGGTCAGAGTGGATGGAAGACTCCATCCTTCCCGCCCTTCCGTTACATACATCAGTTTTGTTAGTCTCTGAATATAGATGTTTGCCTCGTTTGGTCCCATTCACATAAAGTGCGTCTGTTTGTTTATGACAGAGAGACTAAGCTACTGACCCAACTGTTTGGAGACAAACACATTTTTTTTTATAATTCTAATAAGGAGCAGTATCACTCTATGGCCCCTTAAAGGACTTGGTAAAATCAGGTCAGTTCTTATAGTAATATGCTTAATAGGAATATTTTTAAAATTGTAAAAGATTGATCTTTTATTAATTCATTATGCATGTGACTGTTTATGCTGCTCACATAGTTCTGAGGATTAGGTATTTATTTGGGTTCATTAGTAAAGATCAAACAACAGACATGTTTTACTGACAGTAAAAAAGAATACCTACAGAATGAAATAATAATCTCTTCGTAAGAACAGCATTTTAGTTTGTCCTCTACAGTATCTCCTTTTAACAGCTTATTTCATACTGACAGAAATAGGCAGCAGAAGAGTAAAACTTCACCATGCAATTGTGTATTTTTATGTAGCAAGGACAGTAGTTTAATTTTTGATTAAAACATCAATTATTGCATATGATTGTATAAAATGTTTCTTAGGCTTCTCAGACATTAACATTAACTGAAAAAGTTATGTAGCATATGCAATGTCTAGCTTCTATTATCTGTAAAAATTTTAAAGCAATTTGACTTATTGGGCTATTACCGAAATACATTTTTGCATTTATAACAGTTTGAGTCACAGCTATTACACATAAAAGAATCTTCCCTTGTCAAGTTTTGTACATTAAACATATCACATGAAATAATACAGAATTAAAATGATTTATGTTACATGAGGACATGAGCTTCCATGGTCATCAGTTATTGAATTCAATATTAGACTCCAATCGTTAGACAAGAGCTACGCTCCCTGTACAAGTCAAGCCTTATCCTCCTGTAGTTACAGACTTTCAAGTACCATGAAGACCAGATCTATAAAACTGTGGATAATTTTTCCAACTCATCTAAGGAACTAATTCCACAATCTTTGCTTTCAATAAAGAAAACAATTTTCATTATTTTAAATGTTCTTCACTTTCTATGGTATTCCTAAGCTTTTGAGGTTTGGTTCCAGTAGCTGACTTTCTTGGTCATGTTATAAACGGACAAATCCTCTGAGCCAATTGATTTGCCAGTCTGCTTTATTGTAAATAGCAAGCAAGCAGCGCTGGGCGGCCGGGGAGTCTCTGCTCTGCCAACGGCGCGCGCCGTAGCCCGTGGAAGCACCTTTTTTNTCCTAAGCTTTTGAGGTTTGGTTCCAGTAGCTGACTTTCTTGGTCAGAATTATACATTGTCAGCTAAACTTTCTGAGGAGAGTCTTTCATACTTTAGCACTAAATCTAAAATAGGAGCCAGAAATCAAAGCACCATCTTCAAACATGCCAAGTACACTTTCAGTGTGCTTCCTAAGCATTCATTTATACACCTTGCAAAAATGCTGAACTGTTGTACACTCCCAACTGGCTTACTGAAAATGCTTTGCACAAATCACTTCAATAACTGTAATAGATGTAAAACCTTGGAAGCATGGAAATTGCAAAGACTGTTATACTGAGATGTGATAGTTTACAAAAGAAATGTTTAATTTAAAAAGACCTGTGTCAATAATGAAAGTGTTACATGGTTTTTGAGACTTGGCTCACTGCACGTAAATAATGGAAACAACCTTGCAGAAATGGATTGGACTGTGTACATACCAAATTCATAAGCCTGTTTGTTCTGGTTCAAGAAGTCAAGCAATTAAAAGAAAGGAACAGGGTTTAAAGAACTGCCTTGAGGGACAGACGACGCAGCTAGAACTGTTAACTCTCTGTCTGGATCACCTAATTCTCTATGCAGCTGACACGTAATGCTCTAGTAAGTGAGTAGATGGAAGCTAATAATCATTTTCCTACACATCCTTTCTAATGTGTTTTGTCCACAGCCACAAAACCCTTGTAAAGCATGACTGTATCAGTTCATGGTATCCCTAATTTTAACATAAAGCTAGCCTACTCCTATAGCATTAAGGATAGGCCTGAAAGGGTTGATGAAAATGAACTTCGAAATTGTTCACAGTCTCAAAAATCTAACTTGAAACAGGCATATTACTACTCTTCTCATAAATTGCTTGGAAGCCCGAGTAGGATACTCTGAAGAATATATACAGATGTTGTGAATCCACTAAATTCTCTTATTCTTTTTCGTACAATACAGATAAGAAGACACAATCATTCCAATTTAATACATCACCACATTGTGTTTAATCCCCTAATATAGCATAATATAAAATTGATATCAAAACAGAAATGGTCAAATCATTAGCTAAACTGTGAAGTTTCTGTTAATTTCTACTTAACTGAAAGTAGAATTGGTGGCTAGGTGAGGATTTTGATTGGCCCAGGTAAGTGATAGGGCTTCAACTGAGCTGTCCCAGGTATGGCAGCTCTACTTTCCTCATGGTGGAAGGAGTCTCAGGTGAGAGCTATTATGGCCAAAGAGAAGTCTTAATTCACAGGCATAATAGCTAACTTGCTTTCCAGAGTAGAAATCAACAGAAATGAAACAATGCTTACAATCATGACATCCCACACTGATGGGACGTCTGATTGTTGATGTCTTCAAATCACGCTAGTTGACTATGAACATCTAAAAATCAATGTCACCTTTTTGTAGGTCTAGTACCCATAATAGATGTATTGCAAAGTAAAAATTATCAAATTGTACTAAATAATGGACTTTCAGAAAACATGTATCTTGCTTCCAGTGTGTCAAAGTTTCACAGTGTTTGAAATAAATATCCTATTTCCATGTCTTTTGCAGTAAACAAACATGTATAAAGTCCTCCCTATAGATGAATGCTACAATCACAAGGGGATTTCTCTTTCTGACTGTTAGTCATGAGAAGTTTATATTTCAGTAAATCTTGAATTATTTTCTCCGCAGTTTTAACAAGAACAGTTACATATTCTAGAATCTGGTGGTTGCTGTCCTTAAATAAGATGTGGGAACACGGGTTTGGTCTTCCTTTGGGACACTGAGGAGGAAACCTCATTTCCTCCTGTAATATAAAGTAGAAGATATAAAGACATAACAGCAGGTCATTGTTCCTTTTACTCTTATTGAAGTATTAAATTTCAAAGAGGTTCTGTAGAACGAAGGTGCTTGCTTAATCAGTTAACAACCTTTGCTTCAATAGGGATTACATAGCCCGCTCTAACAAAAGGCAATGAAATCTCTTTTTCATATACTGGTGAACCCCGAAAAGAAACAGTATTTTTAATCTATAAACATTTTTTTTTCCATTTGTAACACGTTATAGCTACTTTCTAATGCCTTTTCAGAAATAAGTAAATTCCGTAAGCTAAGTAATCCCTTATGTGTTATTAAAGCTAAAAATATATAGCTACAATTTCATTTCTGTATATATGCCTATACTCTACCACAACGCTTTTATTACTATAGACAATCTCAGAAAACTAATATATTTGGAGTAAGAGAATAAAAAAAAAGTGTATCATTTTATGCTAAAATTTAAGATTAATTTAAGACCATGAATTGCATTTTAAAAGTAAATACATAGCTATATGGCACTGGTACACAGTCACTATTACACACTGTTGACAGTGTAGCTACAGAAATTCCCTATGGGAAGATGCAGCTGGAAGCTTTTTAACTGGTAGTTATGAGATGCTTGGATTTTGGAACTGACCTTACTTTGTAAGTGTTCTTGAAGCTATTCCTATATGTTGCTTGAAAATTTGCTTTCTCCTATTTGCTTTTTGGTAATGTGGTGTATTAAAAGTCTTGTGAAGAAGTGTGGAAAACATGGTTTTATACTTTTGCATTTAGCTTTGGCTTTAAAATGGTGCAAAACTTGATAAATTATTCATGTGATAAACTGTATAGCCATGATAAATTACACATATTTTATCTTTCTGACTTGCTAAAGCCCTTCAATTATCTCTACAGCATACTGAACTTATTTCAGAATAAAAGCTTCTCAAAAGTTTCAAGAACACACAAAAATTAGCTATGAAATATTTCTCTCTCTACTATGCAAAGAACTTTTCTTCAAAAAGTAGTTCTTGCCTGACAGCCTACAGAGCCATGCAATCATGCGGCACTCCATGAACAAAACAGTTATAGGGACATCATCACATACTTCTCCTTATCAGATACATTTATTCATTCATTCTTAAAATATACTCTATTTAATAGATATTTTCCCAGTTCAATTATGTAAAATTTCATTCATTAAAAAGCCCAAGTAGTTTTCAGATGTTCCTGCAGTATACACTCATTTCCACTTTGCTACATTTTCTCATACATAATGCATTAAATTGCCTCTCAATGAAGGAAGGCTCTTTTGCATGCAGTTCACAACTGGAGAAAGACAGACCCCCATCTTACTGTCTACTTGAATTTTAAGTACCTTTGAAGCAATTACAGATACAAAATGTTTTGGAAAGGAAAGGAACATTTTAGACTACTGTCATATCTGCTCAAGCGTATTCTGAATAACCATAATGACGCTTGGAAAGGTCAGCCTTTCTGAAAATTGTGTTTCTGTCATAGTCTCTCATTTATTTAACACCTCAAACTTGGACATGTTCAAGACTGATGGATGAGGAAATCTGTAAATTGCTCAGGAACAGGGGAAGAAACTAAGCACTACCAAGAATAGAAACAGGAAACTAGGAAAAGGAGCAGAGTGGTGAAAATGTGTACCAGGACCGAAAAACCATAGGGAAAAAAAAGCACCCACCCTCTGCATGATTCAGTCACAGGGTAGCAGCACAGAACAGCAGCCAGTATGAGTTGTCATGGTGTCTATTCCTGTAGTCTAAAGAGAGAATGGCAGAATCATTCCTACTGATCTTTCATTAATGCTCATAAAAAATTAGCCAATAAGATGTTGTTCAATGAGTGGCAATAAACCCAATATGAAACAGTCTGTGGAAAAAAAGGACACTGGTGAATGGCATTTACTGAATAAAATTAAATTAGCACCTGCCAGAAAATTCCTCAGAACACTCCACTGTGCACAAGCTGCAAAGAGAGAAATGGGCAGACCAAAGTGTTTTCAAGTTCACTCCAGACTTCCTGACAGTTTTCACACTGGTAGGCATTGTACTTTCTTTGAAAATCATGTATTCAAAGTAGTTTGCCCATGACAGAGTGTGTACATTACCTGATACTATCATTTGATGACAGACTGTATTTCTTGTTTTCTCTGTTTCTCTGTTTATAATTACTTCCTGAATTACAAAACTGAAATAAGACTTAATATCAAATCAGCTGCTACAGTTACAATACTCATTCCTATCAGAAAGGAAATATGAATAACAAGACAGTAATTGGATAAGAGAACACAAAGTGAAGTATCTTTACATAAGTAAGTAAAAATAACTTACCAGTTAGTGTTTCATAAAGGATAACAAAATAAAGAAGAAAAATAATGTTAAAGGAGCTTTAAATTTCCCATTATTTTCCCATTCTACTGTGTTAAAAATGCAAGAATACGATATATTATATGAATTATTATCTTCTTATGTGCTACTATATACATACAGACATGTAACAAGTGAAGTCATTTTGAAGTCAGACCTAATAGTTCTAAAGCTCATTAGTTAGTTCATGAAATAAGAAATTAGCTAATGAATCACTGTAGGCATTCCAGGTTTGTGCTGTTCACCATATTCTCAAATGACTTGAGAAAAGGTGTGAATAAGGAGGTAAAAGATATATTGCTGATACTAAGCTATTCAGGGTATCAAAAATGAGAGTCAGGTGCGAAAAACTGCAGGAAGACCTTACAAAATGTATGACAGAACAACACAGTAGCAGATGAAATTCAAAATACTTGTATAATGATGCAAATGCTGCAAAACATACCATATGTTCACATATAATGTGCTGTGAGCTATCCATTACCACCTAGGAATTGTATTAGTTGGACCCATGAAAATGGCAATTCGATACTCTGTAGCAATCCATAAAGCAAATTTGATAGCATTTACAAGGGAAAGAAAACAAACCGGAGAAATCATCATGTAAGTCTGTGGTACACCTGCATCTTAAAGGCAGTTCTGATCTCACCTCAAAAACAGTAAGAAAAAAAAATGAAAACAAATGTGCAGCAAAGATGACCAAAACTGTGAAGGAGTTTCTGCATAAGCAATGTCAAAATAGTAATCTTAGGTGAAATGGTGTGACTAAAGGAGGATGCATGAGCGATCTGCAACAGGGACAAGTTACGCAAGGATCAGATTTTCACAATTTCTTCCAATGAAAGAATAAGGGGACAAAAAATGAAGCTAAAACCAGAAAAAGGAGGCGAGTGTTTAGCCTCCTACAGCCTACTGATAAACAGTTATGTTGTTAGGAGCCTTGAGAAGGAATGTTACGAACGTGAAAAGTTTCAAAGGTAACTTTGACATGCTCATGAAAGATGAAACTGCAGTCTGCACTAAAAAATGATGGAGGCAATCAGAGTATATGTTTACACTTCTGTTATATTCTTCCTTCATATCCTGTGATTTTGGAGATATTTTCAAAAATTTTAAGGCACTCATTAACACAGTAATATGATTATCCTTTAACAAAATGAAAGATAAATGTTGACAGAATCAGTACTGAGATTTGTTCTGTCCCATTCACACAAACTCCTAAATATGTTACTAATGAAAAGCATCTTTATGTGTCTGACTTAACTATTATTAAAATCAAATGCAATTTTGTCATTCTGTACAAAGAAAGTAAGGAATGCACAGAGGAGAAGGACACTTTGGGGACCCAAGATCTGACAAATAAAGGTTCAAATCCTAGCTTATTACAGATCCTATGTATAGCTTTCAGCCAATCAGCCAGTATTTACGTATTTCATATCGCTCATGAAAGATTACTGTATTATCTATCTTACAGAGATAATTATGAAGTTGTTTTTTTTAATAAAATGATGCCACATGCTACAAAAATTCAGCATATCACAGATTAACAGATGCTAATGTTAATCTGTGTAGAAAAAGAATTATGTGTTTAAAAATACCCACAGATTTTATTTATACTGAATGATCTGGAATATTAAACTCAAACAAGAGATTATGAATTATTTTGAACAACACACAGGTACCCAAACAGCACATTAAACCACCAGAACTATCTTACAAATAAAAGAACACAGCAGGGGGAAAAAAAGAAAGCTGGGCAAGAGGAGGAAGGCAACACACGGGAATGAAAAAAAATGATTTTGTTTTAAAATGTGACTTCAACTTTCTATATTCTCTGAGGG
The DNA here is from genome assembly GCA_013389825.1 of Crypturellus undulatus. NCBI lineage: Eukaryota > Metazoa > Chordata > Aves > Tinamiformes > Tinamidae > Crypturellus > Crypturellus undulatus. The sequence continues at coordinate 130,452 of VWPW01002650.1, read as the reverse complement.
TTGCCGTAAGAAACGTCTGCTCCTTTCTTCGCTCCTGCATCAGTTTAACCACACTTGCAGTTTTGCTGGCTAGTTGCAACAAGGGGGCAGGGCTTTTCAAAAACCAAAATTACCATTGAAGAAAATGCAACTTGGAACTGCACACTGAAAAAGAGTGCTTCAATCGGTGAGGATAAAAACAGGGACTGAGGAAGGGAATAGATGAAAACCTCTTGGCATCATACTGGCATTCTCTGCTTTGTGTTAGGCTGGCTGGGCCATTTTTCCTGATGCTGACTCATTTTCTGACGCCCTTCTGCTTTTCTCCCCTCACGTCTTCAGAGAGAAAGCTGTTTCTCTGGATGGACATAGCTTTTTCTCCCAATTCAGTTTTCTCTACAGTATCAGTGAGGAAATGGAGGGAAACTAAATTGTTCTCCCTGACCTAAGATTCTATTAGGATAACACAGAGGTGCTGAAAACACTCTGAGGCTCCTGTAACTTCTCTGAGAAGTAACAATTTGAGAAGTAAACAGCAAAAAAGGAATAATGAGCATAAATGCAAACACTGCAGACAGTCACAAATACAGTCAAATCACAGTATTAAGGGACAGTATTAAGGGATCAAGATCTATCTTCCACAGCAACAAAGATGACCTTAGCCAAGCACAACTTATATGAAGAATCACTTCTTACTGTGCAGTTTTAACTACAATACTTGTAAGAGAGTGGAAAACCAGTAGCAAGGCTTGTAAAAGAAAGCAATAGTAATTTAAGTTCACTTAAAACTCTTCATCTGTGGAACTCTGATTTATTCTGCAGGAGAGCAACTGCAGCTGACATTTTTGCCCGAGCAGAGCCAAATCTTAATTCTGCGCCTTTCCCCAAGTTTGTTAGTCCGTGACTATTTTTAACTGGATTCAACCCTGATAACACTAAGATACTCAACATCATGACTGATTTTCCTCTTTCATTTACAGAACATTGTTTTTTTCATCATCAAATCTCAGGATGGAAGGAAAGTATCAGTTTCATTTTGAAAACACACCTAATTGTCTTGTATCACAGCCTGTGTATTAGTAGCTTTTGCTTTCTTATTATGACCATAGATCAGTATCTTTCATCACATTAGTCAAGCCTGACTTACTCTGTGTCTTTTGCTGAAGACAAATATTCCAAACATGACTTAAAAATCTCCTTTAACCATATACACATCAATGAACTCCTCATGCTGGTTTCTGAAACCCAGCTAATCAAGATTAATGGATTCATTACCAGATGGTTACAATGTTATTAAAATGCAAATGGTGAGGATATCACATACAATTAATCTGGGGACGTGTACTTTTTCTAGCCATTTTGATACAGTTCATCCAATAAAAGAAGAAAAACCTGTTGTTTTCCCCAAATGATTACATAAAAAATAGCAATAGAAAGCTAGCAATTGTGAACTGGAAACAAACTGAAAGATTTCATGTTTTTAAAACCTACTAGACACAAGAAGTGGTTGCATAGCTTTGCTACAGTAAGAATGCTTTTGGAAATTGGGAAAAAAAACAGTAAGTTTTACCAGAAATGTCACGTTATTTCCATCCAGGTGTTAAAATTTTGATTCTGAACCTGCAAAACAAATTTTAGCAAGTTAATTATTTGTCTGAACATTTTGAGGGTTTACAAAAAGACTTCCAATGACTAAGTTCCAAATAAATCAATTAATATTGATTTATTTTAATTATTAATATCTACAGAACAACCAAAGGCCCTGAATCAGAGAGTGGGAAAGTTACGGCTGTGGTTGTGGAAAGTCTGACTGGATTGCGGTCATTCTTGCCCCAGCACTGGTCGTTGAACTGCCACAGTTTACACAGCCCAAGCATTTGGGCTCTGCAAGTTTGGGTTCTAATCAATTCCTCAAAATAACATATTTAGTGTCTTGGACTGTAAAACTGCAATGGATCAGCAGCTAATCCATGTCTCTAATGAAGGTTGGAGCCTCTGAAAGCAACATTAGGTAATCAGTTGACAAGTGATCCCTAAAGCAAGCCATTCCTCCTCAGAGTCTCTTGAACCAGACTAACTATCCTCTGGTTCTTTTTGGTAATATGAAACAGCTTTAACTGGAAGGGTGACATGTCCTGTCCATAAATAACCAACAGATTTCAGGATAGGATACATTTGAGATCTTAAAACTGTGGATCCTTCTACAGAGAGAAAGAAAGAAGAGAAACGAAACACATGCTACTATTCCTGTTAAAAAAAAAAAGGCAGCAGCCATCACTTTAGGCCTGCTTACTGAGCTGAGTCCAACAGGAGATTAGTAAGAAAAACACTTAGTTACCAGGCTTAGCAGACCTCAAGCTCAAGACTAGTATCTACAAAATTGAGCCTTTCAAGACAGAAACATACAGTTGTCTAAACCTTTAAGTACCTAGTTCTTTCATTCTTTTTTGAATCTGACAATCTTTTATTTTTGTCCATATTGCCATTTAAAGAGCATAAAAGCAAACATGCATGTTGTGTCAAATCAGGTAACAAATTGGCAAAAACAATGTGAGAAACCGAGCAAGCAGACAGTATGTTTGTTCTTTGTACCTGCTCTCTTGGTGTACCAATTCAACTTCCAGCAATCACAAGTTTTTGAAACTTCTGAGCACAGCTGGGTGACTGTGTCTAATAACTAGTAAGCAAGCTATATTCTCCAAACTTGTCTAATAGCTCAAAAAAGTTGTGTTTTTTTTTTTTAATTTTTTGACCTAAAGTACTCCAGGCATTAAGGTACTTGTACTTGATTAGGTTTTTTTTTCTCACCATTCCAATATATAGCCTACATCTAGGATAGCAGAAAATTAAGAAATCCTTATTTACCTAAAATTGTATCTGTCAGATCAAGGTGATAATACTGTCACTTATAGAATAGTTTTACCAATATTTCTGCAGCACTTAATATGAAAAGGTCATAATCATACTTAAGAGTTTATTGAAAATGCAATATGCTTAACATGTTTACATGTAAATATTCCAGTTTATAGCCTTCCTAACATACATGTTTATTTACAACAGTGTCTTAGTAGATGAGAGTTAAAAAGTCATAGAATAACAGAGTAATTTAGGTTGGAAGGGACCTCTGAGGGCGACGAGTCCTACTTCTTGTTCAAGCAAGGCCAACTAGACCATGTTCTTCAGAGTCCTGACAAGCCCCAGGCACCAGTACAGATTAGGGGTTGACCTGCTGGAAAACAGTTCTGCAGAGAGGGACTTGGGAGTCCTGGTTGACAACAAGTTAGCCATGAGGCAGCAGTGTGCCCTGATGGCCAAGAAGGCCAATGGGATCCGGGCTGCATAAGCAGGAGCGTTGCAATCAGGTTGAGGGAGGGGATCCTGCCCTTCTGTTCAGCTTCGGTGAGGCCGCACCTGGAGTACTGGGTGCAGTTCTGGGCTCCCCAGTACAAGAAGGACATGGAGCTTCTTCCAGCAGAGAGCCACAAAGATGATTAAGGGACTAGAGCATTTGTCATAGGAGGAAAGACTAAACGAGCTGGGCCTGTTTAGTCTGGAGAAGAAAAGGCTGAGATGAGACTTGATGAACATGTTCAAGTATCTGAGCCATGACTGTAGGGAGGATGGGGCCAGGCTCTTCTCCATGGTGGCCAGTGACAGGACAAGGGGTAACGGGTATAAATTGAAACACAGAAAGTTTAATCTCCATATGAGAAGGAATTTCTTTCCTGTGATGTGGGAGCCTTGGCGGTATTGCATGATTATGAAGGGCCGAAATAACGTTGCTAGGGAGCAATATGATAAGGAAAGAAGAGCTTGTTAACCTTGTTAGCCTTGTTAGTAGTAAGCAGGAAACCTGCCGATGGGAAAGCCATAAAGAAGGATCAACAATGACTGCCAGAGAAGGGAAGCAAGCACAGCTGCATGATAAGAGGCGCACAAGGCAAGAACCAATCACAAGTTGAAAGCATCCGCGTGCTCACCGCATGGACGAACTCATTAACCAATCATTAATTGCATGGACAGAGAATGCGCTTGTGCCACTTCGCGTTTACTCTATAAATACAACTGCCTTCTGATAATAAAGGGAACAGCATCTGCTTCATATTGAAGTGTCGTGCTTTCCGTCTCGCGGTGGTGGTCCTCAGCACTGTGAGAGTGACAGAGCCCTGGCACAGGCTGCCCAGAGAGGTTGTGGAGTCTCCTTCTCTGAAGATCTTCCAAACCCACCTGGACACCACCCTGCGCCACACGCTCTAAGTGTCCCTACTTGTGCAGAAGGGTTGGACTAGATGATCTCTAGAGGTCCTTTCCAACCTTAACCACTCTGTGATTCTGTGATAATCTAAAACAGAAGGAAAGTTAAATATCTAAATATCAGCCAATTTTTTGCTATAAAAATATATTCTATTCTTGATCTTTAAAGGTGTGTATCTTATCTCAAAGTCTTTAGAAAGTAAAAGAAATTGTGATGATGAATTCATACAATTAGAAATACTGTTTTACTGGACAGCAAAATCGTGGTGAAGGCACAAGTAGAAGAAGTGCTCTATTAAAACTGTGACAATACAACACCTATGGATCTGCAAAGGTATCAAATATACTGCATAATGTTATAATCCCATGTGCCCTTGGTAGCAGAGAATGAAACAAGAATATGTGCCTTTTCATTTCTAAGGCATTCCTCTTTTTCTTGAACTTGCTGTGTCACATATTCAGCTTTAAAAACTTACTAGTGAGGTTTTGAGAGAAAATATGCATCTCCTGAGCTCATCTATCCCTTTGATCTTGAGGACATTTGTATCCCTTTCTTTTTGATGTCAGAGGAAGAGGCAGCCAGGTGGATCAAAGAATTGTAAAAGCAAGCTAGCTGGAAATTGACAAAGCAGTAGAACATCTGTAACATAAAAATAATAATAGTATTAATCATATGAGCTAATAATATACCTTTTTTCTGCAGATAGATTTTTTCAAATAAAGGAGATGCGACTGAGTTTGTGACAAGGAATGATCAATAGCTAATGTTAGTTACTCCCCTTCACAAAGACTCACTGGAAGTATCAGTTGCTTTACTCTACATACCTGTCTTGTACAGGCATGTGGAATTTTGAAGCTCAAGAATACTTTCAATCTGTATTTTGTAGGGATACATAATGTTACAGAAGAGAAGGAGCACAAAGACAGTAAGCATTAAAATTACCTAAATTAATTGCTAAGATATATTCAATGAGATGTAGTTAAATATAATCATCACTTGGGGAAACTATACTACAGACTTTGTATTGCCTTGGTGTATTTTTCATTGACATTATTGTTTTTAGAACTAGGGAACAGAAAGCTCGGTATTGTAAATGTGTTCTTTGATGTCATCACATTTCGGGATGCAGGAATCTTAAATCCAGATTTGCACACTTTTGGTTTAACAAGTTTGGTTTTGAAGGCTAAAACAAAACTGTCACTTTAAGTTTAAATGACTTCATAGCTTATACTGCATGCATTTCCATAGCAAATTTCTGAGCCAGTTTAACATTGAATTTACTTCAGTTTGAACAACAAAATCATCTTGGTATTTCTTTCACATTACTTTCATATTCACATGTGAATTTAGCTTTTACAAATATCCCCATTTGAAGTGGAAGAAAGATACTTTAAACCATACAAATAAAATTAGGAAGTCACAAAAAAGCAGTCATCCTGCAGCACTGTTTCATTATTTTTAATATACGCCTGACAGTCAAACTTGGGATTTATAGTTGGCTTTTGTTGATAAGGTTCTGTTATGTAGAGAAAAACAAGAAATGGGTAATTAAACAGGTGAAAGAAGCAGCTTTATTCAGTTGTCAGGAGTTTCAAGAAGTGAAATGCACACAAAGGAGAAAATCATCTTCTTGAAAACGAAGATGCAAGGATTATTTTTCTGTAATAAATGCATAAAAAACTAAGAACTTCTAGCAAAAAAAATAGAACTTTTTTTTAAGGCCAGAAACAGCCCATGAATTTCTATCACCATAATTAGAAGACTATACTAAATAAAAGTCTACCTGTATAAGATGTTAAATATTTGTTTTAAAGATGACAGGGACAAAGCAGAAATTATCACCTTCCATAGTGCTGATGAAGTGTGGAGGTGATTGAAAAACAAGTACTTCACCCAAGATTTCACCTAACTGGGACAATTAGCAGCTGTGCTGAAGGAAATAAGCACGTGTAATGTTCCTCCAGAACAATTCATTTTAGCTTTTCTTCCTGTACACTTCTCTGTAATAAGATCAAAACGCCTGAATGAATATAGGAAAGCAAACATTTTCACAACACAACCTGCAGAAACGCAGGAGTGGCAACATGTGTTGCCCCTGCATGTGTGCCCCACAGCACAAACATCAGCCCGACTGACCATCCACGGGTCCGTGGTGACCCCAGGGAGCTGGGAGTCCAGTAAATCTGGCAAATATCTGATCAAACAATTGGTATCCAGGTGCATGTAGACTCTACCCTGCTGTTGGGGGACATGGGGAGATCTTTACAGGCCTCAAGTGAGGCCTAGTTCTGTGTAGGCCTTGGGCTGCCCAAAGGTGACCCCTGGTGCCTGCACAGGCTCAGTCATGCCACTTGGCAGGGCTGAGCAGTCTTGCAGAGCACCAGGGGGTTCATCACACCCATGAAAGAACATTCGGGCAGCCCGAAGGTGGGGGCTAGGCACTCCTCGAAGGTGGGGGCCGGAGCGAGCAGCTGTGTGACAGGGGAGGGCGGCTAATGAGGACATCTTGGCAACAGCCCTCTCCCTATCATGTATCTCCCTCCTCCCATCATCCCTCCTACCGTTCGTTATATAAAAGCTTATGTTAGCTGTAATAAACTCGTCGGTTGACCCTGAACCATATTGGTTACGTCTTTTGTCAGCCGTCCGGGTGTTTAGGCAGTCGGTGCTGCCTGTCCGCATACAGGGCGCCGTCGGTGCGGCTAAAGCCCTGCGGCGCCCCCCACGGCCTCCTCACCTTGGGGGGCTCCGCCCCGACTGGGCCAGCCCGAGAGAGTGCGCCGGCGCGGCGGCATCCTCCTTCCGGCCCGTGACCGGACATCGCAGAGGATCCAGGATCCCGGAGGGTGAGACAAGCCGGTTCCCCGGGGGGTCCAAGATCACGCGCGGAGGGTCGGCGCATCGGTGGGTCGGCGCGTCGGCCAGGCCTGAAGATCTGCGGCCTAGTGCCAGCCCCGGCCAGAAACCCGCGACACCCTGCCATGTGGTCTTTAATGGGTACAATAACATAAGATTTCTTGCTTGACAGGGGAACCACCACCAACAGGGCAAAGTGATCATGAACACAGAGGATAAAATACAGAGGGAAGCACCTGCTTGTTCTAGAAAGGAGGATTCCCTCCTTTCTGGATGGGGAAGGGAGGACAGAGGGGGAAGGCAGGGGAGGATGGAAAGAAGGAGGGAAAAGAAGAGGGAGAAGAGGGAGAGAAGTGAAAGAAAGGATGGAAGGAAAGGAGGAAAGAAGTTTGCTTTGCTTCTGTCTTGCATCCATGAGTGAATCTCAGTAAGCCACAAAATAGTGACTTGCGCCCCATTAAATAACTATGTCAGATGAATTAAATGCAAGCAGAGATCTTCCTAGAAGTAGCAATTTTAAAAAAGAAAATAAAGATGTATACATCCTGTTTTACTGGCAGCGTGACTATATTATGCCAGAATATAGTCTTAAATCTAGGAAATTGACTAGGTGATTCATACACGTGGACATTAATTTTGCTTAGAAAATGCTAATACAATAATAGGTTTTCAGTCAGTGGCAATCCAATTGGTATTAGCTTGTTTTAGCTTCTTTCCTTCTATTGTAGATAAAAATTCAAAATTCTAAAAAAAAAAAAAATTGATTTTATTTAATTTTAATCAGAAGGAAAAGAAAAAACTTAAAATTGATACTGATGTTTTCTCCAACAAATTCTATCAATTGTTTTCTAGATTCTTTAGATTGCCAGAGGACTTCGTGAAGCGAGAACTTAGGATGTAAATGTATAATATCTTCTCTCTTGAAATAACCTCTGGAAGTTTTACATCTTATTTAAACGGGATAGAAGACCCTTCTCTAATTAACTGTATAACTAATAAACAAATTAACTGAAGTTTTCATGGCTTTCCTGGAAAAAATATTGGGTATCAATATTGGTGTTGGATATCATCCTGATTTTTCAGGCACCTTGATAATTTACATTAAGTTACTCAGTGTGGGAGAACAATGAGTGATCTATCTCTGCTTTTAGGTGGGATATAAAACACAGAATCACCTGGATTCACAACAAATGGATTCATTTTTTCAAACATGCCATTGGAAGGAAAGCAATGGGAACAAATGCTTAAGTATGCAAAATCTCCATGGGCTTCATTTTATTATGCATTAGAAAACAGTGATTGAAAATTTAATATACCAAAAATCTCACTCAGAAACAAAGATTATGGAGAAAGGGGTCTTTATGACTTTGTATATTATTGAAATAAAAATCACTATAGTCTTATAGTGATATAAAACCCAAATTAAAAGGAACAATGAAACATTAATAAACTAAATGGCACTAGTCAGAGCTGTGTCACCTAGAACTACTTCTACTGCAATGCTGTCTACGTGCTTCAACTGTATTTAGAAGAAAAAATATTCAAGGCTTATCCTTTAAATATTTGTCATCAAGAAAAATAATGGAATCATGACTTTCCCTAGACAAGAACAATTCCTACTTCTGCTACATTACGTTTCTGGTATCCTTTCTTATCTTAAGGAATGAACTCTTATCTAAAGCATATATAAGATTTACTACCATCTTTTATGTCTTTCAGAAAAAAATAGCAATTTAAATGGAAATCATAACATTTTGGTCAAACTTATCTTCCTTATGATTTCTCTGGTCCTTGGCCGCTTCTGCTACATGAATTAACCGATTTCTTATTTGTTTTTTTTCTTTATGGAGTGCCATCGTCATAGAAATATAGGAATTATTTTTATTCTATCTTTTATCGTGCCACAGGTAACAAATAAAGAGAAAATACAATGGTAATAAATGGGAGATTAAAAAGAGAAGAGAGATTTGATTGAGACAGTATATCGACATGAAAATTAAATATAGTTTGAGGAAAGATAGTTTAAGCCTGGTCAGAAACAGGCAAGACACTTTGAGAATACAGAACACTTCAATGGTTATCTTATTATTAAAACACAGTATAGTACACTTCAAAGACAGGATGCTATTAAGATTTCTTACTCTTTGAAAGTGATTTTAACCTCAATTCCTCTATGATAACCTGTAGTACAAACAATAGGAAAAACACAATTTAGCAGCTCAGACTTCTTTAATTTCTCCTCCCCAACATCACATCAACCATTTTTCAATAGCTTTGACAGCAAACTGCATTCAGCTGAGGCAGTCAAAGGTCCTCATCTGTACTTCCATGAGTATGAGCTCACAAAATATATAATAGTGATGCCGCCAAAACCGAACAGGTGAATGGATGTGAATAGATAACTGGATGCACAAAATCAAACTATGTGTTTCAACTGTTAAATTTTACATCTGCATCTGTTGCTACGAGGTAATTAATGCTTGACACAAACTTACTTTTGGTTGTTCGATTTTGTTGGAATTGCAAAGCTAAGCACTGGTTCATAGCAAGTACTTCACAAGAGACACAAAGAATGGAGAAGTCCCTCTGAGGAAATCTGCTTGGAGTAAGATAGTCTACTGCAACGTATTTATAAATTCCAGCATCTGGTGTAAAAGAGATAAAAAAAAAAAAGACCACAAAAACAGTATTTAGTTAAACTGAATTGAACATTTCTATCCCCGACCAATCGAAAATCCTCTGCATGTCTTAGCACACTCCATCTCTACCGATCCATTGTGCTATTCAGAGGTCAGAATTACATGCACACGTTGTTCACATCTTGAAGTTTTATTAATGGTTAATCAATACCTAACAATTCAAAAAAAAGCTATGTTTAGCAATCCAGCTTCATTTCAGCTTTTCTTTATTTTCTTCTAAATCCTTCATAACAGTATTTTGATGCTAGGATTGGCCACCATCTTCAGTCAAAGTATATTTTCATTTTGAAGTAGACATCAAAATGTTAGCTGTGAAAGTTAAAAATGGGACTGTTAAACCGGGAGAAACAATAAAATTGGAGATGGGCATATAGCTCTGCTCTTATGATGAGAAGCTCAGTTTTGGAAGAGAAATATGTCAAGTACAAGCCAGATTATTTGAACAGAAATAGAAAATGATCATGATGATGGTGAACAGGAATATAGTACTCCAAAAATTGCTTTACCTTTTCTCCTGTGTTTATCATCCTGCAGGGACATCATACAGAGAGACTAACAACAACAAACAAACTATAAGAGCAAAAATAAAGATATATAAAAGCAAAACTACTTACAAAACTATGCTTGCCTAGTTTTGTTATAGATATTAATTTCAATTCTAGAAGAGATTGAATCTTAATAATGTTTCCCAAAAAAGATTAAGGGAAAATAATTTTGCAATTAGCTTCTCAGGCAAATATATTTGAAGTACAGAAGATTTTTATCTAAAAACCTTTTAAGTTTTAAAAGATTCTCAACTTTGCTCAAAATCTGATTTTCCTGATTTATGCCTACACATCTGTAGACTTCCTCAGAAGTGAAATTAAAAAAATGTTTTTTCAAAAAAAACAGTTACTGTTTCTCTTCATTCATAATGATCAAAGATACTCAATTAACAACGTGTACAGTGCTAAATTATTAAAATTAATTTTCAGTGTTCTCATAACATTGAGAATTTTCCAATTAAAGCATCACCTCCTTTTGTTTCTTCTTTAAGCTGACCAGAAATATCATTCATCTCAGCATTCACCCATCACATTCAAAATAGTGACTTAACTGAATTTTAACTTTGGTTTTGGGCAACACAGCTAAGCTTCATTAATTATGCCCTGTAGAAGATCTTCATGTAAAACTTTTCAAGGTCATTTTCTCTTTCAGCACATGACTCACAGTCGCTAAAATAAAGTGACAAACACTGCAATCACGCATGAAAATTTTACAGGTTATTCAGGGTCGAACTATCCCCTCTGCCTTCACATATCTTTTAATCCCTACTCTCTTTCAAATTTGGTTGATGAAAGTCAAGCGCATAGGCATTATTCTTTGGATACCACTGCATACAACTGAATTTTTGTCCTCCTTACAAAAAATTTGTTTTCCTGTTGCTGAATTATTGGTGTTCTTAGAATAAAGTGTTTCAGCAGCCAGGGTGCCACACTGCATACCAAGAAATGTATTTGTAATTATGCAAGCACTTCACGATATCAGCAGACTGATATTCAGCTTGAAATTAAAATGGCTTAAGGGCAATGGGCTACCTTTGTATTAATTCAGAATAATAATTCACTGAATACTTCCCTAACCCACAAACTCATTCTGAAAAAAGTCATTAACAATTAAGGAGAAGCAACACTTAGTTGAGAGAAAGATAAGCTGAGGATCAGCTCCCACAGTCAATTAATACAACACAAATAGGAATCTCAACACCATATGGATATATATTCCCATCATAGATTCTCCCTGTATAGTATCATAATTTATTACTTTGATTTACAAAATCAAATGGAGTTTCACATTTTAAAAATTAAATTAAACTTCAAAAAGTAAAATAATTTCCTTAGTTTCAGAAAAATAATTCAAATAACTCCTCCACTGAAAAGAAGAAAAACTTGTTACTTTCATCCTGCTCTAAACACTCACTATAACTAGAATCTTTCCTGCAAGTCTGGAAAAGCAATAGTCTTGCAAAAACCAAAAGGCAACAGATACTGGCCTGCTCAGATGCAAGAAATAAAGGAATAAAGGAAAGAAATGAAGGTATTTATCGCTGACACTGTTCAGAAGGATATGTACAGAAGAGTGAAAGAAAAAGGCTTTAGGGACTCTACTGTCCACCAGTAATTTTGTGTGAGAAAATTCTGGGCAAGACATGGTGTTTCTGTACATCACATATTCCTCTACAGTTTCCTCTTCAATAAAGCTGCCTTCATACCTGTGGACATCCTCAGCAATCTGCTGGGAATTCCTTCACAGCTCTAACACATTTGGCCACCTTCAACCAGCTTGCTTTGATGCTCCTAACTCATGTAGTGAATATAACAGTTGGCCCTCATACATCACTCCTATTTTATTTATTTATTTTCACAAACTTTTGTCACAGCTTCCATCAGGCATCTCTTTTCCAAGCTGACAAATCCTTGCTTACTTAGCCATTACGTGGAAGTTGTTCAAATCTTTGCTTGTCTTTATTGCCTTTATAAAGATTTTTTTCTAGTCCTATATTTTTTTTTAATATGGTAGATGGATTTATATGACAGCATAATAGCATGAAGCTGTTTTCCAATTTCTGCCTCTACCTTAGCAATTCCTAATGTGAGTTGTTTTGACCTGCTGGTTTATGAGCGTTGACCTGATATTTTCATGAAGTTCTCTATCATAAGCACCAGATATCACTGACTGGTAATGATCAGCATATCATTCTGGGGTACAGTTAGGATATATTGTAGTGTACCACATGACATTTCTATATGTTGAATTTTGTATCACTCCAGTGACTCATAACCCCATCTTGCAAGATATTTAAGTAGTAGTTTTGCTGGTCTCTGTCTTTCCTGAACAAAATAACTAGTACTGTTAGTAAACTTTGTCATTTCATTCTTTACCTTTTCTCATATCACATCTGAATAGATAAAGGGCACTGCTTCCAGCAAAGATCACTTAAAGACTTCATCTCTCCCTCCTGCAACCTCCTGAAAACTCACAATTTACTTCTATTCTCTATTTCCTCTCTTTTAACATTTTATTTCTTTATGCAGGGACTTTCCCTTTTACTTCACAGCTTCCTCAAAAACCTTTGATGATGGACCTCATCAAAAGATTTTCAGAAAACCGGTAGCCTGTGTCTATCAGGCACAGCTTAATCACATCGTTGTTAATTCATTAGAAGAAAAAATGATTTAGTTTTGCTAGAACTTGAAACCTGTCTTAGTATTAACCCTATCAAAATCAGAATAACCTTCTACTTTGAAATCAGATTAGTTAAATATAATCCACTAACTTGAATAACTCCCACTCTAACGGTAGCACATCTGAGCACGCGCTGAGAATTACTTCCAAATCTAAATGGCTATTAATCCCAGCTGCTACTCATGCTAGGTATAAATCATTTGCAGTTTTTGTTGATGAATGTGGCCAAATATACAACTCAGCTTCCTGCCAGAATTATTCTACAGTGCCAATTTTCAAAGCTGTTCTTCAAAGCTTTAAATGCCTCTCAGTTCAGAAAAGAGTGATTTTCACACAATTTGTTCGAAGTCACATTTCAAACTATTCCAATACAGAAAAGACCTAAAAAAAGATTCATTTTTTTTCTTGGAAAAAAGAAGGGTGGATAAATGATTTTTTTGATACCTTGGAAACTCAAAAAATCGTATATGGATTTTGAGGGAACACATATAGTTCAAATTAATTTCAATGTATAGGTTGAAATTTAATGCAAAAACTTTTAGGCCCAAATGGTATTAACTGGAGTCAGTCATTCACATTAAAAATAGGTGTCACCTTAAAATAGGTGGCTAAAATCAGAAGTGTCACAACAACCTTAAATGCCCATTTATATTGCTTCTCTCATAATGTACTGTTACAATTAACAACAACAGAAAATTCATGTCATATAGACACATCTTCTCACTAAAGATATACCATGGCTTTTCTTTAACATACACTAGGTTTTTGTCTTCTTATATACTTGTTTAGACCTCTTTATTTCCCTGTTTTTTTTTTCATGCATTCTTCAAAGAAGTTTGATTTGTATCAGGAAGGATTTTTCCTCTTCAGTATTCATCCTGAAAACTGTTTCACAAAAATAAGATTCTGCAATGACGTAGGTCATAAAATAACTTTATGACAATCTTCTGTTCCTGTTTTTTTCGCACTTTTCAGACTTTCCTTTTTTGATCATACTGTTTAAAGTACAAAGATATATTTTTTCTATAATACAATACTGCCATGACATACTCTGTTTTATTAAGTACACAGTGGAACAAAAGGTGCAGTACTTTCCACAAAGATACTGCTTTCTGAGAATTCTTCTCTGAAGTCATCCCAGTTTGCCAGCTCGTCTAAATGCTTACAAAATCACCCAGGCAGTTTTGTATGCATGTTAGAAACTATGTTTTAAAATGAAAAAGATGGTTTGCCATACTGAACTAAATTCTAATATGCCTTTTAACTTCCTTTTGGCATTTATAGAAGAATTGATAAGCATTGCCTTAATTTATGATTCTTTCAAGAGGTTTTTTTATTATTATATCTGGGTCCCATAGGAATGAATTCAAAGGTGGGAGAGAAGGGAGAGTTGAAAAATTCACAGGTATGCTAACATTAAATAAGCATATTAAAAGTATATTGTACAGTTGGATCAAAAAACAGCAAGTGTCAGAGCTGCTTTTTCTGGTACCCCTGACAAGAGTGTGCTCTAATTTAAATCTTGGATTTACCAAGAGCACAGGCACTCACTGGACTTCAGACGGTTCAATGGAACCTTGTATAGTTCAGATTCTCAGCAAGAGGACATGTCCCTTTGTGAATTTGTCATTATTTTGGTCTTAGAATTAATTTCCTGAAGCAAGCAATATCAATACAACTCATGTGATAAATGCATATTGGGCTGTTGAGTCTTTACAACAGGACAGTCATGATGACACCTTGAGAGAGAAAAAATAAAGAAGAAGGCTTCAACAATTTATTTTTAGTTTCAAAGTGTCCATTCATTGAACTACTTTCAAGACTTAATGTGAATTACAGGCCTCTTATTTGTCAGTGTAACAGTCATACTCTTTTATAATATAAAAAGCACTGATGATACTACAGCCAAAAGATGTTTTTACTAGCTAACAGAAGATAATGTTGAGGTGGTCAGTTCCAGTTGTTGACTCTCATCATCTACCCCTATTGCCTTTCTGCTTTGAATTAGCTACATTTGCTTTCAGCTAGCATGGTTTTACAGTGAAGATTATTATTATTAATAACAATTTACACTGCAGAGCTGAAATTAGTGTGAAAGGTGAGTCCTGGTGAGAACATGTAAGAGGGTATGTGAGAACATGTTCACCAGAATTAAAGGGTGATACGTAACATGTGCTGGCTGTTTGCTCCTGTTTTTTTTTAAATCAGTGATGAGGTGAAAGTCTATGAAGAGGTAGACAACGTGAGGAACAGAAAATGTGCATAAAGATATAGGAAGAGTAAGAGTAAGGGGATTAACAGAAGTCAGAAAGATTTCTTTGGGTAGAGAACAAAATGGCAGACAGAAGGAAACAAGGAACTTGTTACCAAAGGCTAAAAATGGTTCACAGCAAATGGCTCACAGTATTCATATAATGCAATGGGTAGAATATACTTTTGTTAACACTGCTTCAAGTAATAGTCCAGAGCAGTACAGGAAAATGAAATAAAGAGTATATCAAGCTATTTTTTGTATAATTAACCTTTTACTGGATTTTCTCATCAATCTTCTCTCAGAGTGTACTCGTTAAAGCTGAATAGACAAAACTGAATAGATAAATTTATAACGTAAAAGAATAAATCCATAAAACATGAACTAAGAACTAAAACCCCACAGAAGTAGCAAGGATCAGGAAAATACAACTTTTCAGTGTTCTTTAATTGCTGATGATCTTATAAAATAAGCATAAGGAGTGGGATTAAAATGCAGTGGGAACTAAATATCAATCTCTAGCTTTTATTCTATCTTTCCACAGGAGGAGAGAAATATATAATAGAAGGTTCAGAATACGACATTCTGCAAAGTGATGGATTTTCATTACTTCGACTGTCAAAGCTATATTTAAAAAGAAGATAATTGGACAAGTTCTGTTACACGTTTTAGACCAGAAAGTCTATATACAAAACAGGATGAAGGATTAGCTCAAGAAATTGATTCAAATGACATTGCTACTACAAATTTACTTTTCAGTATTTTCATTGTAGCCATATATTTACAGGGGTTTTTCACATGGTACAATGAACAGACAGAAACAGGAACCTGATGTAAGGTCAAAAGTTATTCACAGAAAAATAAACCCCACATATTTGGATAAATCGCATCAAACTATTTGCTGTGTGTAAATAATGTCCAATCAGGAAGAAAGAAAAAGTGGTATTTGTTGCACATTCATTTATAACAAGGCAGCAAATTTCCTGTTAATACCATAGCTAGAAGAACACCATAGTGGAAATACTACTAACAAGTAAAATACAGAATCCAAGTAAAGCATCTCTTGTCATAGTCCTCCTGTCTTGTTTATCAACAGTTAGGTAAGGATTTTCTCCCACATCTACTGTTTATTATCAGTCTGAAGCTATTAAAAACATAAGATTGGGCAGCACTACACAGATTCAAAGCCATTGTAAAAAAGAGAGTTTTTATACTCTGGAAAATTTAAGTCATGAGGAATAAAGAAAACTCATAGAAAGAACTGTTATGACTTGAAATCTGTGTCTGTTTACACTGGCTCTGAAGGAAGTTTCTCTTTTTACTTATCTTATTACCCATGATTTAATAAGTAAAGCTTGCCTAAACTTTGTATTTACAATTTTAAGCATTTTTGACAACCTGCTCTAAGAACTTCTAATCTACAAAAGGTTGTTTTCACACAATATTTAACTTCCAATCCACTTCATATTAAACAAACAATAACTGTGTGAAATGTGAGGGTAAAGAGGGGGTGAAAATTTGCTACTTTTGTGTGTTACGGAACTTTTTCTCTTATAATTAAGTAATAAATATCCAGTAAAAAAGGCAGGTGATTTGTACATTCAAAAACTTCATCATGAACTGGCAAATATTGAAATTATTTAAGTTTAAAAAGGTATTTTGCAACAGTTTACAGTACTACAGCACACCTCTACAATTTGAGCAAAAAGGCATTTGAAGGTGTAGTGAATAGTTTCCAAAGCAAAGGGAACAGTTCTTGTACAATCATGGCTGTTCAAAATACAAGGTCCACATGCCAGAAGAAACAGATTATGACATTTGACTGATGAATTTCTAGGATTTTTTGCCTCTTAGGCAGCGAAGACGGGAGCTGGAAGGACAAGGATGGGTATTTGAAAATTCTCCATGACAGAGGATTACATTCGATTGCAAAAAAAAAAAAAAAACAGTTGTAAATGCATGTTCTACTATCTTGAAAGTCCTAACAAACAAGTATTTCAGAATGGTCAAGTCTTAGTGAGTGATTCTGAGAGTAAAGCATGAGAGAGTTAAGAAAATATTTGGAAAATGATTCAATTCACCTTAACATAGGAATTCCAGCTACAACTGAACATTGCTTAAATATATGGGACAGTATTTGTAGATGTGAAAATACAGCTGTATCCTATATTTGTTATAGGTACTAAGAACAGCCACATACAGCAGAATGTTAATCTTATTTCCTCCTTTGACTTATTATATTACAGCGTATGAAAAGAATTTTGAGTACACATGAAGTGAAATAACATGTTATTCTATTAGTTGAGAATGCAAAACTATCTTTTTTTTTTTTTTAGCTGGGGAGAGATAGTAAGTAAGGAATAGCAACTAGAAACAATTATGTAAAACTCTGAAAAGTACTCCCTACAGAGAGATGTACATTTTCATGTCTAGTTCCATTATGTGTGTTTATTTTAAATCCAAACACTTTCCAATACAAATAAAAATTCTTTTTTTTTAATCATCATTTCCTTTTACCACTTCATGTGGCAATGGAAAAAAAGAACAATATAAAAACTTAAACAAATTAAACAATTCTTTAGCAACAATATAAATGCTGTTAATCTACTCCCTATAAGGGGAGTCTTCCCAATTCACTGCAAAACAACATTCTATTTTTGCAAAGAAGATCAACATTTGATTCTACTTTCAGTCTTGAAAACTTGTTTATACAGAGTAAAGTCTTATCAAAATCATGATTGGCAAATAACATCCTATTTTAAGTACATTGTTTGCTAAGTGCTTTTCATAGATTTTACTTAAAGGACAGGAGTAGATTTCACCACAGGCAACTCTACTGAGATGAACTTGCAAGCCCATGTGTTCATCCTCTGCACCGAACAGGAGGAGCGTCCTCATTTGGCAACTGGAGCATGTTATCTACACCCACACACACACATTTCACCTTACCTATTGCAGGATTCCTCATGGATGGATTCCTGTTTGATTCACCATGATTCATCAAACGCAATGTACTTACAGTGCATTATTGGGAAGGAATGAAACTAATGATGAAAGATTCATGTTACACTTGGGAGTTCCATAAGGAACTTGATATGTTTCATATACTTCACATACATATTTTGTGGTGTTCATGACTTGACCTGGAGGAATCATCAACAGACAAAGTAGAATTTGAAAGGGCCAGGAGAAATTACAAGACAATATTTAAGAAAAAGGTACCAGCTCTCTACTGCATGTAGAGATTGGTATCAAGGTTGAGGTATCAAGGTTTTTTTGTTACAGATTAGAATTTTCCACTAGAATTTGAGGAGAAAACTGGGAGTGTCAACTAACTGAAGTGGGTGAATGACAGCCATCAATACAATGCAGCCCTACAAATGTAAATGTGATTCTGATCCTAAAGCATATCAGAATTATACACTGGCACAGGGGCATTAATGGGAAAAATACAAGGCATTACCATGACTCCAAATGAAACCTGAGCACAGTTTTGTTTATCTGTGTCGTTCAAGACAACACCGGTTCTCTGTGGAATCCTCACACGAACTTTGCAAGAAAGGCCCTTGCTCAGCTACTTCATTGTTCGCAGCTCAGGAATGAACAGCAACACCCACAGGAGTGCTGAATGTTTTGCCTGCTAGCTTTAGATTTGTTCAATTTATAAAGTTCTTTGCAGGTATAAGAAATACATCAAGGAACTATCTCCTTGTGTTAGACTATCCATGTATTACCAGTTAATCGGTGAACTCAAATCTCTCAAATCTCTGGAGAATTTGCATCCCAATTCCAATCAAAGATAATGTGCTTTTTCATTACTATTTCAACAGATCTTTTAGACAAGAATATAATAAGTAATATCATTAATCTGCAGCAAAAATAATACATGACTGGAAACTACAAGTGAAGAGCTGGGTGAAAAGGGAATATGGAATGCCCTGGCACACTCTTCATTAGGAAGATACATGATCAGTTCAACAACTGATAAGCAACATCCAGTGACAAAATAAGTTTAGGGCTTTTCCTGCATTTCTCAAGAGCATCCTTTATCAAGCACAGGCTTGATTTCATTCCTCTGACCTAAAGATATTTCTCTTAACTGAAGTCATTTGTTCACCAACCATATTCACATTGTTTCACTCCCCATAAAACCTTCCCCTCCAAGTTTCTGCAAAGGCAGCTGATTAGAACAACTCTGCGAGCATGAGTCTGCAGTGGCACACACAGAGAGACTACAGCCTGTCTGAAACCAGACATGCCTCACATGAGCTTTCTCCTGTTCTCCTGGGCAGCTTCTGGCTCCAGTAGCACTGTAGCCTCTTAAGAGAGCACATATGCGTGGTTGTAGATGACCTCTTCTCGGATAACCTTGCTCAAAAGTATGTTTTTGCTATTTTTTAAAAAGATTCTAACTTTAACTTAAGAAGGCTGAATGCAGAGTAGAAAGTCAGGTTCTTAAAAAATAGGTAAGATGAAATCGGAAAAACACAAGATCTTCTTCCTCCTAAGAAGGAATATATATGTATATCTGTCATAAATAACTTTGATTTGGATTTCAATCTTTACTACTGCACAAATTAACAGAGAACAAATGTAATAATAATATGAAATTACTAATTGACTGTTTAATAAATGCTTAGCAGAAAAGTCAAATTCCATGAAAATTTAACTATTACTTTTTCATGGAACCACTTCTAAAGAGTGAAGGTTGACTTAGGTGCTTGGAACCTTATGCAACATGCTTAGGTAATCCATGTGTTTTTAGGAGTTTTAATCCAGAGATTCTGTGCAGACCGTCTACAGTCATACAGCTAGCTGCCCTTTAGAGAGCCCCCAACGGCAACGTAACTTTTGAAAGCACCTACAAAGCAAAAGTGAATGAACAGTCTTAGTTGTTAACATACATATGTACGCCGTCATTCAAAATAGATCTCTTAGCCCTGAGTTTTGATATTTTGATGATGAAATTTGATGTCTTAGGAAAACACACCATTGATGTCGAGTTTGAAATATCTGAGTTTTACCTTTGTATTCACTAAAAAAAAAAGAAAGAAAAAAGAAAACAAGACAAAATCTGGGAATTTGGGTTCTGAAAGACCCAGTGATGCACTCAAAGTTTCCTCCTAATGACTCAGGATACATTATTTCCCATTTCCCCACCACTATCACCTTATTGAAGTTATACCATGACATTTAAAAAAAAAAAAAAAAAAAAAAGGCATACTAGTATCAAGGAATTCTTTGTAAATACAAAAATAATTGAATATGTAGAAAAATAATTGCCCTATTTTGCAGAAGCCAGGCAATTCAAAAAAAATGCTGTATTTTATCCCTACTGAAGCCAAATGAGCTCCCCTTTTGCCACGGGTATCTTTCTGAGCTGCTAATTAACGTATGTTAAAATAAATCACCATTTTGCCAGCTGCTCTATCTGACAGGACAACAAGAGCTGATCCAGAAAAGGTACCTTTAACTGTAAGAAGAATATTGCTCCATGTGTTCTTCCTTTTGTGGATAATAAGAGATATCAGCCACTGAAAGTAATTGATATTTTTCTGCTTCTATTACTGTTTCACTAGGACTTTCCCAGAGAATGTCTGTCAATACCTCAGTGACTATTCTTCAACCTCAATGCTTCATTTAGCAGCATATCACTGCAGTATTTTCCTAGCTCCTGGTATATGTTTCTTTAGACAACTCTCATATTGTAACCTCAAAAAGGTATTCTGGTTTTCTGGCAGGCAGCAGCATAATGAACCAGCGGTTCCTCAAGGCAAGGCAGACAATCCACCACGGACTAGAGAACTACATGGAGAAGGAAGAAGATTGCAATCTTCAAAACCAGTTCTCCAGTTCCAGTTTCGACTGAACTAGTGTGAAAGAACTGCAGCATCATGGCATGCTGTCTGTTTTTACACTCAGGTAGCCCAAGTAGTGGCAGACGGCCCTGAGACACACGGAGAAGGTGCACGTAGCTGTCACATAGATTAAGGATATTCCTGTGTTACTTCAGATAACACTACTGCAAGCTGCAACTGAAAACAGCCAGAAGAGTAAACGTAAAAACTCCATCACGACTCACGAATATCAGCTATTACCAAATGTTTAGTTTTTTTGCCTTGTGTATCCAGTTTTGCCTTAAAATGGACAAAGTACTTGCTAAAAATTCCTCAAATGTTTTGCCTATGAATTTAGGTCTCAGACAGAACTATAGGTTATCAATATACTGACAACCTTCTACATGCATATCCAATATGAAATAAGACTTATGCAAGCAGGTGAACAAACTTGTATCCAAAATTACTTCCGTATAGTGAATTGTATTTGTCTCCTGTCCTGACTGGCAGTTACATAAGCACAAGTGGTTGTATCAAAGAGGAAGGAAAGTCACAGATATTTGGAGCAAGACCACAACATTTCATTGTCTCATGTTTATATACTTTGTATTTAAAAGTAGGGGATTTAGTTTGCATATATATATATAAAACTGATAAACTGATCCAGGAAAAATCTGGTCTCTTGCAGTGAACAGAAGCAGCACTCTATTTGTAAAGTATAAAACTGGTTACATTCTGCTCAGGAAGAATGGTTACATTTGTCGTGATCTTCGCACTGTTATCGATGGAGCACAACCTAAGAATGTTTATTTCATCACATTTTCAAGCATATAAAGCATGATTACTACGATATGTTACTCTACAAACACAAGTTACTACATTTTCTCAATAATCTGAGGAAGTCCTTCAAATTCAACGTTCAACTCCACCAAATGTCACACAGATATATTCTGTATTCCTAGACAACTTTATGAGCTTTAGACTAAATTAAGGTATATGCATTTTAATTATGTTTATTCACTTAGTTCATTTAGAGTTGTAAATAAAATACACATATTCATACATATTTGTGTGTTTTATGAAATAATATTTATCATATACTGGATATTTTCTGCCATAATATCTATTTCATTCATAAAGTAGGTGGGGGGTGTGTATATATATATGTGTAAGTGAAGAAGTTTTAACATTCTTTATATAAAATTGATCGGAAAACTTTGCAGTAGTATTTGTAACACAAGGTAGGGAAAATGATCACCTAACCGAATTTGCTGAAACAAAGCATATACAAAGGTGAAGGTCTATGCTAATATATCGCTTTTATCTTCTATAATATACTTTGAAGAGGAGGTGGGAGGAAGTAAGGAAGGTGATACCTGAAAATATTGGAAATGGTAGCGATTTGACTGCCATATGGGTTTGAAATACATAGGGTTCATTATGTGCATGGCAGACAAACAGAGCTCAGGAAGCGTCCGCTGTCCAGCCAGCCCCTAAGACGCCGTCCACAGCATCTGTGGTGCCCTTTGCTGGCGGCTGGAATCCATCTTGTGTGCTGCCTCCTCATAAATTTCTAACTCTTCTGCAACAGCCAGTGTCAAAGACAGCACTTGCAGTAAGTGCCTTAAGTTATCTCCTCTGTACGACACCATCACGGCAAGGGCAGAGGGGAAAGCTGGGGGTGGCCTGAGTCTTTCTGCCCCTCTGAAGCAGATAAATTCATGCCATTATGTCAGTACACAGACGGGTCACACCTGCATGTCCCCAAGGTGTTCTCAAGGGCACTGTGGCAAGCACTGCTATTACAGGTGGTTAATATGACCTTGAAACTGCCATGGACCCTCTCCTTAAAAGCAGTGTAGAGGCAGTATTTTATTCTTTCTGAATTAGATTTAAGAACCATGCAGTTTTAGGGGGAAAAAGGGAGCAGATCAGCTCAGGTTTATATTTTTATTGTGATATTTTTATAGCTTAACTCTCAGAAGGGGAGTGTAAGTCTACGCTAAATACAATTGGGGTCTAACCCTTAAGGACAAAAAAAAGAAAAATAAAATAAAAAAGAAATACTGCAGAGTTTCTTCAACATTAAATGCTGATAAGGAAAGAGGTGAAAGATAAATAACAGCTGCATAGTATTAATTTGTTATCTCTCAGCGTGCTGCAGTAATCAGATAGATAAAAAATAATTCCTGAAAAAAATATGATTCACTTACCTCTCAAAGACAGGAAGGAAATCAGTATAGATATAGGTGTCTTTAGGGCATATCTATCTATATGTTAGACAGATTCAAAGAAAAGCTTAGATACAAACTCAGGATACATACTCCTTATGAGGATTATGCCCAAGCATAAAACCTGAAAAGCACATCCCTACAGACACAGAAAAAAATCCTTTTAAACACAACTCAAATATAACATATTTTCTAATGAAATATAAAGAACTATACGGTATTGATATTGGCTACTCCATCTAGCTTAAACCTAGTTTTGTTGCATCACGACTATTGCTTTTGAATCGCTAGATTCATGCGTTGTTCTCATATCTAGAAACTGGAAGACAAACTGGTAATTAATTAAGGTGGAAATTAATTAAATTAAATGCAAATCTCAAGATCTATCTGAGAGCTTTCAAAGCAGGTCAGCTGCACCAGTTCTGCTCTGACAATACGGCCTCTGAAGGTCCCTGTTTGTTCAGTTGTTGCGTGGGCTCTGTATGCTCACGGATGCGAACAACTGCTATGCTCCAAAGCTACCTCTATCCCCCTCTTGGAGATTTTCAGGTCATAAGGACAACCACAATCTGCTCATCTGTCAGACTTTAGAACAAGTAATTCCCATGCTGTCCTTTACGTTTGGCAAGATCTCCTCACACACGCTGATAGAGTTACCACATTATCTTCAAGGTGTTCCTTAGGGATCTCTCCTGCCACGAAGCATACAAAACTCTTACGAGGGGTTAGATTGGCAATATGCTGCAACTGTTTCTATCACGCAGACTAATGTTGTCTCTTTAGACTCCTATACCGATGTCTACACAGTTGCTAACCATCTTCTCCCTTAAAAGGGAAATGTAAAACTACATGCACTTAAGGTAGAGATTTCTGACCTACAAGAATGACGCTTGATTAGTGTCCTCCAGCATCCACCTGCCTGTGGGTTTCTAGTTACTCTCTTTAGGGAAAAAATAGTAGGCAAAGAAGACATCAGGAAAGCCCACTGTGCTGGAGAATTCCCTCAATAAAATGGGATACTTTCACGGCTGTGGCTTATGTTAGCCTGCCCATGCTTGCACAGTAACTCACTAGGACATTCCTGGCAGGCTGTTTGAAGCAGACTGAACAGCTACTCAGCTTCTCAATGGATTTGCAGCTCTACTGCATTATACTGGCTAGTAAGCCGGTATAGAAGAATGTAGTTAGAGAAGAAATGAGTATGCACAAGAAGATCTAGTAGAACAAGGACAAAAACATTGAAGCTAATATAACAATTTTTGTTTGCCTTATCATCAGAGCAAATAGGTATTTGAACAATCAGTCTATATTGTTTGATTCCAGAGCATAATTAGGCAACAACTTTAGAACAAAGGGGTAGTGCTGTCATCTGCAGCACACAAGTACTGTTGATAACAAAGTCTGAGCAAGTGAAAGAAAGATCCGCAACCTGTCTGGTTCTCAGCTGTCCTTCACTGTCTCACTTCTTTGTTCCTCACTGGGCATGCTGCATTTCTCCTTCCAGGAGAAAACACTGCATTAGCAGAAATGAAAAATAATCTCTCAGGCAATGAAGTATTTCCAGGGACATGACAAAGGTCTGTTTTTGCAAGCTGAGTCTGAAAATACACAGGGAGGATAGAAAGGCAGAAGGAAAATGATCCAAAGAGTGATTCAACCAACCTTGCAGAAGGTTGTCACTTTGATCCATAGAGCAAGCCTGAGTCCTGAGTGCAAGCACCACCTCAGCAATGATAATTCTTCACAGAACAGTTGCTAGAATCACAGAGAAAATTTTTTCGACAGACTCCCCCTTGACAGTTACTAATTTGCTTGCTACACTTATCTGCCACAAAGGTTTTAAGTCAATTCCACAGCTCTTAAAGGGCACATTAAATGAATAAGACCAGACAACTATGTACCAGCACTGCCAACATCCAAGTGTGGAACGCGTAGTTGTCTTACGGGGCACTCAGCCCGTTTTGTTAAGTTGTTCAAATTGTGAACATCTAAGTTGGAAAGAGGCAGAGCAGACATATGGCAGTCTGTACTAACTTGTGTAGACAGATCTCAAGTTACTGAAAACTATAGTAGTAGGGCAATATACTCAGAAATGTACAGAGAAAATAGAATTCTAAAATTCTTTTTTACCGAGGTTAGTATGAAGACAGTAAAAACGTCATGTTTTTCTCAACAAAGAAAGCTGCTTGGAGCTTGATTATAGAAATTTCCTACCATGATCAAAGTAGTAACTCTTCTCTAATTTCTTGCACATATACACTGTCAAAAATAGTTGTTGATATGGCTTATAGTCTTTAGCGTGTGTAAAAGAGTATTTCATACACAGGTTCATATTAAAGCACCCCACCTAAAGCAACTGGAAGAGGGTGGCTTCTAAGATGACACCAGGTTGATCCTAGTTGCCACAGCTCACCCAGAAACCAATGAAAAGAGATGGGCACTTTCAGGACACAATTTTTCCTTTCCTAAAAAGGAAAGGACCAGTTTCTCACAGTAGGTTCACCTATGAGTGCTAGTAGATTATGGCTTCCCAGGTTTATGGATCTAGGAAGTTACAGGCACACAGAAATCAGGTGCAGGAACCAGACTACTTAACTTATTCAATTAACAACATTTTCTTTTTTGCCTTCCTGTCCCTTTTCTTAATCAGTGTAATTCTTTTACCTAGCTATAATCTGCTATCTGAATTTTCATCTTCTAATGCATTTAAACAATGTTTGGCATCCATAAAATTCTTTTCAATACTCTTTCACCAGACTTTTTCTTTTTTTTCCCTAAAAAACAATTTTACTTAGAAAGTATATTCTTCAATCTCCTTTGAAATAACTTAAATATGTACTTCAGGGTGCACATGTATTTGGCTTTAATCTGAAATGTACTGTTTATTATGTTGCCAGCCTAGAAATGACCACTGACTACATTTTTTTCAGTTCCAGATTTCAGTATTGAATCTTCTTTAAAAATTCCACTCAGCTTGGAATGATAAAATCATTCAACTTAGGAAATAAAACAAATATTCTGGCTTTGATAGGAGCAATACACTGAATTTAACATCCAAATGTCAGTAGAGCTTTTTTTCTTTTCTTTTTAATCTTCTTGGCTGATGGCCTGTTCATGAAAAAAATGTACTGCAGATTGCTACTAGAGCACAAAATCTAATACTAGACTCCAGACAGCTATTTCAGTTTAGAAATTAACTCAGATTAATGTGGCAATAATTGCCAGTGCTCAGTTACATGTTTTTGCTAATTAAAGATTGAGGAAAACGCCACAGAAGGGATAGTGACATTGGTTAACAATAATACACTTCTGATTTGGCTGTTCCCTTTGACTTCTGAAAGAGTTCAGTTGCCAGAACTGCTGCGTGAACTAGCAAATATATCAAATACAGGTCATTATTTGTCTTAATAAAAAAGATATAATAATAAAAGTATTGAAATATTGCGCTCCACAGTGTGGAAGAATGGCCTGTAAAAGGGGAAACTTGGAGAAAACCTAGCGCCTAACAGAAGTCTTGGCCTTACAGAAGCTTGCTTGGGGTGACACACATCCAGAATGGCTGATGTGCGGAAACTACCNTCATTATTTGTCTTAATAAAAAAGATATAATAATAAAAGTATTGAAATATTGCGCTCCACAGATGTGACAGTACACGACTGAGACTGTGGCTAGCTGGCTGCAGCTTCATACTTGCACGAAGGTGTACGTGCAAGGCCAGCACCTTCACAACCCCAGGCTTCCAAGAACCTCAGCAAACGACATCTTTCCGGATCCCGCGAACTGCCTGCACAGATGAAGGAGAATCAAAGCACCAGAAAACAACAGGCCAATGATCTGTAATTTCCATACTCTTACTATAGTCCAGGTATTCCCAGCTGCAGCAGATAGCAGAAACTATATGACTGTATCTATCAGTCACAAACCTTTTAGGCACCTAACAAGGACTACTCACTCTCTGCTTCTCACTGAAACCATGCATGCCTCTAACAGCTACCTCAGTGAGCTGCTTATGGCTAGCAGGACGTGTTACTAAACACTGAGTAAGAGAAATACTAGCATGCTGCCATGAGGTTTTCAGTATGCCTCTTGACCTGCCAAGGGAGCTGTGTGTTCTGAGTACATATCTGCCACGGCAAGTAATACAACGCATCAGAGACCCAACCTACTCCAGGAAATGCTGAGCTGCTGGCATTCTTAAAACTGATCTGCCCAAATATAATTACAGGAATGAGCATACCTTAGCTGGAGACTTCACTTCCTAATTAACTGGGTAGCAACTAAGTATCATGAAGAACAGTTCTGATTACCTGACACTTTGCCACTCATGCAGAACTCCTCTCTAATTTCCTGCACAGACCACAGCTGGACTGCTTACTGTTAAGTAATTCTTGTTTGGGTACTGATGGGAGGTTTCAAAGCCTCATTTGTGTTATCTGTTGAGCAAAGCTAACGAGCACATCAGGTGTGGGAACACAGTGCACAATCACAGGCCAGGGCACTGCCACCTGAGCCCAGCCTCCCCCATGCATTCTGACAGCAAGTCTTACTCAGGGATCCTTAGTTAGAGCAGTTCCTCTGTAGACCGTGTAGGTGAAGCATTGCTTGAAGAACAACTCTCAGGAAGTCACAGCTCATAACTGACCACAAACCTATGGGAAATGCTCTGCAGTCCGTCTTAGTGACCCATACAGCCTCAAAGCAGCCTTAGGGACCAGATCAGGCCCAGTTCACTGCCAAACTCTATATGTAGCAGGAACACAAGGCCGATACTCAAGTTCATGCAGCTCCTCGGTAAAAACTGATAGAGTGTGGATTATTAGTTAGCCACTGAACCACTGAAATCGAGAAATATTAAATATGATATGATAGAGGTACTCTCAGCAACTTAATATGCATGTTCAAGGCTATCTGTGAATGAAAACTTGCAGGCATATGAAGACAGAAATGAAGCCATGCTGAATATTCACCCTTGAGGATCTATCACTAGAAATTGTTTGCTAAGTACTACAACCTTCTACAGTAAACTCAAATGAAACGGATCTAGCAGAGCAAGAATGAATTTAAAGCATATTTCATGCCATGCCACTTCTTATTCAAATGATGTTCTTTGTATTCATAGGATATATACCAGCTTGCTGTCACATCATTAACTGCTAGAAGACAAGGCAGACATTGAAAAGGTCATACATTAACACAGTGTTATCTAATTTTATTCAGTTAAAATATTGATTGCATCCATGCTAAATAAGGTTCACACTGACATGCCACCTCCAGGCCTATAAGGGTTTTGCTTCCATATACTTGGTATTTTACAAAAGAAAGTATTGGTATTCCTTTTCAATGCCAGAATTGTATTATTTTTGTCAGGAAGTTATCTTTTCTTGTTTGTGCATGCTAATTATGTAAATATTGTGTAATCTCATGTAAAACTGCAAATTAAATAATTGCTTCAGTGCTGATTGACGCAATGGATCCACTGAAGCAAAGACCTTTAAATGACAAATTAAATTATTAGTGATCTTTGAAGTGGTATAAAAACCTCATTTGTTTACAGAAACTAGTAAAGATTTATACCAAGCAACAGAACAGAGAACGCAACAATATGAAAGAAAGGCTAGAACACAGACAAGCAGAAGATACTTCTTTCAGTACCACGTTTATGTTCCGGTTACTGCTGTAGCCAAACTACTATGTTCTAATAAGGTGTAATTGTCATTTAATAAATGGCAGTGTGTTCACATTACTTATATGAAAGTTTATTTACCCTATATCCATAATTGTGAACAAAATGAATATAAACCTAAAATGTCTTCATTGAGACAAACTTGTGGGATAATTAATATTCCTCAATTCTGAATTTGGTGTGGAACTATTATACAGATTAGAGATTCACAGAACTAGTCAAGATTCCTAATTTTATTTTTTGTTTATAAACAGCACTGCAATGAGTAGATCTGGTGAGTAATACCAGTTTAAACATAGGTTAATTATTCTTCTACCAGGTCATTTAATTACAGGGCCAATAAACATAAGATACTTCCCATTTGTTTTTCCTGCTAATACTCACATTTCTGGGCTATCAAGAGGTAAAATGTTTGTCTTCCACTACAGGTATGCTTTAATTCTCAGGTTTTCTTTTCACATGGATTATCACATGTTTCTCAGTAAATCTCATAGACCTCTAAAAGGAAGCAATGTTATAAACTGAACTAATCAGAAAAACATATTTTTGAAGTATTTATTTTGACTGAGGTAGACGATTCAGTCTAGAGATTAATTTATCTTCATTACAGTTCAAATTACTGTATTACTGCATGCTTTTTGCAGCTTTTATGTACTCTAAATATACTTGTCATTTACCTTAGAGTGTTCAGTTTGTTTGATCTACTGCAACAGTAAGGAATATACTTAATTCTACTTTTTTTTAAATAAATCACACTAAGAAGTTTATCAAGCGAACTAACCGTACAGTCTACAAACTACAAGTCTTATCAGGATAGATTTTTGCAGGGGGACTGACCAGTCTTTTACTGTTGTAGTTACTGTTGTATTTTTTGTTTCATTGCCTTTTTTTCCCACAAGCTTGCCCTAAAATCTTGAGCAGACCTTCTAAATTTTTTGTTCATGTAAGTAGAATGTTTTTTTTTCAGTTTGGTAAGATTCTGGGTTTTTTTGTGTGTGTAACTCTTTCTTAAGCCTGAGTACTTGCAAGAAATACATTTGTCATCTATCATTGTATAGTGAGCATTTTCCCATACTGTCACAAATTTCATATAGAGTTCACTTATCAGAATTAGTATTTTGCTAGCCATGCTATGTTTTTTTTTGTTATAGTCCTAACTATTATCCCATCAGACTACAGCGTCCTTACAAGGTTGATTAAGAAATCAACAGGGATTTAGCTGAAGAAATACTCACTGACGAACAATTCTTCCCTATAGTCTAGTGGACTTTCTTTGGCATTTGCCATTGTGAACAGAGGAGAGATCACCTGCACCCAATATGCACCCTTCCCATCATGTCTCATTCTAGCCTCTTAAACAGACTTTGAATTAACAGATATCTGCTTATCTCATGCTCTGTGAGGACTTTGTTGTTCCAAATGTCAATTTCCCGTTGGTTCTTGTACACGAAAAATGTTCACAGACATTAAACTTAGCATCCTGGTGTTGATTTGACATGAATCGGTGGAGAAAGAAGTCACACTTAACAGACATAAAGGGCAGCAATAATTACATGAAGTGTTGGAAAAAAAAGGAATTGATAGTATTTTTATAATCTTGATTCACACACATCCACTCAATCTAATTGTGAAATGCCCAAGGCAAAATTAACTTTGAGATTAACATATATTAGGAGAAATCCAGATATTTTTGTACCAGTCATTCTGCTTACATGGTGTCTCAAAGCACCAGTCATTTTGTTTTAATAAACTGTAATGAATAATTTATTGTAAATTCTCCCTTTCTCCTTTCTCCTTCTCTAAATTCTCCAATGAATTGTCCATTGAAAGTGGCATATTTCCTTTTATGTTTATTCCTTGGAAGTATTCATTCGTTTCCAGAAAAAAAAAGTGCATTATGATGACGATAACTTGCTACTGTTATTTTAAATTAAAGCAGTCTGACTGACTATTTCTTTGTTCCATTTCTGGAAAATAAAATATATTTCTTTGAAGAAAATTTTGTGACTGCTCATGGAAAAAAGTATTAAATTTTGTAAGCAATCACAAGAAACACTGTTTCATGTCTACTGATCTTATTCATTAAAGTTTAGTTATGAATAGCACCAGGAGAACTTAAAAGGAGCTCACAATTACAAAATTTTATTGATTTAAAAGTATTCCAATTTGTAGATTTTTATCAGGGTTTTCTCAAGATATATTGTCTATATCCTAGGTCCCCTGGAAATTAACATGGAAAAGTTGTCTAAGAGAAGGTACAGGAAAAAAATAAAATAAAATAAAATTAGAAAATCTGATTTTATCCATTCTCCTGCCTCCTCAGATGATATTTAAGTATTTGGAAAAATGCTTGAATGAATAGTGAGCACCTTCCATTGAGAGATCAATACAAGAACTTTTATATTAATAAGGGTAGTTAAATTTATGCTACACTGTATTGTTTATAGTCTATTTTAAGTCCTTAAGTACAAAACACCCCAAAAAGCTCTCCTGAAAATATGCTTCTGTCATATATTTTTCTTCCACTCGACCTTCTTTTAAAAGAATATGCACAAAGTGCATACATCTATCAGTGTAAAGTGTCTGCCCTAGCACCAACTGAAACCAAGTCTGAATAAATATAACTAACTCAGTGCTTCCTAACAGTTGTAAAACTGCCAGCCCGATCAACAGTGAAGGGAACCACATTCTGCAATAACCTTCTGTTGTACTAGAACTACACAAAAAATGTTGGATGAGATGAACTAATAGGGAATATATTTTATATTCCCTATTTTATATATTCCCTATTAGTTTCATAGGGAATATATTCCCTATGAATTCCATTCATTTCCAATTCATTTCCTAATTTAAATGGTTTCAATGACCTATGCTCTGAAAATCAACACTTCTCCATTCTTACCCAGAGGTGGTTCTTAACAAACATGTTAAAGCTCTGTATGTTATCATTATATTTACAGTATTTCCTAAAAACTCTTTATTAGTAATTGACATTTTAAGCCAGCTTTTATTTCTTCTGTATATGTATGGAAATATTTACCTCATCACAATAAATAATTCAATCTGAACAGACACCTTTTGAGGAAGCACATTTAAAATCAACTTTATCAAGCAAGAACTAAAAAAAGTTCAGGAATCTCACCTGCTTTACAAATGCCACAATCCTTAAATCAAGAACGGGAAATTAAGGAATATTTCAAATTACATTGGCATTTTCAAACAAAGTATTACAGACAAAAGAATCAAAATTATTAAAATTTCAAGCCTGCAGAATTATTTTAAAAAATATATATTATTTTTTACTTACACGAATTAGTGAATTTTTCCAGGATTGCCAAAGTCTGAAGACTTAAGGATAAGTCTGATTTTCCATAGCCTACATACCAAATGCAGCACAGAGCAGTGTGCAAGCTTGCCTGAACATTTTTTGTTCTATTTAAATTGAAAACATAATAACTAACTGCAGAAAACATTCTCAGGTCTCAAAAACTGCATGCAAATTACCCATGAGCAGAGGAAGCTCTAACTTTCTCACAGAGAAAGAAGGGACAGAAAAAGGAAGAATGGAGGAAATGAAAGATAAAAAAAACCCTATCTATCTGCTGCTTGCATGATGTTCTGGTAGGAATTTCCTTAAAAATAAATAATGATACATTATCATTCTAATATGTTTAATAGAATAACATATTCTTGTAAAAAACAGGTAGTCAAAAATAAATAAAAGACCAGCAATCCTTTCTTATTTCTTGCTTTAGAACAATCTGAAATTGGATTTTGTTTTGAAATTTGAAAATACAACAGCATTTTCAGTAATACCACAGATTTATAAAAGTATTTGTGTATCTGAACCAACAGAACTCCACTGGTGGAGATGAGCTTACATCAAGAAAAACAAGAATGAGCCTACAAAGAGCTGTAAGAGAGAGCCTAGCCTGTTTTTCCACAGCTCTAAATTTTGTAATTCAAATACTTATGTGATTTTCTAGGGAAATGTACATCTCAGATATATTCTTCAAAGTAAACTGTTTTCTAGATGCACGTTTTAAAAAATATACAGACATTTGCTATCTAATTCTACTGCCAATTAGTCACACTGGCCAATGTTTTCTAGCAGTTCATTCATTAGGAACAGACAATTTAATGATGGGATGTTTCAAAGCTTAACCATTTAACAAAGATCCAGAAAAGACTATTTTTTGATCTGTTCAGACAAAGCTTTTTAAAAATAAATTATCAGTCTGAAATGTACACGATATGTTGAAAAATAGATATGAAGCTGTTTGAAAACAGATCCTAACCAACAAGTAAGTTATGTTCTTATCATGAAGTCACAGACATTCTGCTGTAATCAGTTACAGGCAAATTTAACTTATGAATAGTAAAACTTAAAGACTTGTGAAACTTTGATAGTCATTTGTCTTTTAAAATGCAGTCACAGAATTTAAACAATGATTATATTCTTCTCTGCTCCTTCCTCAAAGCTGAAGAATATCTGAAAGGAGAGGAACCGTGGTCACATCTTCCTTCCATTCCAGACTAGACTAGACAATATTATAATAAAACATCTCATAGAGCTTTCTGATCGGAAGGTCATTGATTTGGTGCCACAGAGCAGAAATTACAAAACAGAGAACCACATCAACAAGATGATGATAATTTTCACACTTATTTATATTAAAACCTCAATGGTGATCTCTCAAAGTGGCTGTAAAGGTTCAGAGAACACTTGTAACCTTCTATGCACAGCTTATTCATGCCAAATTGGTGTGTTTCCCTCCCATCACCACAACCAACACATGCCATCCTGTATGGAATTAAATTCAGTGACCTGAGAAGGAAAGTACAGACTGAAAAATATGTTTGCTTTGATCTTACAGAAAGATACAGAAAGACATCTTTCTTTTGCAAGAAAGGAGTAAAAATTAGGAGTAAAAATAGGTTGCCCTACAATGCATCGGTGACTGCATAGAGGGCTGTACGGCCCAGGAATTGCAGTGTTTAGAACAGGTACTGCAGACTGCAGTCTTGAACCAGGCTGCCTGAGGAACTTCAAGTGCAGCAGTCGCCTGGGATGCTACTAAAGGTACATAATAATTGTTCTGCATCTAGGTCGCATCCTTCATGCTGTTTATTCATCTCTTTCTTTAAAGCTCTTCATGATGAGCATCTGGAGAATTGAAGCCTGCCCCTCACTGTTAAATCGACCTCCCTTTGGATGCACAAGATGAGAACAAAAGTGAGAAGCAGCTATGTGCAATATTAAACCAATATATGCTTAGTACTCTTCTCACCAAGGTCACAAAAGATGAAAGACTGTTTAAGGTGCATCCTTTTAAGTAAATAAGAGCAATAAAAAACAAGAGGATAACAAAATAAGAGCAATAATAACAAAAGAATATGTGCTGCACACTTTGGTCTCTATACACTGAAATTTAACCTCTCTGTTTCCCCCAGCTCACGAATGCACACACAACACACACATACACACTCCATCCATTCAACTCATCGTTCTACTTCTTGTTCCATTCTTTCAGTTTCCAACCTACACAGGTTTTCTCCTTTGATAATGCATGGTGAAACCTGTGCTTGTTATTGTTTTATTGTTTTTCTTCTCATGCCTGTTTCTGATCTGTATTTCCTGGGCACATCTCATTTCGTATTACACCTAGGCTAAACTGTATTATTTTGTGATCTATGCAAAGCTATGGGACAATTACATTCCTGAACTGCGCCATCTCTATAATCATTCATTTTAAAATCCACTAAACATGACAAATTAGAAAAAGAGCAGGGTAATCAACATCAAAGTGAAGCTCCTCTCAGAAGTTTTATAATTTAACACATATGTTTGAGAAAACAAAACCAACTATTGTTTTACTCAGCAACTGTAAGGTATGTGCCACACTGCTCAGCGGCAGGCTGTTGTCCATGGGAAGCCTTTTTACCAGGACAGACTGGAAGTTTCACATCTTAGGAGCAGAAGGAAGCTGTTGAGAAAGCAGAGAGAGGAGCCCCCTGCCCGGCCCTAAACACAGGGCAAGTAGCAGAAAGATATCAGGGGAATAAGTAAATTCCCTCTTTTTTCATTGTTGGTGCGACCATAATTTGGTCTGATTTACAGTAAAGTCAGAATATTTTCTCAGATCTGATGCTGGTACCAGTCAGACAACTGGATTTTCCTGTTTTTACTTTCCAAAAGCACATCTGTTTTGTACAGCTTATTTCTTCATTTGCTAGTATTGTTAAACGCTCATTTTAACCACAGAAAGTCAAAACATGGTTTAACCTTCCCTGCACGGACTGCAGTTTTACCACCACAGGTCCCTGGTGAAACACAATCACTGCAGAGCCCTCCGAGTGGCTGCATGGAAGCCCAGAGCGAGTCAGGGCCGCAATGAGAGCAGGACTGACGGCTGCAGCGTTGCTGAAATGCAGCCAGTTACAGCAGCCTTGGGAACGCCTTGCAATGAAAGGGAAATAAGTCATTCTATTAGAGTTCCCAATCAATCACTTGGCTGTTTTCTTATATATAAACCATATTTCTTAATTTATTAAAGTTTATAACTAAAGCTGATTAATGAGTAGACATCCCACATGTTAGAAACTGTAGGAAGCTTGTATTTTAGTTTATCTGCTACTCAGGTGCAAGCAAAAAATTGCCACTGAATTTTTATAAAATAGCATGTTGCCACCTCTTAATATAACTGCAGCAGAAGCAGCAGATTTTTTAATCACTTAATCATGTTGTCTACTTACTTTCCTGAATTCCCCCTACCTGGGAACAGAACAAAAGATAACCAGGCAACCAAGGCTTGCTGCAAGACCAGACACACAGGTAAGAAGCAAATTTACCAGTGGTAACACCCCAAGGCAAGATGAACACTATTAAAAATAACTAGACTAGCACCTCACTGAAAAAAATAAAGAAAAAAGAGCAAAAGCACATAGAGTGATACAGGGCCAGAATATTTTAAGAACATAACTCCAGCAAACAAGTGGGGTGACCCCAAGCGTGTGCGTGCAAATAAGGAAAAGCCCACAGCATGGGAAGAGCCCTCGTGTCCTTGCTAGGAAATCCGCAGGGACTACAGCTCCCTGGGATCGTGGTGGGACAGCAGACGTGGCGGGGTAGCACCACACAGACATGGTGGGGAGCTCACACGGCTCAAGGGCTGTGGGTGATGGGAAGAGGCTCTTTAGGTAGGACAGGCTGGGAAGACGAGAAGGGGCTGAGAGAAATACAAACTGAAGGATGGATGAGGAGGGAGCTGAACATGCACTATTGCACATTTTTACAAAGAATGATGAGGAAAAAAAGCTGTTAGATTTTTATGATTTTTATGTACATTTTTACTGTCAGCTTCAGGGCTTTTGGGGAAGAGGGAGGGAAGAAACATGTTTTGGCAGTAGTCAAAAGGACTAAGGTGCAAGAAAGAATAATACACATTTGCGAGGCAACCATGAGGTCCCTTAATATCTGTTTTTTAATGCCTGCAATATGACAATAATAAGAATATAAAAAGGAACATCTCAGGAGGAAGAGTACTTTTATTTTCCTCTAAACTTTGAAGAATTGGGGTTATGCATGTGACAATCAACAAATGCACCAATTCCTGATTAGCACTCATCAACCACTGATGAGCAAAACAAGAATATTTTATTTGGAATTGTAATTTTTGATCTGCCTTTATTAAAAGCCTAATTGATATTCCTTCGCAGTCTTAGCCACAGCCAATCTAAGTATATGAACTGCATATTTATGACACAGTATTCTTGTTATTTGGCACTCAAAGACAGCATATCTATCTATATGAACTGCATATTTATGACACAGAGAATGGAAATTATTTTAGTGCACTTATGCTGTTTTGAGTGTTGACAGCAGTCCATGCACATTGTTGTTTTCTCCCAAGCCATTTAAATATTTTGTCAACACAGTGAGTATTTTTCGAGTCTAATTAGTCGATTAGTTTATAACCACTTCTAAGTTAATAAACAATAACCGTAATTTATTCCTAATAGGAAAAGAGAAAAGTATTCCTTTATGTTTAATAAAACAGAAAATCCATTTCCACATTGCAATCATTTTGCAAATGAGGTGCAAATTAAGTCTTTGTAAATATCTGCTTTCTGAGTTAGACAATATATAAACAGTGCCTAGGAAAATATTCTTTCTTTTCCTGTAAGCATGAATATATTACTTATAGAGATTGCAGTTTGCTAATAAATAGTTTTTGTTATGACTTCCATAGCCTCTCTTTTGAGACAGAAAGATATCTGAGTTTCTTATTCTTGCTCTTATTTTATAAAGCACAGATGGTAGACAAGCAAAATTAGTGGAGGAGAAGTTATTATACATAGCATTCCATATATATTTTTTTTTGAAAACTCTTTTCTGTGACATATTTCAAATATGGAAGTAACACATACAAATAGATTTGTAAAGTTCTGGATTGCTAAACTATTGAATTCAAACTTTCCTGATGTTCTTTAGAATGAAAAACTTTTGTTTGGACTCAAACAATAACTCCACTGTTATTTCTTTCTAGAACTTTCTGAAAAAAAAAAAAAAAACAGCCATTTTAGGGAAAGTAAAGATAGCAGTGAATTGCTGGACATAAACAAATGTCTGAAATAAAGATGAGTTAAATTTATTTGGAACTATTATTTTCAGTTAAATGGAGCAAAAGAAAAATCAATTGTTTTCTATTAACTGCTTTGAACCATTTTTAAAAATGGAAAGACACCCCATTCCAAAATACAACACAGGCATTAACATTATTGCTTTTTAGTTTACTTACAAAAACATTATGTAAGCAATATATACATAATTTAATAGGTAACTTGATAGTATTTCTGTAATTTCATTACAAATCCATGCAGACAGGAACCATTTCTCCAAAATGCCTAATACCTACTTAGATGACTAAGTTAACAACTTTGAAGATGTGTGCAGAGTTCACAGCATTTTAAAAACTTAAGTCTTGGATACCTGTGTGACTTTCTAACATCCTGGCTTCATAAAAATAATAATCTTTAAAAATAAGTTATATGTTGTATCTTTGGCAATACATATTCTTGAACTGCAATGTAAGGTGGGCAGAATATGATGAAGCATGTTTTTTGTTTTTCCCTGACTACTGCTATAGGGGAAGAAAAGAAATTGGTCTAGATGGGCCTTTCTTTTGACCATTTTATATCCTTAAGAGATATTACCCTGTTGCATTAGAATGTTTGAACTGAAATGGCTACTAAAACTATCCATAAAAGTAATAAGCCAGCAGAAGGATGACAGGAAGTAAAATTCTAAACAAGACAAATGCATCTTCTGCTTCCAATGAACATTAAAAATGGCCAAGAGAAAGAAGAGATTTCTCTCATCAAGAAGCACATTTTGATGCTCCCAAAGAGCTAAAAATGTGGTATGAGAAACCCACAGCACCCATCCATAGCAGGCATTCAAGAAATCTAATGCCAATAAGAAAATCTAACAGCTAGAGTGTTTAGTCATTGTGGAATCACTTGATTCTAAACATAATTTTGATAATCACCGATTGCCAGTTAGAGAACTTAAGAGTTTGTTTGGAAGGGATGTTGGCAGGAAGAGGGAGCTCCTCTCCTGCACCTCTGCCCATCTCTGGGTCCGGGCGATGGGAGCAGCTGGGGGCCTGGACACAGTGCCAGGATGCACAGAGTCAGCTGAACCAAGCACAAGGGATGGATGGGAAACAAGCACACAGTCTGAAAGGTCGATTTTCTGCTCTCTTGGTCTGCTGATGGGTCAGCACCAGCGTAGCCTACTTTCTCTAGCTCCACTCTTACGATTAAATACAAAGTGTGCGATTATTAATTGGCTCAGTAAGGGAAAAGCTCATAAAAGCAAATACTGAACATTCCCACATAATTTAATCATTATCTCTAAATTACTGAAAATTATCTGGAAAATCTTTCTGAGAGGCATTCCCCATCTGCGGCAAGTGCAGATGCTGCATATGTTTGCAGCAAGCTGCAATATCCTGGAACAAGAACTATCCTGTCCTTCCCTAGCAGCACTGGGGCAACCGCTGCGACTGCCGGTAGGACCAGCTACTTCCACAGACATGTTTATTACCAGTAAGAAACTAGACAAATGTACTTTGCGTTCAACCCAGTATGATGAGATCTACAACTTGATATACCCGCACTTTACCATCAGTCATTACACTGCACGCTGGAGTATAGAGACGCTTGTCCTGAATACACGATTGCTCCAGCTATCTTTCACAGCTATTAACCAGAGCATTTTTACATACATGCTTTCCTGCAATATTTTTTGTCATGGGTCTGATGCCACACACACATAAACACTGCTTTACACACAGGCAAAGGGAAGAACAGCTACAGCAGGATTTCTCAGTGCAAAGGTGAAGAGATAACATGCCATCCTTTGGTGTGGTTTGGTCTATTCATGCACAGTAAGTTTGGTATTTGCGTATAGATCAATTACAGGTGACTTATTTGCTCTACCTAATTTAAACCTGACAAGTATGCGTGCCGCCTTTGTTTTTCATAACATCTATAAAAAACAGATTACTGCTGCGTGGATTACTGGCATAGTAAATATCCTCTGAAAGGCCAGTTTAAGGTTATTTCATAAACTTCTATTTAAATTACTTCAATCAATGGTGAAAATATGCAAGAAAAAAATCAAATGAGGGATTCTAGCAGTAGGTCTAAACAGCATCTAGTGTGGATGCACTGAACAGTCAGCCATACATTTCAACCACAGGGATCAGGTGTGGGTAGCTTGCTCTCTGGTTATTAATTCTTTTAGAGGCTTTTGTGGTCTTTGAACAGGAGACCTCCAGATATGAATTTCGAAGCACAAAGAGGAGTAAATGATAAGTCAGCTTTTCTCATTATACAGAGTACAGCCCCTCAAGCACAATAGTCTGATTGCTTAGCCCAAGATTTGTTCAGCTTTTTATTTCTTTTACCTTCTAACCAGCACAGGAAAGAGAAATTTAATTGGGGATACAAAGGGCAAGACACACTTTTTTTTTATTATGCACTTGAGGCAGGAGGCACCCAGGAGATTCAGGATGTTCTCCAACTTAATGTACCTCCTGCACCACTGTAGAACCTGCCATGCTGCAGAAGCGGAAATATTTCCACTGCTCTTTGCTAACTGTAAAGTTTCATGCACAGACAATGTGTTATTAATGTAACCAATACCACAAACAGGACACAGAACGTGGCTGGGCTGATTTTCCAGGGGAACTCTATCTTTTTATGATTTCCTGAGTACCTGAGATCAGCATTAATATTTTATCAGCAATAGGCACATTTTTGTTCTCAGTATACTTTTGAAATATGCTGTGGTATATAAACCTGGCATCTCTGAGCTAACTGAAGCAAGCAGTATTTATATTTACACCCAAAACTGGGCTATGAGAACCAGAATTTTAAGTTCTAGTACTGGATTTGCCACAGTTACTGATATTGCCCTGGGTAATCCAGTACTTAACTTTTCCTCTCTTTAGGCTAAGATTAATAATTTCCTGCATTCCCAACCTATTTTGCTTTTTTATTGACTGCTGTGAAACCTAATATGGAATAGTGTGTAACTCGTTGGAAAGTCCACTGAGATCCAGCTAAAGGAAAGGAAATTCAAACCAGACATGCAGCTCTCATTCGTCACTTTCATTTTTACCCATGCATGCAAAACAACTGACTAACATTACGTAGGAAGCAGTTCAACACTGAAAAATGCCTCATCAAAAGTTGTCAAGGACGATGACAACTTTTCATATGATGACAACACACAAAGTCCTTGGAAACAACACTGCTGTCATTCTCATTAATTATAATGTAACTATAGCCTATTGCTACTATTATTACTAATTAACAGTAGGATGACTATAACCATAAAAATCAAACTTACTTAACCATAAAAATCTAGGCTATCCTGGACACTCATCAGAAGTTTAAGTTATTAAATCTCCAGTAGAAAAAAAAAAAAAAAAAAGAAAAACACAAAGACACAACCAGTTTCATTTTTTTCAACACAATCTGGTCAATGGTTGAGTAGAAAGCAGAATTGCATAGGAGGCTTTTACTAAATACTCTGAGGAAGCTAAGCCAACAGAATAAAAGAGATTCTTCGAAAGACAACCTAGAACATAAGAAATAATAGTAATAATGTGTCAGTAATAAAGTCAGGTTTTGCAGAAGAATAGAATTAGATATTGTTGCCACTGATTTCACCCAATAGCCTTGGTTGTTCAACACAGAAGTGATGTGGAAAAAGAAGTGCAAAGTAACAAGATGTGCTGATAATACAAAGTTTATTCAAGACAGCCTAAACTAAACTAACTGTGAATAATTGTGGCATGTTAGCATTACCACTCAGGAAGATACTGAGCCCAATGGTGGCCACAAAGGAAACAAAATACAAAGTGAAAAAAAGTCATTTCTTACTTCCATCAGTAGATAGATAGAAAAGTATAGTCCTCTCTAAACTGGACAAAGTTCACACTGATTCTGAGTGAGCTGTACAACTAGTCCACTCAGAATTGTCTTCAGAAACACTGAAAAACACAGTAGAAGATGCAAAGAGCTGGTAGGAGGATGGAAATGAGCACAGCATCATGAGGCCTTTTGCAATAAAAATGGCCTTGAAATTCAGCTCCAAGAAACACAAAGTCACTTTTAGGTTACTTTAAAGAGTTATACAGCAAAGGAAGAAATATCTGGAATATATCTCAGATTTGACCAGCTGTAAATTTTGGGCTCCTACTGTTATTCATGGCTGAGATATTGGACTTTCTGTGACCCAGCAAATAAATTTCTATTTCTCTGCTGGTCAGGATAATGTATCTACTATGTCATATTCAAGCCATTCAATCTGGGTGACACAGTTTGGTTTTAACTTTTGTTTTGCTTTGGTTCTTCTTTTAAAATTATGTCTAAGCTTCCTGTGTTTAATAGAGTATACAGTAACATCAAAACAACTACAAGGGAATGATGTGACTCACTATCAATAAAATAGTCATTCCCTCATATTCACTCTATTATTTATCACGGCAATACTGCTTGTTTTGCTTGAATGATTTCTACAATATTGACTCAATTTGTGTCAATCTGCATTTTTACACATCCTTGAACAGTTTGTACTTTTTTTTCCTGAACACTACAAACGCTGACAGTCTCATCTACTTTCTGTAGGTCTTTACAAGGATATCCAGATACAACTGAAGAGAATTAGTAGAAGCTCATTTAAAATACTCCTGTGGACATTACCATAGTAATACACATTTTAAAGTTTCCAACAGACAATCTTCTGCACCACACAGATAATTCTTTCCCATACAATAGGAAATGAGAATTTGCTTCCAAGGAATCAAGGGCACACAGCGTGCTGAAAGCAATGGTAATTTGCTAATTAGTATCTTGCATTCTAACAAAAATACTAAATATTTATTCCTACCATTTGAGAATCACATTTTCACTGTTCAGAATGTTGGGAAGATGGGGGTTAAAAATCACATAAACTCTAGTTCTCTCTCAAAGAAAGTCTGATAGAAAAGAGAGAATAGATCCAGAGGTCCAGCGGCAAAATCACTTCAGAGAGAGATGCAAAGAGAGATGAAAAACATGTCCTTTCCCCTTGGGCATTGTTACTTTCAAAGTGTCTTGGCACATGCTTCGAAATTCTACATTGTGGGAAGTCCATATGCTTTCTCTAGCAGAAAATTCAAAACGAAGTTCTACTGAAAACATGAATATGTTCCTGCCTACAGACAGTTCAAGGTATCTGTTTCATTTCTAATTCATTGAGAAAACACATGAAACTTTAACATGAGGTATATTTTACTGCAATATAACTGATATTTTTATTAAAGAAAAATAAATGAAATTAGTTTCTTGAATATTAAGATAATATTCCAATACTGCAAAAAGAACTGCATGCTGACAACAAATGAATAAATCCCAAGGTCTTTGAAACAAATTTTATTATCTAAAGACTGACTGAGATGGGCTTAAGGGGGAAAGTACTTTTTTTTCATTTTTTTTAAATAGACACACTAACTACTACTCAAGAGAAACAGCATCAGTTATGAATTTGTAACTCTCTATGACTTAAGATTGCAATATACAAAGCAGGTAAGAGCCTGCTGTTAAGCCTTAATGCTGTTGAGTGTGTTAAGCCTCTAGCAACTAGGAAGTTTGATAACAAACACCCACATTCCTAAGCAAGATGTCTGACTATTAATGCAGACTTAAATGTCAAGGTTCAGGATAACAAAAATGAAATGGAAGAAATAATGGATGTATACTGCTATTGTTGTGAGCATTAAAATGACAGGTCTGTATCTTAAGATTGGGTTCCTGATCTTAAAAGGCAACTAGGATAGGGAAAGAAGGAAGTAGAAGACAGGTGAATAGCAGTAGTGAGAAAGGTGACACAGAGTTTGAAAGGACAGAATACAGTACAGCTTATCATCAAGCTCAGCAAGATCCCAACTGACAGTTTTACATCTGCCTATGGCAGGTAAACTAGGAGGGACTGTAAAAACAAAAAATCATATCTCTTCAAGTACCAAAGAGAACTAAAGAAATTGCTTTTTGCCAAATATATTACAATAACAGGACTGAACATCTATCCAGCCTATCTTATCTAGCCTCATGCGAAAATATAGGAAATATAGTAAGACAAAAAAATAAGAACAGCAGATGAAAGATTCTGAGTAGTTAAGCAGTCCAAAGTCTCGCCTATTGGGGCTACCAATCCCAGAATGTCCTAACTCATGACGGGCCAACCTATTGAGTATGTGCATTCAGATACTCCACCTAGATGGGAAATATGGGAACCTCTTCATATCCTGGATACCTGCCTTCATCACTAACCTAATGAGTTTAGTAAGTTCTTACAAACCTGACTTAAAAAACAGCTACACTGAGAATTACAAATACAGGGTATTATGATGATCTACACAAATTTCTTGAAGAATCTAAGTTGTAAATTATGGAGCAGGTTACTGTCTCTTTGAAACCTGAGGCTGAAGTGGTGTATTTTTGCAGGAGATACTCCTTTATAAAGCTGTGCATGAGGCCTTTGTTTGCATCTCTTTAAAGCACTCTTGTAACGCACACAGTATTCACTGACTCACCACTGTACTGTGCATTAAAAATTAGAAGAAACAGACTCCAGAACAAAACTCTGTATGTGGAATTCTATCATAAAAACTCCAGTTAAAAGCTCCCAGTGGAATAAGGAAATCACAGAACAATAGGTCTCATTTTTAAAATGCACTATTTTAAGTGAGATAATAACAGATTATATATTCAAAAGAATGTGAATAGCAGTGGAATATTGTGTTATAGATTGTTTGCTTGCCTTACTTGAGAAAAATACAAGCAACATTTCATTGCCTATTCACTGCATTCAGTGTCTGTTAACAAAAAATCACTGGAATTATTCTGGATTTATATCCCTGTAAGAGAAATCAAATTCAAGCGAAAATAACTAATTACTGTAGACTGCAGCAAACTGTTAA
Organism: Crypturellus undulatus; assembly: GCA_013389825.1. NCBI lineage: Eukaryota > Metazoa > Chordata > Aves > Tinamiformes > Tinamidae > Crypturellus > Crypturellus undulatus. The sequence goes on along the minus strand of VWPW01002650.1, from coordinate 85,896 downwards.
AAATAAATCTGTAGCAATAATTCATGAATCCCTCGGCAACACAAAATCTGATGTCATTAAATACTTGACTAAGCAAACAACATAATTTTTTAAACATATTCAAGCTATCTGAGGTTATCTTTCTATTTATTTAAAAATTGTAAGGCTGCTATTCTGAGTTGGATGCTCTCTTCATTCAGTGATCTGTGTCGTGCAATTCATTACATCCCTCTAAGACTTTAACAAATAGTTCAAGTAACACGTTCTGTTACCTAATGAAGACAATCTTGGCAAATGAGATGCTGGGTATTACAATGCAACCTAATACGTTTCTCAAGCTTCGTTGGTGGCAAATCCTTTAGTGGCAAGCTTCGTTAGTGGCAATCATTTCTCCCACAATACAGTTAAAATGCTTTTTTCCTGTGAATTTATATTGAGTACTATGACTTATTTTGGGGAGATGGTGACAGAAGCATTCTCCACATCCACATTGGCCTTGTTTGATCAATAACTCACAGCTTCCTCTGACATGTAATACTGTTCCACCATCACTTTACCTGATCATCTGCCAGTTGCTCTCACGACACTTTTGCCATCCACTAATACTAGCCCTCACTAGTCATCCAATCTTTTGCTAAAACAGAACCAAAGTTTTCAGCTTTGTCTCTCAGATGTGTCTGTTGAGTGTGTACTGTACTCCAGCTAGAGTATCTATCCACCTGCAGATCCACACACACTTGCTATTACAGATGCATAGGCTTAAAAGGAAAACACACAAAGATGGATACTTTGTCCCATTAGCACAGCCTGTTTCTTACAGGCACGTGAATTGTGAACTAAACCTGGATCTACATATTTTTAGTTGACTTTTCTCTAATTCTCTGTTGTTTAAAGTTTTAGAACTGCAGTTTTTGTGCCTTGTGCATTCAAACACTCGCAGAGTTCAGAAACAAAAACTCCAGATGACTAATGTGACCAGCTGAAACTAACAGATTCCTAAAAAAACAAACAAACAAAAAAGCCCACAACAGAATAATTAAAAAAATGCAAATCAAGAATTTTTCCTTCAGAACTGTTTCAAAAGCCCATATCCAAGATTGGTCCAAACCTATATCTCATATAGAAAACCAGTCTCTTCAGAGAAAATTTGTCAGTGAGAACAAGCAAATAAAAACAGATAAACCACAAGGAAGCTGAGGTGAAACTGAGTTCTTTGAAATGCTGAATAAATGTGCTTGGAGACCTTTTGAAAAGCCAATAAGGACGTTAAATGCAACAGATAGATACACTTTTGTTATGGTACTAGCTCTGGTATTAATATTGCTGCATATCATCTCTTATTCTCTTCTGTGGTTTAGAGAAAACCCTTTATTGACATCTCAGGTGTAGCTCAGCAGCAAAACATATCGAATAGCTCCTGTAAATCAATATACTAAATCAATGCAAAATACATAGTTGCATTAATGTTCTATATTGATTCTCGGAACAGACAAAATTTCCTCTTTTGATTACACTGATGTCCTAGCAGCCATTTCTATCAGTGATTTGGTTCTAATAACCAAACAATAAAATCAGAACACTCAAAAACGTCCCCACTGTTTTCCTTCAAAAGTATGTAGCACAGACACTATGCATAAGAGAGTGGTTCCTCAGGCTTGGGAACTGATCTGACCTGCTGGCAGGGGCTGAGCAGAGCTGGGCCATAGGCAAGCCTCAGGGACTGCTTTTTTTGGGTTTTCCTTTATCACCCAGGCATGTATCACACCATGTTGAGATGTCAAAATGGGCAGTTGAACGAATTCCCCCTTCCTAGTCCCATGTGGAAAGCTAGGTTAGCCCTTCAGATGTTTTTATTACTGTAATGCATTACTGTAAGACCTTTCCTATCTGTCCAGTAACACTCAAACTAGTTATTCAGGCCAGAAACAACCAAAATCACCTGAAGTTTATCGTTTCCATTGAGAAAAAAAAAAAAAAACCTGCCAAACTCTGCCTTGCTCCTTCATACATATGAAATGATGACATTATCAGCTCACAAAAGCTGCCCAAAGGTTTACTTTTCTTCACGCATTTGGATGGAAACTGACAGTTCACTGTGTAATTAGAAGAAACCAAGAAAAGTGAACTGAGAACATCTCTCTGAAATAATGAAGCTGGGATTGGCAGGTGAAGCTTTACAACTCATCACAATTTTCAGAGAATATATATCATGAAGACAACATAATTAAGACTTTTCAAAAATTAATGCAACAATTACTTACTCCAGCATGTCACAAGATTACAGTACAGTGATGACTTGCATCCTCTCCAAACATGAGCTTATTATATCATTCATTTTTCCTCTCAGAACAACAAAAATTTTTCTTTATCTCAAGTAAAATATTCCAGGAAAAAACATGCTTGTCTTTATGTGAAAAAATATGTATTACTTAATACATGAAATACTCTCTGAAGCATTGATTTCCATTTTGCATTGGGAAATGACAGACATTTTATTTTTATTATTCTAAAATACATTGTTTCAGATAAGTCAGTGGGTAACTACAGTTAGAAAAAAGCTAAGAGATTTCCTTCAAAATTTTTGCAGAAAGTAACGTTTCTATTTACCTACACTTGTTTTTCCAGTGAAAAGTTACTTGATAGAGTTTTCAGTATTCTGTAAATTCACCCTAAATTAACATTTTTATTTCAGGTCATTAGCTCTTGCCTTCTTTTATAGCACTGTTCAGCTCATGATTCACTCTGGTTATGGGACTCGTACGATGCATTCACATATTTTCTTCAACTATGGTTTCCCAGTAAAAAGGATTTACTCTAACACTGCTCATGGTAAATTCTGATTAAATGAGAAATATTTTAATGTGATCAATTCTACGAAGAATTCATTTTCCTGAAAGAGAAAATGCAGAAGAAAGTCGATGCTTATCTACAGCTGCTTCTATTTCCTCATGAAAATGAACTTCCAGAAGCAGCCTAATAGCAAGGGTAGAAAATAGACTTTAAAGTTTGAATTCCACCCAAGGGAGGAAAAGAAATATAAAAATATCTTGTAAAGACTACTGCAAAGACAACTTAAAACAAAAGATCTAATCTGTATCAAGACAGATTTTATTTAACTCATGGAGAAGCACTGAGAAGCAGTTACTGATTTGAGCAGAATCTGCATCCTTGAACTCTTCAGGCCTTCTTTTGGAGCCTTTGGAGTCCTTTTAAGAAACACCCTATCTTCATGATTTATATGACCAAAGTTAACCTCAATGAAATGAGTCCCCTGCTGTTCATTCCATGGGCTCTCTGGAGACAGAGGACACAGAGAAAAGGCCTCTCTCTTGGCCATTCTTTCACTGAAAACCCTCATGTTGAGAGCACAATCCTCCGCGCTTGGAAGCTCACACATCTAAGACAGCAAGCAGGCACCGACTACCTGCCCCACCACCAAGCACATAAACACTTGATGAGGTGCTAGAACTATTTAAATTGTATCACTCAGCTGGGTGTTACTCATGCCCATCAGCAGTCCCATACAGAGCAGCAAAAGGAGGAAAAACTAGTGTTGTTAATGCAAGTTTTAGGAAAGGCCTACCTGCCCTGAAACGATTCTAATTAGTAAAACATAAACCAAGCTCATTTCAACAGATACATACACCCATTTTGCCATATAAATGAGAAATCACGTGTCATTCTGCAATTACTTGTCAGGTAGGAGCAGGGAAGAACCCTTTAGGATGACAAGACACAGAGGCTCTGCTTGGACTGCAGCAGCTTCCAGACCGCACTCAGTGCTGACTTCACAGCTTTGAGACATACACTGCATGTAATTAAACAAATAAATGGACCATTTATAAACTACTGATTCACTTAACCACAATTAGAAACACGCATTATAAAACTGGAAGATAAAGTTACATGCAAATATAAAGGAAGCTTTTTTTTTTTCTTTTGACACTCCCTTAAATATTCCTGGTTTTTTATTGATTTGGAGTTTTGGAAAGGAAATAGGACACCTGATTAATGTAAATTTAAGATCACATCAGAATGTCTTCCCATATCCCCATTCACTTTCAGAGTGGTCCGTAGCCATGTATGTATTATTGTCATTGTTGCATAGTGGTCTCTAATGTAACATTACTTTCACTTGAATTGGTCTTGAAGGTATAAATTTCACAGAATTGTCATATATGCTTACCAATCAATTGGGTTTATATATCTCTGGTCTATTTTTGCCTGTGGCACAACTTCTTTATTTTGCACTCAAAGTGACATCATCCATTTCAAACTGGATTCCTTTCTGAAGGCCACAGCTGTCAGTAATTTTTTAGATTTTCAAATGAAATGGCATTGCAAACTGGCATTGTCTTCCCACTCCTGATTCAAATACAGATATGTCTTGCATTATAGAAAAACTCACACACGTACTCAAAAAGTGCAGAATCCTTAAGGCAGCCTACTAGTTCATTTTCATTGGTTAAAATGTTCATTGGTTTCATTAGTCTTTGCTTGCTAGTAATGAGTTCAATACTTTTTGAATTGCTGTATCGTATTCTTGAATGTTGAGAACTGCTGTATTCTTTCTCCAAATAGGTGGAGAAACACTACAGAGAAAGTAGCAATAACACACTCCTATCAAGTATTTTTTTAATTATTTATTAAAAGTGATAAAAAAGTATAAATGTTATAAATGTTATCTTTGAATAACTCTCTCTGTGAAATCAGGGGCAACCTTTGCAAATCCATAACATTTTGTGAGAGCAGGGATCAGGGAGCTCCCACCGCGTCGCACGCTGTCATGGAAGAGGATCCTCTTGCCCAGGGCCGTGTGCCGGCTCCTGTTCTCTCACTGTAGCAGGAGACACACTGGCAGTGGCCGAGTTATCCCCCAGCTCCGATTCCTCCTGCAAACCCCGCGCCTCAAGGGAGGGCCCAGGTACGCAAGCTGACACTCAGGGATGGTACCTGAGGCGCTGCAGCACCACAGCGCTCCACAGACAGGCAGCCTCCGCGAGGGGCGATGGGTGACTTTAACTGGAACTTTAATTCTTTAATTCTCTGAAGAGGCTGCCCAGAGAGGCTGTGGAGTCTCCTTCTCTGCAGATCTGCCAAACCTGCCTGGATGCCACCCCGAGCCATGTGCTCTGTGTGTCCCTGCTGGAGCAGGGGCCTTGGACTAGATGATCTCTAGAGGTCCCTTCCAACCTCAACCATTCTGTGATTAATTGCATATGGCACAAAAACTCTTTGAAGATGACATCTATGTGTTCTGATGCAAGTTTATCTCACTTTCTTGTTCATTTAGCTTTAAATATGTGTAACTGAAGGAGGGTCCTATCTTTAAAAAAAATCAGTGTTTTCACAGTATTTTGCAATTCAGGCATCTAGTAAAAGATTCACTCAACTTCTCAATGGAGTAAAAAAATCACAAAATATATTCTGCTGCTAGTTATTATAATGTTTATAGAGTTAAAAAAAATCACAGCTACCAAAAAAAGTTGAGGAAACACTATTTAAAGTTATTTTATTTACACAGTATGAATTATTTATCTGCAAAAAATCAAATAAATGGGTAAAGATATATAACATCATGCTTTAAATTATAACTGCCAACCAACCTGGAGCAAATTCTACAATTATTGTCTTGCTAGCTAATTATACAGTTGCTGTTTTAATAATATATATCCCTCAGGCTTCTTCTACAATATATTTTTGATGAACTCTCTATGAGGTGCTTTCCTCCAAACACAGCACAGTATCAGCAGTACTACAAAGTCTGTATCAAGGTAAAAATATTTATGAGTTTCCTTCTGCCACTGTCTCTTCAATCTTGCCACATCTAACAGGAAAACATTTGTTTTACAGGGGGATAGGTTTGTAAAATGAAAACCAATTACATAGAAGGACTCGAAGGCATATGGGACATAAGGAATGCATTCCTCATGGTCTGGTTCAAAAGTGGTGAGGCCACAACAAACAAGGGATCCACAGTGTGATCCTGCACACCACCGTTTCCAGCAAAGGCACCGTCCTGAAGGCTTCTGGAGCCGAATTAGAGCACGCCTTCCAGGTCTTGAGAATACGCTCTAATTATTTACAATTAATTAATAGTTTACAATGATATTATAGTTCCTTATAATACCCTCCATTGTTAAATATTTGCATCATCTTCCCATGTGGAACTTAAAGTACATTTAATTAGAGATCACTAGCTCTGTCTATCAGATTGAAGAGGTAGGTATTTTGTTCTGTTTAGGGAATTACACCCTCAGATTAAGTTACCTTAGTTCAGTCTTTCATGAACTCAACTCAGCATATTTGTTCAGTCTCATCTTGTTGAGCAGAAACTCTCTGAATTTTATTTTTTTCATTTTCTTTTATTAAAGGAATGGAGATGAAAATGGGTCTCTTTATTGCAATACATATAATATATTCACCCACAGTGAGTAATTCCACAGACATAATTTCAAGGGAAGCTACATGCAAATGTGAAAATGTTGCAGTTTGAAAGCTGTAGTGGTGGCGGCGGGGGAAGGAGATATCAAATCACTGACAAACAGCCTGTGGACTGTAGGTCCGATTGCCTTCCTAGGAGCGAATCAAGTTCCCAAATAGTATGATCAACTATAAACTCAACTCTGGCAATAGTGGATTCACAAACAGTCTGAGGACTGTAGGTCCGATTGCCCCTCCTCAAACAAGTAGTCCAGTTCACAAACAGCAGGATTTATTCAAATGCAACATTTCCAAAGCAGGTTTTGGATGTCAGTATAAGAAATTCTTTACTACAGCGTGAGGTTTTTAGCTAGCTCTGACGTACAAATGTGCAATCATCACTCACCCCAGAAGATGGGAGAGGGCTCTCAGTCTCGAGTCTGCTCAGGTGGCATTCCAACCCGAGGGGAGGAAAGAGGGGGATCAGCGCGTCGACTGACCCAGAAGTTATGATGGAGTCTTCCCTCTGCCTTAGTGTTCTTCTCTCTGTCCCTCTTACTAGTTTGCCTTCTTTTATATATTTTCTTTTACATTCATGTGAAGCTTGAGTGACTCTAGTCATATTTGCTTTTGTTATTCTTTGATTTAGAGAAGTCTCCCAAGTTAATCAAAAATCTAGAGAGCATGCTCAGTGGGATGGGGTTGTGCATTGGTATTATAATGAGATTAGAAGGAGAAGTTTGAGCAAAGCTCATCAGAAGGGACTGATCTGCCACCATTGTTGGCCCAGCACCAGCCATCACACTATGCTGTGGCCCATCAGCTGTGTGGTACCACCAGGCTGCCACCTCTGCAGGGAGTGCAACAGAGTTTGCCTGCGGTGTCTTCACTCCGCTCCACCCTCCCTTCACTCGTGTCTGCACGGCACCATCAGATTATCCCCTCTGCGGGGAAGCCAGCAAAGTTTGGCTGTGGTGTCTCTATTCTGCTCCACTCTTCGTTTACTCTTATCAGTGTGTGCTAGGAGGGCAGATTGTGTTGCCAAGGGAAACGTGGAGAAGTAGATTCCACACATGCCAGCAATCCTGGATGTGTATCACCCCAAGCAAGCTTCTGTAATGCCAAAACTTCTGTTAGGCCCCAGGTTTTCTTTAAGTTTACCCTTTTCCAGGCCATTCTTCCACAGCAAAGTATGGTATTATGCTACTAATTGGTAAATGCTGCTAAAAGACATAGGATCAGGCCCACTCAGAAGTAGGAGTGAGATTACTGCTTTACAAAATATTTGCTAAATCAAGGCCAATACTGGCATCATAATCATACAACCACAGTACATACTTGCATATTTGTTGCCTATTCTTAAACCTTGCTTGTATACTTTATTTATTACTATACATGTAACTTTTCTCAGTTTTACCTGACACAATTAAGAAATTCTGTGTTTGGGATTCATTGCATGATGAAATAATACCACAATTTGCAACAACTAACAAGAAAAACATTATTAAGGACAGGTCTAAAATATATTGCATTTTAAACTTTTTTTTCTAATGGTTATCATGATAGGAATTTTGTCCAAACCTGTAGGTTCATCCATCCAGTGCATGCAAGGAAACTCTGGCTCAGCCAGAGTTAAAACTGGCAGTGGAAGTGAGGGACAACAAGAAGTACCTCTATGCACACACCAGCATCAAAGCTAAGAAAATGCATTCCTACAGCTAGGGAACATTTATGACAAAGGACAGAGAAATGGCAAAAGTTCTTCACAGCTTCTTTGCCTTTACTGGTAAGGTCTCCCTCAACCCGCCCTGGGCTCCGAGCCTCAAGGCAGAGTGTGGTGCAGGAAAAGTGATCCACAGTAGAGGAAGAAGGAAACAGGAATCACTGAAGCAAAGTGGACACATTCAGGCCTATGAGATCAGGCTGTATCTAAGGTGGCTGCAAGGGAAGGAGCGAGTAGGGCAGTCAGGGCAGATGTACTATCGACAAATTGTGCTTGACAATATGACTCTTCCGTGGTGGGATAATTAGCTTCACAGCTGAGAGGAAAGCAATGGGCATGGTTTACCTGGACTTCAGCCTCATGTTACCCTCGTAGCCAGACTGGCGAGATACAGCCTAGATGAGCAAACTCAGGGTGGGTGAGAAAACTGTCTGCACCACCCGTCTTGAAGAGCAATCAACACCATCTGGAAGCCCAACTGATAGCTGATTACAAGGTTTATTACTCAGGAGTCAATACTAATAATGCTTGCCATCTTTGTTAATAATAATTTTCAGGGAACGACTTTGGGCTCCTGGGAAACAAAAAGTTGAGCACGAGTCAGAAAGGTGTTCCTGCAGGGAGGACACTCACCAGCACAACAACATTCAATGAACACAGTCTGCGCATGGAGCGCTATGTCCAGTTTTGGCCTTCCCAATACACGAAAATAATGAAAAGTCCAGCAGATAGACAGTCAAATGGTTGGGAGCTGGGGAAAAAGATGTATAAGATGATGAAAGAGCTCAGTTTGCTCAGCTGATCTCAGGATTTGTAACCACTATCTTTAAGTATCTAATGGCTAAATACAAAAATACGGAGTCCCCTCTCAGGGATGCAAAATGGAAGGACAAGAGCCAACAAACACAAAGAGTAGCAAAAGAAATTCTGTATATATAGAGGTAGATAGATAGATAAAAATCCTATTATATAAGTGTATAAATATATATATATATCTTTGGTAGGAGGGAGGTTAAACCCTAGAATAGATTGCCCAGAGAGGTGATGTCACCTCCATGCTTGGACGTATTCAAAACTCTGCAGTGGTCTGAACCACTTGCTTGAACATCACAGCTGGATCTAGCTTCAAAATTAGTCCTGCTTTGCAGAAGGACCAGATGACTTCCAAAAATCACTTCCAACCTATTAGATGAACCTTCATTTAAAATATTTTAATCCTTTTGGAAATTATCTCAGATTTTCTAATATTTTTATTTTCTAATCAAGTAGTCACCCAGCCAATTACCATGGACCTAATTGAATTATCGACACAAACTTCAATATGAAACTGTAAATATGTATGTGTACATAAATGCATATATACACCTATAATATTCATATTAATTCCTAACACTTTTGACACATAAACACTAATTTTTCTGTTTTGACTGAGGTTTAGATTCAAAAATAACTGCTTTAATTTTTCACTGAAAAAGCCTATATCAAGTATATTATTTGTGTATCACAGATTAAATACAATTATCTACTAATATTCTGTCAACAAATAGTAGATACAGCTGTTCTTTCTCTCCTAATTAGTGTTATTACTCTCTGAATGTAGTAGAGCGGATTGTCGTTTACCATGTTATTAGGATTTTTTTCAGTGTTATACTGATGAATATTATTTAATCATTAAACATGTATAGCATTTCCAGGAGCTACTTCCCTCCCTCCTTTTATCATTATCAATTTGCTTTTTGTCAGGGCAAAATCAAGTTATCAATAGATGCAGAGCACCTTCTCAACCAGAGAAATTGCTGCGCTCCTCGTATCTTCCACTGTAATTCAATTTTAGCCTTTTTATGTCATTATATACAACCTTTTAAATTGAGTCTGCATACAAATGTGCATACAAATTTCTAACCACAACTGCTTGGCAGTGGCCAAAGCACTCACTTAGAAAAGAATGATCCTTCAGTCAAACTAAAAAGAAAAGCCAGGCTTTAAAACCAATACTCTGATATTTCCACAGCCCAACAGAATTATTAGTTAGATTTAAGCAATTTAGAAAGCATGTTCCCCTCACAATACAGTCAGCTCTTGTACGGGGTGAAAGTGTTACTTAAAATAAGTTTCATCGGTGCAAGCACGAAGGTTGCAAAGCTGGACAGAGACTGGGAGCAATATTTTCCTTGGCCCCGAGAAAAAGTACAAGAATTAAAATTACATGTTTTCAGTGGTAAATAAAAAAATTAAATAATAATAAAATAAAAACAGTAAATCTATCTAAACAGAATATTTCCCTTAAGAGCGCTATTACACAGTCCATCAGCAAAACAACAAATTCATTAAAACCAGTCTAACTTGGCACTGCAGTTTTGCTATGAAGCTCTCCCCAAACCAATTCCACCCATGAAGTAATGGAGTTACAATCTAATGCCATTTTGTCTGACGTCTACAATTATTGGCCATGCTCCAACTTACACCAGTGTAATTATAAGTATTTGGTTCTCTGTAGTGATAGATTTTTGTTTACAGTTCAAAAAGGAAAATATTTGATTTGTAGCTTTTGGGTATGTGATTTATGTAATATATTCTGACTATTGTAATCAAAATCAAAGAACTTATTTTCTGTACAGTGACCTAAACTCTCATTTATAAGTCTAATATAATTTATAATAGAATACTGGACAATCAATCAAGTAATTGAGACACTGATGACTAAATTATACAAAATGTGAACGATTCATGGCTGAACTGCTGAGGCTGGATTTCTTGGGTATAGTAAATATTAGAGAATTCAACTGACTTTAAAATAAGTTCATAAATTCAGCCTTCCAATATGGGGTAATGCAGAAAAGAGAAATAAAAGCACCACGAGTAAAACATTTCTCCCCTAAGAAACACAATTTCCCATTTCATATTTTATCCAAGAATGCACTCTAAGACACAAAGATATATTACGGAAAACTGAAATGAAATTTATTTTAATGGAATCCATTTTCCATTTGCATCAGGAAATTATAAAATATTTGTCTCAAAGTTACAAGCACTGAACATCAGCTTTGTTTTTTGCTACAACACAGAGAAACTGGAAGCCAAATCCTACCCAATCCCCATTTCCCACAGACAAGCAATAATTCAAAACAACTGTGGCTAGCCTAGACTTAATTTACAGAGATTGCTAATTGATGTTATATTTTAGATGATGGAAAATGATAAATCGTTCTTGTGGTAGAGGAAAAATCAGGACTACCACCCTATTCCACTATAGAGTAACATGGTCTTGGGGTTAGGGCAAACACGTCGAATAAGGGGTTCTGGGTTTACATTTGTCAAAATGGAGCAGAGATGCCTTAGCATCACTGTCACTGGTGCACAGAGGCTTCATTTCTCTCGCCTGCTCTCTTCTTCCCCTGGAAGTTCACTCTGCAGAGCTAACATCGTTGCTTGCGACGGGCTGGCACAGGGGCCCTGCTACACGCAGGCAGGGTCTCTACGCACTTCTGTGGTACAACAAACTGAAACTTTCTGAACACCTGAAGCACGGAAAAGTCATACGAAACCTTTGCTGGAAACTCTGTTATGGATCTAAGGGAGCATTCAGTAGCTGGCATGAAGAAGCTGGCATGAAGTCACCGTCGCCACATCGACCCATCCAAACATGTAACTTGAATTCTCTCCTGCAGGGAACTACAGGACTGGGCCTCCCCCTTTTCTCTCCTCTGTCTGCTCATGGGGATTTCGTTGTAAGGGAAAATGTGAATGACTTCAGGCTCTGAAACTTCTCGTTAATGCAAACTGTAAATTCTTAAATGACAAAACATAAGAAAAATGTTCAACAGGAAGCAGAAATGTCCACTCAAACACTATTTTTGCCTTCTTTAGTAAATGTACCTTCAAGTACTGTCTTTTGTGACTTTGCCTGAACTTAAATCTCTGTCAGTGGCAACTTTTGGCAATGGAGCTGCAGACAGGCTTTGAACAGCAGAAAACCCTGTGGTACCATCAGCTTTATAAGCACTGGGGTAAGTAGGATATTCTGTACAGAACTGTGACACAGAGTATGAACTGCATATATTTTCCAGTACATTCACATGGTTCTCAGAAAAAATCAATAAGACTTGAAAACAATCTATAAAATAATTTAGATTTACATATTTTGCTCTGTATTTCCTCATTTTTCACTGAGAAAGTTAACACTGGAAAATTTACAGGTTTATTTTTCCTGGCTTAAGGGCTTTGTTAATTGAAAATTTTCTTAACACTTAAGCAGAAGGGAAATGTGAAATGTTATACTACTGCAATGTTTCACAGTTTTTCTCCTTTCACTCTTAAAATACATTTTCCTTGGTAGTTTTCTAACAGCACAGGCTTCTTAGTTGACTTGTTACATCATGCCAGGTCATTCCAGAAGACAAATAAGAAGCTGCAACCAAAGGTTAAACTAAAACAATTTCTAATAGGATGACTTTATTTAATAACTACCAGTTATAACCCTATCTAGAATAATATTGATATTTTACGATGTCCAAGCACATACAAAATTCTGCATCATTAGTGACAAATTCTTTATGTAGCTCATGTAAAAAATGTTTTTCATTTTCAGGTAAGTATGATACGCCACTTGACCAAGGTCTAGCACATTGGCTGCTTCCCAAGTAATAAGACTGCAACACACTTTTAATGGCAGTTTTAATATCTTTTTTAAAAAAAAATAATAGGATGCTTCACTTTCTTTACTGCATTCATTGTTCGCAAATATTTACTTGTTCAGAAATCATAAAGATATTAACATACTACTTCTGTTGGTTGATTTGAAAAAGACATAGTTATGTCGGATGACATTTTTCAAAGACAGTAACAGACCCTGCAGCTGTTTCCTCTTAAGTTAAATACCAAATATTTACATTCCTTGATTCTTTCAAAAATACATTCACAGGAACTCAAACAGAAAATTAACTTAGAAAAAGCATGTGGAGTTTCCTCGCTCATTCCTACCCGCAGACATCTGGTAGGGGTATCGCTGTGATCACTGTGATTACAGACCAAGGCTCAGCAGATGCTCTACACAGACTCCTACTGAAGAGAGGTCACACACCAATTCTGGAAAAGTTAAATTTCCTAACAGAAAACTGCCCTTGCTTCAGCAATGGCCAAAAGTGATGTTGAGCATCCTATAAGAAGGGGCACAGGGTTGCTGTAGTCTTTTTGACAGGAAAGCTATGTTACAGTATCACTTGGCATATGAATCCTGCAATGAATGCTGATAGAAAGGAAGGTGCGCTCCGATCGGAGATGAAAGATACTGATGGTATCACTGAGAAATGATGTAAGAAGCAAGCAAAATAAGTAAGAAAAATACATCACAAGTACACAAGTAAGAAAAATACATCACAAGAAAAAGAAAACAAAAAAACCCTTTTTTCTCAAATCCTATTTCCAAAAAAAACCCACCTTGCTCCGTTAACTTTTGATTCTCCTCAAATATTTTTAATATTTTTCTGGCAAGTAATTAAACTTACAGAATTTTAGATGAAGTATACTTAAATATAATACTTGAATGGCAACAGCACTGAGTGTGAAAATAAGGTTACTGACTGCAGTTTTGTCATTCTAACTATAAAAAACAACGGTGGGCAGTGACTGATTGCCTTTAAGATTTATGGTTTTCAAATTATCAGCCATTCGGATCCAAACACCAGCATTTCATACTTTGATAGATTCTGTAAGAAAAAATGACTGATACAAGAATCATCGTATAAAACCACTTTGACATTTAAGGTTAAGAAAAATGGAAGGTGTTAAAACAACTTTTTGTTCAATTAACAAAGCCTTGACTATATTAAAGCATATACTTTGAAATTAACTTTTTAATAATAACTTCGTAAGAGCCACTATGTACTTATCTGAACTGGAAAAGAAAAAAATCACATATACCACTACAGCAAAAACGACTAGTTATCTGGGGAGCAAAGAGAGACCCTGTTACTCAATCACATCCAACTTATCTGTCTGCAAAACATTCATGAGTACTTTTGTGAAGGTGGATTCCTCCCTGCCGGCAGCTCTCATCTATGTGGGCCTGCCAAAGGTCCAAACACTGAAGCCTCGGGTAGAAAAGATTGACATAAATCCCGTGCAGAGTAGTAAGTGGAAGTGCTTTAATAGGTATATATCTGAACCACAGCAGACCCCAAGGAAATCTCTTTCAGATGATAAACATTCATAACTTCCTATCTATTTGCCTTTTTTTTCCTCTCAAAAGAAGAAACAGTGCCTCTTTTCAAAGAGGACACCTGCTGCAACACAAGCCATTCTCAGATGAGTCATATTTGAGGCCCAGGACATGTGAATTGTAATTTTATTTAGTTCTCTTCAAACATAACTTTGAACTATTCCAAAAGGTTTCTAATGCATATCTACATAAAGAGTGGTTAGGCCTGAGAAATCAGCAAAGCTAAATGACAGAATCACAGGATGGCTGAGGTTGGAAGGGGCCTCTAGAGATCATCTAGTCCAACCTCTCCCTGCTCCAGCAGGGACACCCAGAGCACGTGGCACAGGGCGGCATCCAGGCGGGTTTGGAAGATCCCCAGAGAAGGAGACTCCACAGCCTCTCTGGGCAGCCTGTTCCAGGGCTCTGTCACCCTCACGGGAAAGAAGTTCTTCCTCACATGGAGGTGGAACTTCCTGTGTCTCAACTTGCACCCGTTATCCCTCCTCCTGTCACCGGCCACCACGGAGATGAGCCTGACCCCATCCTCCCTACAATCACCCCTCAGGTACTTGAACATGTTGATCAGATCTCCTCTCAGCCTTCTCTTCTCCAGACTAAACAGGCCCAGCTCGCTTAGTCTTTCCTCTTGAACAAATGCTCCAGTCCCTTAATCATCATCTTAGTGGCTCTCTGCTGGACCCTCTCTAGAAGCTCCATGTCCCTCTTATCCCGAGGAGCCCAGAAAGTTTCATCTTGCCTGACTAATCATCTAAATTCCAGGAATTTATTTGAAACTGGACATCCAGGCTCCCCTCTACGGCCTACACGAGCAGTCCCCCGGGGCAGCTCATCCTATCCTCACTTTAGTGTTCCAAATAAGTAGAAAAAAATTCTGCCTGAAGCTGCCATTCCTCTCTATTGAGTGAGACCTTCAATATTCTAATAAATAATGCCTACATTTTAGAATAATTGCCCAAACTTTATCTAGCTAAATTTTATCTAGCTAAAATTAAGTGAGACAAACCCTGAAAAGGTGATACTAGAAGGTTAACGTCTTAATAAAACTAAAGAAAAAAAAATACTATTCTTGATTTTGTCTCCACTTCACAGCAGTCTTTCTTTGGAGTATTTATGTCCTTTGTCTTTTTTTAATATACAGTGCATGTTTCCTAAGAGGGGGTACCTGAACCATATATGTGCGAAAACGAAAAACTATTCAGAAGGAATCAGGAAACAAGGGGGTTTATGCAACTCTGAATCCAGGGTTCAGTATCATCCTGAACAGCGATCAGGGTACGCATCCTCTCCATCTCAAAAGGATTCAAATGAGCCTCTGAGGAGCTACAAAAAAGGATAACAAGAATAACTGGACTGGCTTCTGTGCACCAAATACTGGAGATCCGGGAGCAGATGGCTAAGGAGAGAGGTGAGGCCTGCACACTCATGACTGACGCAGAGAAAAAGGTAGGAATCAATATTTCACTGTCTCTTCTAAACAAGAATAAAGTGACATCTAATGAGACCAGAAGATGGAAGCTACAAACGAGAGGTTTTTGCTTCATGTGATGAGTAAGTAGTCTGGAGAACAGTCACAGGAGAGGCTGAAGACAGTAAAAGATTATAAGGGTTGCAAAAGTAATCGTTTTTTTTTTTTTTCCTCAAGCATTTGTCCATGAGGACACTAAGCTCAAGGATACACACTCTGTTTTATAAAAGTCCCTGAAAAGCAAATTGCTGAGAGAGTAATCAGGTGAAGCATCACCATATGCTCACTCTGTCCTTATATTTTTGCCTGGGCATGTGCTTTTGGCACTGTCGGAGAGGCCAGCAAGCTAGACACATCCTTGGTCTCTGATGGCGCAATCGTCATGTTCTTATGTCAGTTCTGCTGTGCTCCTGGCAGCGCGTTGCGTGCAAGCACTGTGCCAGGAACATGGCATCTGCCCCGCTGGAGAGTCTGCCCAGCTCAACCTGGATTTGCCACTCAGCAGCAAAGAAGGGGTACGAGCTCATACACACAAGCCAGTGCCAGAACTGCCCTGGTGGGACTCGCTCTGCTTCCAGTGGTGTGAAGAAAGGAAGGCAGCAAAAACAGGCTCTTCAGGAAAGTCGTATCCAGAAGGATATGAAATCACATCCTAGAAGGTTATTTATAAAGAAAATGAGAAAGTGCACAGGTTCTCTACCTGTTTTGCAAGCAGCCAATTCCGGCTGAACTGCAATGTCAGACATATAAAATATAGAGCATCAGAGAGAATTGCCATGAAGACTAAAGAGAAAGATGTACTTTTTACAGTTTTTCTTCAAAGTAACACCATACTTATGCTTTTTTATACAGAATCAGCAGGAAAAAAATCTTATAATCTTTTATGGACTTAAAATTGCTTTAAGCTCATTACGATGCAGCCTTTTTTTTTTACAAGATACTATAACTAATATGAACACTCCTCTGTCAGCTTCCCTACATCTTCACTGGTTTGGCTAGTTCCTTTCTTGCCAACAACAAGCAGACTGCCATTCAATCCTCAAGGAAAGTAGGCAGCTACTTCCCAACTAGGAGATAATTTTGGTATTAATATGTTCTTATTCTAAGGTGTACACATTATAACAACATAACATAGTGATATCTAAGATCATATGAGTTTCTGAGACTGAAGTCTATATCAAAAAGGAAAGGAATGCCACCTGACCACATGGATTTTCACTAAATGGCTAGAATGTGCCACATTATGATAATATGAATTATATAATACGCATGATAAATCTGCACAAACACAGTAAGGGGAAGACACAGAAACACATTTACTAAAAACGAAATCTAAGCATAGACATGATGGTTTCAGCAAGACAGCTAAGCAACTACTGTCCCAAGTATTACGGATACCATTTCAAATATATTAGGTGCGCATTACCTTTTCATCCCCATTGACCTTCTTGCCTGTATAAGCAAAACAACAAGCAATGCCCCAGGCTTCTTCATTGCTTTTCCCAACTCTTATGGACCAAGCACCCAGGATTTGATTGAGCATCTGCACCTTTTTCCATCAGCTGGATAAGGAAAACCCTTGACTGGATCCTGACTTGAATTCCGGGACATATTTGTTTGTTCATTTATCTGAAGTTGATTAATTTCATTATTGATCCTCGTAGCTTGTTTATCACAGCTACCATGTCACAGGTTAATTCCACTTACTGTGGGCTTGACACCATATCTACTAAATTATTGACTATTGCGCACACCAGCTTTCATTTTGTTTATTCACAGTAATAAATCTTCAACTTTGTTTTCAACTAAACAACGCAGCTCTGCTTAAGTGACTTAAATGTCACTCCAAGGGAAGAAGCCTGCAACTGCATCCAATTACTACCTCCCAAAGCAATATTGCTTTCCAGTATCCTATTTGCTTCAGAAAGTTATAGTGTCTTCTATGAATAGTAGTAAATTTTCTTCAAGTTTTTCAGAATTCTTCTATTTGTAAAGCCTAGTTAAGTTTGATGAAGGCTCTCCAATGCTTCTGCGCTCTATTTTATCTGAGTAGTCCTTGCGACTCTCAAGAACCCCATGTCTGGATTCGATCTGCTCTGCTTGTTTAGAAAAGCAACGTGCCATGAAGCTTCCTACACTCAAGGCTAATATTTTGAGGGCTCTGAGCTGATGTCAGTAATTAAGAGGAATTCTGCACTAGACAAAGTTGGATTCTGCAGTTCCGTAAATCATGATTTTTACTTCAATTTGCATTCTTAGGCGTGACGAGAAAAGAGGATATATAAATATAGGAGATTATGCTCATGTGACTATAGAAGAAAAAAGTTCAGGAAACCATAGGAACCTCCACCTTTCATCATCTAAAAGTCTAATGACAGTATTTCAAATGCAATCAGTCAAAGCTTCCTGGAATGAGTATACATCTTTCTTGATCCACAGAAGTAACCGGTCTTGATTTTAAAAGTGTTGTTGAAGAAATAAATACTGATTAACAAATAACTACTTAGCATATTCAACACCCCTGCTGTGAAAATCATGAACTGATACTATCTTTCAATGCCAGTAAAATTTTACTGAAATTTTTAAGAGACATCGCGTCTATCCTTAAGTGAAACTATGTTTCCTGTTTTACCTATAGATAGTACTTAAAAGATACAAATATCATCTACTGAAAATCACTGAGCTTAAATGCCATTCTAATTTATCTACACTCAGACAAATCAGAAGTCTCTACACATCACCTAAGAGGAAAATTTGTCCTAGTTTACATTGTCATGTCAGCTCAAGAGTCAACATAATGAGCAGTTAAACATCCTCTGTTAATAGCTCCATAATGCATAAGCACGTATGCGTAATATCTGAAAGAATTATGTCAATGCGGAGCTTCACTGTACAGAGTAACAAGCTGTAACAATGCAAAATTCACATCTGAAGTACTTTAATGAACACATTGATTTGATGGACTGTCAGAAGTGTTCACTGGAGATGTATTTGAAATCCCATTGAAAAGCAATTTAAAACAGAATATGACTAAAAACAGTTGGCAAAGAAGTGGGGAAAAAAGGGCTTTTTTTTAACTTAATAATTTCTTACTACTAAAATATTTTATCACAACTGAAACAAAACTGTAGAGTTAATATTAATTTAGGACGTCTCAATAAATATTTCAGCATCTTGGCCTAAAAAGGCACGGGCATGGCTGCAGTGCATCTCAGGGAGAGTCCAGTGGGAATTTTCTGAGCTTAAATGTCAAGAGGAACCAGTTCCCAGCTTCTCACAGGTCTTTTTTCCACGAATGAAACCAAAGTCCCACAATTAGGCTGGATCAGAGCTGAGCTGGAACACAGGTGGCCCAAACCCATGTGCCAGAGGGGCAGGGGAGGGGGGAATAAGGATTCGTGGGATTCTTTTAAAATCTGATTACATTTAAAGGTAGACTAAGAAGAGATGAGTTCACGCTGAGTGTATAGGGAAGGACTGCTATGGGAGGAAAGAGAAGAAAACCTATGCTATATAAGGTAAGTAACTAAAAAGATTACACTGATTTTATTTGAGAATTATTCTTAAAGAAATGAGATTCGACACTATGGTATCTCCTGGCTTGGAGGCAAAACAGCCCCCTGTTGTATCGACATGTCATTTCAGTCTACACCAAGCCATTGGTCTTGCTGCTGTCAGAAAGTTTGGCCATTTGGCAGACTCACAGACAAAGCAGGCTAACCTAGGAAGACTCCTTTTTGAATTATTTTTTGTTTGCCTCACTCTAAATCAGTCCAAGTGTCTCAAATGCATAATCTCAATTGGTCTTCGTCTGAAGGAATTCATGCAATCTGATGGGAGAGCATCTTTACTCAACATAATACTTCATACCAGACTCTATTTAGCAATGCCATTCACTTGCCTACCCAGAAGTTGCTCCAACTGCATCCTGCAGACCACTAGGATATCACTAAGAAGCAATAGATAGTATCAGAAGAAAAGTATATAGCGCTCTAACATTTTGCATCATTCCATGATTCCACCTATTTAAAAACATGGAGTTAAGAGATTCTTTTGCTAAATTAATGCAACTTGCCTTTTCAAACTCTCATTTGCTTCAGTTTAAGGAGAGACTTCAAATTCTGCTTGTCCCTTTCTAGAACTCAAGAAGACTGTCTACGAATTCTTATCTTCTCAAATGCCTTGAAATTCATTTAACAGTGCATCTGAACTTGTTGGCAGATTTCAGAAAGCAATTTTAGGTATTGGAATGAGAAAGTTAATAGTGTGGAGGGGCATGGAACATTGTACCTATGGAAACACAGATCTCCTACAGGGATTTAGAATAGTATATGTTATTCCTCCCTGGACAAAATTTCAGCCAATCAAAATAGAAATGAACGCACCTGAAGCTCAATAACAACAATTTTAACGATTTAAGCAGCAGCAGACTGGAAGAAGCCAGGTAAGTACTCACAGCCCCCAACTTCTGACACCTAATATACTAGCTAGTTTTCCAACGTCTTGTCACATCGAGACCCCAAGGACACTGACAGCCCTCACTGACCCTGACCTGTCTTCCCCGAGCCCTCTCCCCCCATGCCAGGCCCTGTTTCAGCCCCATAGAGGTGCCGACTCCTGGCCCAAGCTGCCTGCTCCTGCCAGGCTGCCACAGGGGCTGCAGGCTGCTCCCTGGGGACGGGAGGGCTTGTGCAGTGAAAAAGAGGCTTTACCAGCTCCTCATTCAGAGCAATACCCCAGTCTAGGCCTCAGAAAGCTCACCTGGAGAACCCCTTCCTCCAACATGGAGTAAAGGAGGCAACAGAAATTGCTGCCTAAATGACTGTCAGCCAGGTGCCCAGCATGACATTAGCTGTTACCTCCATGGGTGAGTATCCATATGTGCACTCTATAGCTGTGTAAATCTGATTTTGCCATTACCACTATAAAAGCTTTGCTCAGGTGCTGCTTTGCCTTGACAATGGGGGGATCAAGCCCTGCCTCTCTGTGTTATTTTGGAACATGTAGTGTTATTGTAATTAGGCTAAAATTAACTGCAGCTTGCTTTTCTATTACAGTAGTAATTTTTTTATATGGCTAGCAGTAAATTTCTGAGTCTATATATAAAGTGTGCTATCCACAACAAAATTTTGAGTTTAACAAATCTGGCTTCCTTTAGATCACTCATTTTTAAAAGTATCGTAAAAACCTTACTGACTCAGATAATGAGAGGACAGGAAATTGAGAAAATGAGATCCAGCCAGCCTAACTGGTTTCTAAAGCACATTCAATTTCTAGATGTCCCAAAAAGTAGTTGTCTTAAAGCACCTAAATGTCTATGTCAAGGTTAGTCTCTTGCTAGGGATTATATGAAAAGTTCTGAGTTACCTGTCTGGCATTCAGAGGTCTCCAGGATGTAATAAAATTATCATTCACAGGAACGGGATTTCCTGAACAGTACTCAAGTTATTTAATCAGCAAAAATTCTGGAATATCAGTGTTTTTTCGAGATGCAAACTTTGCTAATCACTGTGAAATTTTACTGCAATTCTTCTGTGTTCAAACTAAGCTATAGAAACATAAATATATCAGGAGTAAACAAAGTCTTGATCATATGCCTCCCCCACCTGATAGTATTCTCGGGTAAGAACGATTGGGCAGCCCTACAGTGACATCTACAGTTCAGAAAAAAAGCAAAGGGAAGGAAAAACAGTTACATCCACTCATCCTGCTTTTTAACAAGGAAGGAAAAAATGTGGGCATGTGTAATATTGGACTGATACATTACACGAGAACACAAAAAGGGAAATATTTACCAACAGTTCCAGAAAGTCTCAGTCCTTGCAATAGTTGCAATAGAAAAGCAACTTAGGTACATATAGCTGAGAAATAAGCAGAGCAGGGCAAAGAAGGCACCTGCTGAAACAATTTTTTTTTTTCTGGTGGAAAAACCTGTATGTTAAGTTGATGATACCTGCTCTCTCACACTGTGCAACTTTTTAGAGAATGCAGCAGAGAAACTAATAGGAAGGGCAGGTTGAGCAGGGAGACAAAAGATTCAGTAAAACATATTGTGAAACAAGAAAACTTAAGATCATGCACATAGATAAAACTGCATTACCTTACTGGGAATTGTGTAGTCTGCAAAACTTGATTCAATGATGATAAGCAGAACCATGAACTACAACTCCAGAATGCATAAATAAATTAAAAACAAACAAACACAAAAATACACCACTGACCAGGACAATGATACCATGCGAGGACTGTTATGTCGATTTGATCTAATGCTACTTCTGGAACTACATATACACGACATTTTAACTTTAAAGGCTTCCATCAATAGAGTAAAACAGTCACATGCATTGAATTCATATGACAGGAGTTGTAGGAACTAAAAAGTCACTATAACGTGCATTAAAAGAAGTTGTTTGCAAGATGATCCTGTGCAACGGCTAATTTACAACATGTGAGTCTACTAAAGGTCAACTAACTTTGAAAATTTGAAATTTGATTCTTGGATAAGGTGAGGATTTCTCGTTAATGTCAAGCTGGGAACAGTCAATGCAATACTTTATGTGGATCAATTACCAATTTGCATGTGATTAAAGCAACTGTAGGAGAAAAGATCATTACCTGTTGAAAAACTTCTGTAGTGAGGGAGAGGGAAAAAAAAAAGATTTCTCTTTAAAAGTTCCTTTACCTCACTTTTCACGCTACAGATTTCATTAGTCCCACAAAATCAAGAAACACACAGAGCTCTAATTCTCTGTGGACAGGATTTGTAAAAGAAAATGTTACAGAAAAGAAATATTAAAGCCACAAAATGGAAAGTAGCACTATAAATAACTCCCCTGCCATAGACTTACTGTCCTTGTCAGAAAAGACCAGATGGTTTAAAGAGATTCCAAACTCTGTACACACGACAGGTTTATTTTTGCTGAATGCACACAGAAAATGAAGGCAGTTTGAGTGAAGGTGAAATGAAGGCACAAACACCTGGTATCTACTTCATGTCATGTCAGCATCATGGCCAGGGCACACATGTGCCCAGTCACCCAGACTCGTCCCAGGCTTGCACATTAACACCTTATTTCCCACCTTACCTCAGGTATGACCCTGTACTTTTAAATATTCATGGGCTGCAACTCACATTTGCTCTCCCATATAGCATATTGTTTTGCACCATCCTTAGGTGCTGCCTCTCTGCCCCTTCTCTGATAAGCTGCTTAAGGTGGGGGACCCAGAAGGTTGGACTCTCCGCTGGTCCCTTCCAACCTCAACTGTTCTGTGAGTCTGTGATTCAAATCAGCTTCATTGGACAGGCTCATGTTTTAGTCTGTAGAAAGACTCACATGATTTGTACTGACATATAAGTGTATAACATTTTCTTAATAGCTGTGAGAAGGGCACATGAAAAACATTCCATGCAATAACCAAGTCAACTATATGTGTCTTCCAATCACTACACTTCCGGAGTAAATTATTTATAGATGCTTTTCTCAATGTCTAGAGGCATTAAATGATTTTCAGATTGCTTTTTTTTGGGTGGCAGGGATATTCAGTTAGGTCTCATGCTCCCTGAAGAGTGGTGAACACATATAACTAGTTTGTTTTAATAGGATCTGTTTGGCACAGATCTAAAAAGATACTTTTGATGCACTGCTCAATACCATTCCTGCAAGACACAAAGTCCCTCGAGAAACTGAAATATACTACAGAGAAACGGAAATCTCCTTTTCATAAATAAATGCTTTGAAATGGTATCTCCCTAAAAACCTCAGTATCATGCATTTCTGTAATCCAATTTTTTGTCTCTGGAGCTGAAACTGAGTTAAATAGATACTATTGAATTTAACATGAACTCATATGGGACAGTTCTATACTGCAGTATAGAAAAGTTAACTATTCAAACGCTATAGGGAAAACACACAAAAAAGTAAGTAACAGAAGACATAAGGAGAAATAAGGTGCTTGCTTTGCCTTGGGTTATTCTGGCTTTAATTTTTAGTTTTACTCATTTTGAGAAAGTAAGATTTGCCTTAAAAACTAACAATTTACATTCTCATGACAATCAAAAGTATCTGTCAGAATAAGTAAAACTGTAGAAAAACATTACTGCTCTATGGGGCCATTTGGTTAACAAAAGACTAATGACTAACCATGTTTTACTTACAGAAACAAATGTTTCTCATAATTATAATTCTCCATGGATAATTATGTGAAATCTCAGATTCTACTATATTATAAAATTGCACGGTCAGATTTGCAGCAATTGTAACTAGTCTGCTTGGTTAATTTTTAATAAGAAAACACATTCTCTCTCATAATCACTTGCCTCAGAGAATGAATGATCATTAGCACTGTAATTATATATTTCATTAACCTGAATGTTCTAGTGACACTGATCAATACATATTGCCTACCCTTGTACTCTGTAGGAAATATTTTTCAAGCCTGAGAAAAATTCAGGGATTACTAAACTGCTGTATTTTTTTTCTTTAAAGTCATACTGAGCAACTATCTGAAATACATATCAGGCTCTCCATAGGTGATTGAGACATATCAAGCACTGAGAAGTAAAAAAAAAAAATAAAATAAATAATAATAAAAAAGAATTTGGTCAAAAAAGATGCACAGTCACCCTAGAGATTATAATTGTGTCCTTAAACAAGACAACAGAATTCTGCAAGAACCTGGTGATCAGTACTCTTTAGGCAGTTCTCCTTTTCTCTGGTCCAGTTGGACTAGAGAAAAAGCATAAACACCAGCCAAATAGTGAACAGTTTTTGTTCTTACAAGAATATGATTAAGTGTAATGGCTCTACACTTCTTAAAACCCACAAGATCTTGTATTACATTGCACTGTGAAGTGCATCTGCAAGAACTGTATAGGAAGATTTTGCCTGGCCAGCTTTCTGCTACAAAATTAATCACTCCACAAGGTGAAAGCAGATGAAAATGAACATGTGTTCATTTCTAGACTTCAGCAAGACCTTTGACAGTTTCTCTTGCAGGATCTGAACAGCCTGGGTCCACCTTCATGCTGCCTTCTAAAAGTAGCTTGAAGCTACCACCTTCTTCAGCTGCACAGACTCTCTATTCTCCACGGTCAGAGTAGAGCCAGGTGGGGAAAACACCAGCTTTTCCCCTCTCCTCCACACTTGTCAGATAGACAAGAGCAGGAGGACCCAAATCCATTTTGGAGCTCCCTGCACCAGCAAGGTAACAGCAAATGCCCCCTCAAGGTGAGCTGGCACACAGAGCACAGGACTCACAGGGAGAGGTTGACAAAGCTGGCTTGGGTCACTCTGCCACATCCTGCTCCCTTCAGCCTCCTCCTGGGAAAGAGAGGACACAGCCAGGCTCTTCCCACAGCTCCATGCTGAAAGCGAGAGGGGCAAATGACTAAAGTTGCACCAAGGGCAATTTTCACTGGAGAGGAAGAAACAAGATCTCGCTGTCAAGCTGGTTCAAATGTGGGAATCGGCAGCCCACGGAGGCTCTGCAATCCCTCTCTCAGGGAGGGTATCCAATGGCAGCTGCCCACTATCCTCAGAATCCACTTGAGCACTGCTTGGAGCTTACTTAGAGCACGGGCTTGGGTCACAAGCCCTCCCTCCAGAGCTCCTTCTGCAGTCATGTAAAATATCCCCAATCTTCACAAGGACACAGGGAGATGAAGAGCAAAAGAAAGCACAACTCAAGGACACGAGAGACAACTCTGCTGCACCTGGTCCTGACCATGAGGCAAGAACAGGGCTCAGGGGAGTGCTGGATGAGAGCAGCCACAGCCTCAAAATGTGGGGGGCCCAAGACACATGAGCAAGACCAAGACTAAAGAACTACTCTGGCTGCTCTGAGCAAAGATGATCGGTTGTTCGTGGATCTGATAGTCAGGAACCTGCGAGATGTCCCCAAGAGCACAGAGGCTTCTTCTCCAAAGACAACCTGCTCAAAGAATGGGTCATTTCCTGTGCAGTATGGGCAGAAGGCTCCTTGCTCCAAAAGGGAACACCTCACAGAGTTCTAGCACTATAATCAATGCCTGTACAGGTGGAGGTGGGCTTGGATCATCTGGTTGAGTTACAGAAGTTCTGCCTAGGAATGCAAGGATGGCATGAAGAAAGAGAAAGCCCATCTGTAAAGCATACTAGTGTAAGGTGGAGGAGCAAAGGCAGAAAGAAAGATTGCTCATGTGACACTGATGGCAAAAACAAAGAACCAACCAGGCCTGCTGCTCTGTGGAGCGGGTGACCCAGGAAGAAAGGACATACAAGAGCCCAAGGGCCACAAGAGCTTCCTTTCCCTTGGCTTTTTCTGGAAAAGTCTGCTCTCTGGCCAACAAGGTGTCTAAGCTGGATGTTGAAAGGCCATGGCAACAGGAGGGAGGTCAGCAGATAGATGATCCCTGAGGATCGGAAAAAGATCAAATTGATGCCCATCAATCAATGGATTTCAAATGCAATGGGCAGGACCCTGGGCACTACCAGCCTCTCAACAAAATTTCAGTCCAGAGAAGATTAGGGATTACCTCCTCATGCAAAGTCTTCTCCAGGCATGGGAAGGACAAGACAAACATTGGGAAAAGTCTAAAGGGATCAGCACCCCAAGCGTTGAGACTGTCTGGCCAGGGCAGGATTTCTTGAACTTCAAGAAAATGGGGAATGCAAGGCACTATTTGCCCTCACTTTCACAAACCTTTTGACACAGTGTATCACAGTATTCTTAGAGTGAAACTGGTGAGATGGGAACTCGAGCTTCCACTAGAAAGGAAAACTGGCCGGACCTCTAGAGTTAAGAGGCACTCCACTCAGCACATGTCACAACTGAATCCACTTTGGGTCTTCCTGCTCTATCAACGACATGACCCAGCTCCAGCAAGTACTCAGGAGCACCCTTCTCTGCCCCAGGTGGGCAAGCAGACAGAGCACATGACCAACAAGGAGAGTTTGGCACAACAGATGTGGGTCGCTGAAGATAAAAGGCCAAGGAGGCTGCATCCTGCTCTCTTCAGCAACATCATGGAAAGCATAGAGCCAGATGGAGCCAGATGTGTTTCAGGCCCACACCGTGACACAATTAGAAGTTGGAGACTTCTTATAAATAAAGTAAATAAATGGTCAAAGAATGTCTGCATGGTCTCACGTCAGAGAGCAAAGCTCTGACCTGGTGATGACTACATGTTTAGTACATGTCAAAATAACAACGGATTTGAAATACTTAGACCATAGTCTATAGTTTAGTATCTTGATCATCACAAAATGTATTTCTCCCTTGAGACTACCAATGATGTTATATGGCATACAACAAAGTTCATCATCTCTGTCAAAGAGAATGTACAGGACAGTTTCCTCCAACAGACACGACTAGCAAGTGTTAAGGACAGAAATTTTCAGTTAAGAAAACTTGTAGGACTATTGGGATATTTAAAGCAAAAGTTATGCTATCTGCATTTCCTAGAGTTTCATCTACTTTTGAAAGAGAATGTTTATCCTTTTTACTAAAAAATGGCACTTACGCCATTATGGTCCAAGTCTTGCTGAATCACTTCCTACATTTAAGAGTTTGATTTTTAGCATTTATTAGTTGATCTCATACTTTGCTTCTATTTGGAGAACTACATATCTGATAGCAAACTTTAGTAATGACATTATCAATTGTGATTTTCTTTTCCCCAAAATTTTTTTTCTAAAAACTTTCATGTATTCATCCAGTTCATTAGCTATTCTTCTAACAATTCTCAGGTAATCAAGAATTCCTTCCTTTTGAATGGTTGGTGTTACTTTATTTTTAGCTTTCTATCATCCCTGCTTTTAATCCCATCAGGAAGACTTGGTGTTACAGTTCCCTATCCTTAAAGTAAATCTAATAAAAATCTTTAAAAATGCCTGCAGATCTTTTTGAAAGAAATCTCCCAAATCAGATCTAATCTTATGTATACACAAAGATAACAGCAACTTGTATTTATTTCCCCCCTTTTTTTTTTAAATTATCATAACTATACTGTTACCCTAATTTTCACCATCTAGATGAGAAAAAAAATTAATGGTGAGAAAAAAAAGGATGTATTATTTTCTATCTCTCTTCCCATTCCTCAATTCTACTTATCATGATAAAGCTGGAAGAGGATTCTCTGTTCCTTATAATGTTTACATTCACAGGGAGATTTAAAGCTTTCTTCATTTCCTTCAAAGAGGAGTGATTTACCTTCTAATATTACCTTTCTGGATGTCTTTTTACCTTTTTAAATATCAAAGTAACGCAAAGTAGAGAAAGTACATTCAAGGTTACTGATTTGGCCTTGGTTTAATAGACCTCCATCCTACCCCACTGGTTTAATTCACGTTTTGAAGAAAGCAAAGAGGAATCAGTACTCGTGTTCATGAAGGAGTGCTGTATTCACTCTCGTAACAGCCTTTTAATGGTCATCCTGATCTTTACAGATCTTTCTCAAGTTCTGCTTCCATACGAAAAGCAATTCTGGCACTGCCTCAGTGCAAGAAATAGCTTTGGTATCTCTGCTAAGCGGCTCAGTGTCTCATACAGGCTTTGAAAGCAGAGCAGCATTTACGCTGATAACGCTAAAAACAATTTCATCTTTTTCCAAGGAACTTAAGATTGACATAAGACCCACAAATATTATTTTTAAGGACACAACATGGTAAACTGAATCAGTTGTTTAAGTGTAATTTGTAAAACTGCAGTGAGTGTTAACTTGTGAAGCAGTAAAGTATTAATTAATTAGATTCAGTGATGTCTACTTTGTAAAGCGTGAACCTTAAGCAGTATGATTCGGGAAAGCTATTCCACAGCTTTCATAAACTTGCAATAAATTTTGATCTCATTCAAAATCAGATGACAGTTCTACTAAGGATAGTGGAAATGAAATACCACAGGCAGAAGTTTTGCCTTACATCAAAGCTGCATCCTATTAACACAGTACAGCACTTTAATCCAGTAAACAAAGCTACATCAGATGCTTCTAGCTGCCTACTCCAGGCAAATCTCAGCACTGGTAAGGTAACTAGCTGAATTAATCCTACCCCTTATTTATACCAAGCAGTACTGTTGCCAGACAAAAGCAGCACCCAAATTAAGCATCTCATGCATGTCAGAAGGAGGGACTGCAGCACAATGTTGCTGAACAGAAAATCTCCTTTTTTTTTTCTTTTTTGGTGACTGACTCAGGTGTGTTGGCCTCAATGACCTCAATGCACCACTGAATCTATTGACCCATGCTTAATCAGTGGAACAGGGAATAATCTATTCCTGCTTTTGTCTTGTTTTATATAGCTTGTTTCATTCCAGTTGAAAGAAGAAAGCAGCTTGTTCCTTGTAATCTTAATTTGACCTTTTCAAGAATTCACCGACTATCTTACGCCAGACACGGCCCTTCTTTTTTTGGAGAGGACTGCAAGCTTTCCCATCCCCTGACACACAAATCTCAGGTTTACTTAATATTTAGCATTTAAATAAAAGTCCAGGACTGGCTTTAGAAGTTCCAGTGCTCATTGGGACATTTCTAGAGGAAATCAGTATTATGCTGCATCAGAATTACACGGTAAGAAAGCATATTCCTATATCCTAGTAGAAAATTTCTTAGTTGTCAAATTTTTTTTCTAATAACACATGCAGCATCAGGGTTCCCTACTGGCTTGTTCTCACATGGTGAATAGTCATTCCCTACACACGATTTAACATAGTTAAAATAGAAGGAGAGACTTACACGTGAGGACGAGTTCCAGCTTATTTGGTATATTTATAGACCTCTTTTTTTGTTGTTCTTGTTGCTTTTCTTTTTACTGCGCTACAAGATCAAGAACTAAACTAAAATTCAGAAAGGTTCTTTGGCTTAGCCGCCTAAAAGCCAATCAGATACTCTTTACATTTTAAGAGTTTACTATACAGCTGTACTATTTTTGAAGACTAAATGAGCTGGGTGACTGCACAGAAACTGACATCCAAGTATTACAATGAGATTGAGAAAAACAATTAGCTCACCCAATAACCAAGCGGTAAAATGTAATTCAAATGACAAAAAAATAGTACCTAAGAAAAACACTTGTAGTGAATAGTGTGCTGCTAACAGAGGCTCAATTTCATAAGGGAAAAAAGTAATTTCAATTGCAAAACTTGCAAACAACTTGCAGACCACAATAATGTGTACTGATACTAAAATAAGATAAAGACAAGGATGTCTTTCTTTTCATAGTAAGATGATCGAGAGCAACGTTCGCTGTGTTCAAATGACCTCAACTCCATTGCTTCTGCGCAGCCTCTGCCAATGCTTCACCACTCTTGGTGTCCTCAAATGTTTCCTAATATGTCACCTGCAGCTGCCCTGCTGCAGCCTGAGCACATTCCCTCTTGTCTGATTGCTGCTTATTCTGGAGAAGAGATGGAGCCCTGCTTCACAACAAGCTCCTTTTTCGGAGGGCTAGAGAGCGATGAGGTCTCCCCTGAGCCTCCTCTTCTCCAGCTCCCTCAGCCACCCCTCATAAGGTCTGTGTGTTCACACAGGATCTCCTACATTGCACCCTGGCTCCTTCAGCAAGGCATCTCCAAAACATTTGTTTGGTTCTGTGGTAAATTATTCTGAATCTTTTCTGTCACTTCTACACAAAGTCAAATCCAACAGTCTTGATTATATTCAGAAGTGCAACTTCTACTGGAACAAGAGTTTTACCTGTGCGAAGACTAATACTGCTAACAAGAAACAGAAGCAGAAGTGAGCATTATTTTCTTCATGCAGTTTTAAGTAAAATCTTTTCCTTCTGCTAGTAGTTGTACATAGAGGCCACAAGATGGTAGTCTTGCCCTAGAAATACTGCCTTAGAAATAGCTTTCTCCTTCCTGACATCATTGCTTTTCAGCTCCGATAGCTTCTCTGAAATTGCTTCTCACATTCAGATAAAAATCAGAGCATAGGAGATTTAGATATGTTTAGCTTTTATCATGAAAATGTGACATATTCCTGAGGAAATGAAGAAAATGTGTATGTTACTAGTAACTAGACGAAATGGAGAAAGCCAGCACAGCTTACAAATGGCACCTGCACTTCCTGCTTACAGGAGATTCACTCTTGTAATTTGGGCCAGGCCTGATGATTGTTTCTTGATTGCAGTAAGTACAATGGATTATCTGGAGTAATCAACTACTTAGGTTCCTGAAATGCTAAATTTTGCTAAGCAGCTCCAACTTTAAGAATCCAGCAGAAGTCCACAAAGGCTTGATACAAGCAAGCACCTAATTATACAGGACTGTACTACATCTTTTCCAGTAACTCATTCTACTAGTTGTTAATTCACACTAGGTTGAGCAGATTATTTCTTTTACTCATGACCCCTCTAGATCCTTTCTTATGTGTTAAATTATTTTTCCAAACCAATTGTCTTAGGAAAAAGCAATTTTTTTTCCTAGGGAAAAATTATCCTTCTGATTTATTAGAGTAATGAATAGCAAGTATAACGTACTCCTTGTTTATGACACTACTAAAGTGAGAACACTGAAAGGCCAAAACCATGGAGCCTTTATCTGTTTTTAACAAACGTTAACAATGAAATGCAAGTGTATTTACATGTTTTTTCTTTTTTTCTCCTGATTACCTAAGGTTGGAGACTATGTAATTTGCTAACTGTACCAAAACAGATTATTAGCTCTTCAGTTTAATGTAATTAATAATCTCTGTAGGGTAAAGCCTGTGAAAAATAGGACATTTTCCACCACTTTAATTTTGCATTTAAAGAAAACCAAAGTGCACTTCTGAACAGAACCTCCACTAGACTATCATTTTATTCAATTCATTCCCTAATCCAGAACAAATTCCTATTGGAATCACTTGCTTTATGGATCAGTCAAAGCCAAATTATGGCTAATGAAGGTTTTGATTTCTCATGAATCAGACCTTAATTTAATCATTTAGCTTGATTTAGGCATTTTGGCATTTCTGGCAGACAAAACAAAACAAAAGCAGTCCTTTCAACTCTAGGTCAATCATTACCCTTCCTCATATAACCAATGGCTCATTTTTCATATTGGAGATGCTAGAAAGGACTGATTTTTAGGTCCATCACATTGAGAAAATGATACCTAAACATGTATTTAACCAAGTCCTTTCAGGCCTACATAAATACCTGTAGGCTGAGGGGCATCTTTTCAGTGCACTCAACAAGAGCATCTTCTATGAGCGCTCTCTGAGTGCATTTCCTGTGACCAACTTCAATGCTCAGAGCTCTAGTCCCACTAGCATCTGTCTTGGGGTAATAAAACTGAGAGGCTGAGATTCAATAGGACTGGTCTTCCTTAATACTTGAAGGAAATAGGAGGGCATCTGCTCAGTTGTCATTTTAAAAACGTGTGGTTATGAGGAAAACACAAATGGCTGATAGTTTTATTGTAACAAATATGTCTGAAGGTGAGTACTGCGCCATACAAAGATCACATGTTGAAGCATGCCTTATAACAAAAACTAAGAGAATTTAAGTAGTATTAATCCATTTTGGAGTGTTCCAGGTTAGAATATTGGTTCATTTGATGTTAAGACACACTCTGCCATTTGCTTAGAATTACGGACAACTCCTTTTCTCAATTCTTTTGCAAAATTACTTCAGCAACAGGAAAAATCACTAAAGTGGAAGCCAAAAACAAGGATAGAAATTCAGTTAATAATATGACTGCCTCCAGGAGCTATGTGAAAGCAGATAATCAGTCGTGGCAGGAAAGAGAAACAGGTTCAACAGCTGAAAGACAAGGTATCTGCAGCTGATGAATGGCCAGAGGCAATACCATCTTAGATCCAAATATCTGTGCCATGAGACAGTTATTGTGCTTTATCTGCACTGTATGTGCAGCTTAGAGCATGTTCTTTAAAAAAAAAAAAAAAAAAAAAAAACCTACCACTGATTTGGTTCAGTGGTTAGTACAGGAGGGAAGGAAGGAGGAAATGCACCAAATTAAATTGAAAATTTACATTTCTGAAAGTGCTTATCTTATCCACAAGCTTTATTCTAGCCTGATCATATACATACTGTATATCACTAATGACCTGGCAGAAAAGCGAACCTAACCTTTCATCCAAAGTTCTGAATCAAGTGGTTATAAAAATATATTTAAAAGAATATGTGCATCAACACTACAAAAAGAATTGTTTTTATCTGGCTCATGGCTTTGTGAGAGGACACCTTAACTAGCACATACAAGTGAGGATTTATTTCTGCATTGTATTATAACTCCAACTGTATTGGTTGTCACTAGAACTGCAAAGCCCCCAAGTTTTTTTCTGTCCACTTTAACCAGAGTCAAGTGATCACATCTACACTGCCAGCTCCAGAGCCAAGATAGGGAGCATTTCCTAATGTTACAGTGGGTTGTCCACATAGTATTAGCTTTACTTGACAGAAGTCTTAAAGGGAATATTTCATTAAGTATTGTCAAAGAGTTTTACTAGTATTATCCATCTGAATGTAAATGCAAAATAGGATAAAGGGAAAAAAAAGTGTATTTTCCATATCCATTGGTCTTATTTTCTTACCCTGTCAGTCAGAGATTTCAGAAAAACTTGGCAGGATGCATACATTTCCCCTTAATGAAGTGGCAGGAGTCATATGCAATACCTCTTAACCTAACTGCTGAGCAATTGCAAGAGCTTTAAGTGCAGGTCTGAAGCCACAATGAAATACCTTGCTGATGATACAGTTACAGGAAAGGTTTATCTTTGATGTTAGATTGTTCCCCAGTTCTGTCACTTTTGATCTTCTATTGCTTTGGGGAGTCTTTATTTGTTGAAGACACTTTGCCAAACAAGCCATATTTTGCAAACTGAGATAGTATCTCTGAAGATCCTGCTACTAGCTTTAATGCTGCAATAACAGTAACCATTTCACAACTGCCACCAATCCATCCTACTGATAAGAGAAACATTCATCTTTCATACTTGAAGATAGTTTAATGGAGAAGTCGTACAATTTGCAATTCTTTAAAACAAAGTTATGCCTGAACATTTTAATACAGCCATACTCAACCTTTCCACCCTAGGTGAAACCACACTAAGCAAACACCATTGCTGAAGGCAGTGCAGTGCAATACTTTGTCTCCTTGGTAAGCTTGACCGCAGGAGTTGAGGTCCTTCTGCGATGACAAACAGCACAAACAGCAAAAATCAACATCATCTTTATAAGTAGGAAAATCATCTCTTTTTATTAAGCATCTCTTTAACACAGAACTGTTCACATTATCTTTGTGTTTTGCCCAATTTGATATGACTTTACCTGCAGAACTTTTACTCATGTTTTGTCCTGTTCACAAAGGTACAGCCAAAGAGTGAAAAAACAATGCAGTACAAAATATTCCAGAGGAAGACAATGAACAGAAGTATTATTGTTTTTGAGCCTGTATTGTTTGCCAAAATATAAATAAAATTGAATGTATGGCTTTTAGAGCCCTGTTATTATTAAACCCTGCTTCTTCCTGTGATAACACTGCCAGAAATATTAAGAATCATTGAAGAAACGTGTCCAGCCTGTACTATGCCCCACATAACACAGTGCAGCAACAGCTCCACAACTGCTCTTGACTTCTGCTTCAAAGCTGGAAAATCACTACAAAAATACCACATAATGTAATTTGTCTCCTATACTTGAGCAATTTCTGAAAGGGTGCTGTTTTAAGACAACAAACAGAATCATACAGGTTGAGGAGAAATATAGGTTGGAAAGGAAGTATGGAAATCATACAGGGGGCCTATAGTCCAACTTCTGGCTTCAAGCAAACCTAACTTCAATGTCAGCAATGATTACATTGCTCAGAGTCTTGCAATTACATTATGAAAACCTCAAGCGATACTAATTCATCACCTCTTGGCTTTCCTCTTACTTTGAAAATACTTTCCCTCGTATCCAGGCCGAATTTTACTTGCTGCAACATATGACCATTTCTTCTGGTACTTGGGCAAGCTCACCTCTAGGATTGCCTGATGAAGCCCTCTCTATAAAACAACCCTGTGAGATATGTGATGACAGTAAACAGGGCTCTCCTTAGCCTCCTCTTCTCCAGGCTAAGCAAACCTGGCTCCTTCAGCCACTATGGGAACCCAGCAGGCAAGAGCCCAAATGTGACTGCAGGCAGAAGACACTGACTCTGAGGGGCTGCAGTATCCCACACTGGCTCTGCACTACCCAGGCTGAACTTCATTCCAGGCTTGTATACGCCACGCTTAACACTTGCCTGCAGCTGGCTAGCCCAGGGTGCCTGCATTTCCCTTCAGTTTCAAGCAAAAGTTTCATCCTGGAGCTGACAGACTTTTCTACCAAAACAGCCATCCAGTCACAAAAGGTCAGTTTTGATGAGCCATTGCCATCTTCTTAACACTGAGAAGTATCAGTTCTAAAAAGCCTTTTTTATCAGTGTTTATGCTTTAGCCCTTACAGTGCACTCATCCAGCCAGCCACCTTTGCCCCTCACTTCCACTCTTCAGTTTGATAATTCCTATGCCCAGGGATCATGCATCATATGTGAAGAAATAAGAAAACATGAAAGCCCATAACTTTTGGGTCCATCCTTTAAAAACTGTTAAAAATGCAATACCTTGCCTATTTTTTTTTTCAGGGATGCCTGCCTAAACAGTGTTCAAGGGAATCTTGGCAGCCAAACACATGTGTCAGTCATCAAGTAATTTCTTTCTATGGAAATGGAACATTCCCACATATTTTCACATCAGAATAGACTGATTTCTAAAATTACATTGTTTAATTATAGCAGAAATATTTTTTATAGCAAATATGAGTACAGATTTTGCTAGCTGATTCCTAAGCAAATAATTGACATTCAGCTGACAAAACTACCCAAAATTACCAACATGTAGAAACTCCCTCAAGGGTACAGCGCAAATATTAGTAAATCATATGAATTTATAGCCTCATTAGCAAACACTGTTGTGGCCTACAAAGGATTTTCCTCCCTCCTGAGAAATAATCTTCAAGTATAATATCATTTATATCATTATTGCGAGTTCGGGGGGGAGGGGGGCAATATCTTATTACCAAAGAAATGCAATTCTCATTACCGAAGTAGTACAACAACGCCAGTAAAGCCAAACTAAACTTTCCACGTGTATTGGCAGCAGAAAAATACTTGTTCAGAATAAAAAGGATTTGAAAATTAGCATACAGGATTTCATTGTTCTTAAGTTACATAAAAAATGCAGCTGACAAGAGTTAGATGTCTTCATAATGTGAAGTTCGGCTGCATCACAGAAAAAGCCATTTCCATTCCTATAGGACAAGAGAAGATGATTACAGGCCCAACACTCACTGGTTTGGTCACTGGCTTGAAGGTGGGTGGGTATAGATAATAATTTTATCTAATTGTAAGCTCTAATGTTTCAAGAAGACTAAAAGTAAAAGTCATCAGTGCAAGATGGAGCAGTGCAAAATATGAAAATAGTTTAAATAAACTTGAGGCAAATGGAACTAAACTATGGAAAGCAGCATACATACTGGCTATATATTACCATGCCTGCTTAAACAAACAAACAAAAAAAAGTTAATCCAATCCCTTTCCAGGAGAATTATAATAAGTACCACTATGTAAAGTTTTAGTAAGAATATTTGCTGCTGAGCTATTTTATATATATATATATGTGTGTGCGCGTATATATATATATATATAATTTCTCTTAAAACATTTAGGAGGAGCATTATATAGGAATTTTTTGAGATCACAAAAGCAGCAAAGTTACTAAAATATTTATTTAGTTCTACAGAGCTGCAATCAATAAATCCATTTAAATGAAACGCAAACAAAAGCGTTTGCTTTTTGTATCCAACACCTTTGGCAAATTCAAAGAAATTATCAATTTCTTGATATTATTATTATTATTCTCCCAGGCAAAAAAACTTACTGTTTAAAAAAAAATAAATCCTTCAGATGTGAATGTCCACTTGGTTTTGTCCCATGCAATGTCTTCCTCAAAGCATAAAGAGGCTACTAGGTTATGTCTAGACTCTGTGGAACTTGGGGATCAAATCATAACAGATGTGCAGGAAATAACAGCCATTAACATAAACCATGCTTTTTCTCATGTTTCATGAGAAACTATGCTTTTTGTATAAAGTTTCTTTCCTTCATCTTGGCCTCTGCTGGCCCCTTTTTTTTGTACAGGCCTTTTTTTTTTTGTACGGAGATATGACTGAACACCTGTTATGCTACAGCACAGATCTTACCTGGGAACAGGGCATGGTATAAATAAATAAAGATCCCTGCAGGGATTAAAAACTCTTTTTATTTTTCTTCTGGCTCATTAGACATCTAAAATAACAAATACATTTCCCCCTCTTCCTTCTCTTTCTAAGCCTACACTTATTCTCCAGGAAATTTCAAAGTGACATTCTTGGGTCTTGAGTTACCTTGTTCGTAGCAACAGGCGATACGGCATCACTTCAAAAGCATATTTGGGTGATAATCTAATTAGGTCCTGTACCCATCTGAACCTTTAATGGTCAGATTATTTGCCTTTTGAAGGTGTTTTTCTCGCACATGATGGAACAGTCTAGTCTAGTCTTCACATTTAGCTCTTACAGCTTACAGTAGCAAGACAATTTTTACTTAGCATTTACTTTTTACTTAGAATTTTACTTTTGTTTCTACTCTATCTGTTGCACAGAATTTTTGGTAAAGTGCCACTTTCTTCATATATTTTAAGTCACTTTTTTTTTCAACTGCTAGTTAAGCCACAGAAAAAGTAGCTCAGCTATTTTTAATAACTTAGGTTTATTTAGAAATCAGGTTACTAGAACACACTAGGTCACTTGCATTGTCACCTTCTCGCTGCTAATTTAAGACAGATTTCTAATTTCTTCCTCATTTCTTTTTCTTCTCTTGACAGATTTAGTTTCTTTAATCAGAGAAGTGCATGCCAGGAAAAGGCCACACTTACATCATCATTTTTCACGGTCTCCCTTTCTAGGAAGATTTCCATTAGGGCCTCAAAAGGGCAGGACTCCTTGCAAGAGAACAGCAGCCCAAATCATGACAAAGTGCCTGACACAGGAATCATTCCTGTTGAACGTCATAAATTCTCTCCTCACAGCATTTCTGACTTCCTTACTGTCAAGCAGCTCACATATTAAAATGCCATCCTGATCTCATATTACCTTCTGCCAAAAAGATGCCAAACCTAGGCCATGAAATCCAAATAAAGATTATCATGGTTTTCATTTGCTGCATAGCCCCTTGACAAAGTTTAGTGGGAGACTATCATGTAACCAATTCTTCCGCATTTTTATCTAGAATCAACTTCACTAGTTCACTTGTTAAAAAACAACCAACCAACAACAATACAATAATAATTTAAGCATTTGCCCATCATTGTGCCTCTTGCCTTGGATATTGGGCATCCTCATATATTTTGACAGTTTGTTTTGCTTGGAATATTGAGTTTAACATGTCTTGTCATTAACAGAAAGTTATGAAACTAACCTCCTCCCCATCTGCAATAAAAATATACCATTATAACAGTATTTATAAGAGTATTTATTATTCCTCCGCCTTTTCTACTTTCTTGGACAAGAGTGGTGTCCCTCTTCAGTGAGGGAGCAATCACTTCTAGAATTTCATTTGTTCCAGTATTTTATTTCTCAGGTTTATGTATTTTAGACTACCTGATTTGTACAATACTATAAGGATTTATATTTGCACATTGCTCATGAGGATTGTCCTCTATAAGCATAATCACACAAGGTTAGGTGAACATTAGTTCAGGGATCATCTGACTTTTGTACACATGTGACTTTTGTAAATTGGAACCTAGCAAAAAGGATGACTGGATGGCTCAGCCAACTTCAGGTGCCTTCTGCCGCATGAAAACCTCAGATCTGTGCACCGACAAATACGTATATAACTAGTTAACGTAAGACAGTCACAAATATTTTCCAAAGTCAGGACTGGATGAAGACATGACGTGAAAGTCCGGAAAAGTAATAAAGAAACACAACCTCTATTAACGTGAAGCAGCAGAGATTGCTAACAACAGAGCTTACACTGCTGCTACCTGGAGCTGAGCACAGCAACACAGTGAGGAGGGAGGCAATGGGGAAGCCGAAAGGAGAAAAAACAGGGAGTAGATGACAGTGGCCTCCTTGGGTGAGGTGCAACCCTAATGCAGCAAAGTAACCGAGGGGCTTCAACAGCAGGCCTGACTCCCTTGCAGTCAATTCCCAAGAGCAGGTCATACCATCCTGTTGTGCTGCCGTGGAATCATCCCCAGATGACTTAAGTTTTGGTGAAGCAGGCTTTGATTAGCTCTAGATCCGCTGTTTCTAAATGCAGGTTTCCTTGTAGAAATGGCCAAATAAGCAATTCCTGCATACACTGTATTAAACACATGGTTCTAAGAATGGTTGTAAGAAATTCACCTATATGAACCAGATAGCGTGGGTCATGCCATTAGCCTAACTTTTTCCATAACAAAAAAAGTGGAGAGCCTTCTTAAGAGGAAGATTTTAATGGGAGAGAAGAATTAACCTAAGAAAAGACAAGGTTTGCTCAAAGAAAGTAGGTACTTGCAGCTGACAATCTGGTTTATATTGAAAGGAAAGAGACTGCACAGTCATATAAGCCAATATTCAATTATTTGCTCAGAAATAGTAACCTAGCATAAATGCAGCAGGCGACACAAGTATTCATTAAAAAACTTCTGTAAGGAATTCAATAAGAAGAATCATGGTGGTCTGGTCTGATGGGAAGAAAGAGGTATTGATGGTCAAATGCTGAGGGGAAAAATGTGGGGAGGACTGTTGACACTCATGCTTTCCATGTGCAAAATACTAAGAAAGAAAGAACCATTTGTCAGCAAGAGGAATGGTTTAAAATATTTAAACAATTCAAGCAATGCTAATAAGAAATAAATTTATATAAAATGGTAGGAAGAATATAAAAGAATAAAATCGAGAAGAAGAACTAAACTCAAAAAAGTGTGATGTTCCATCTACTTCGAAAAAATAAATATTTGAAAATGTATGCCTCAAAGTATATGACCCAGATGAAGAAGTACTTAAAGAAGTATTATATTTTAAAATGCACATGACTTGCTTAGTTTTATTGCTAGATTGACAGGTAATACAATGCTTCAATAACCTGTAACAGTGTCCCTGCAAGTATCCAACAATTTAATAAAATTATAAAGCTTTCAGAGCTTAATGCTTTGAACTGTACATCACACATGAAGCTCGCACAATATTTCAGAAATATATGCAGTCTGAGTTGCATGAATTTTATGAGTCATCTCTTACAGGCCTAACCTTGCACAAGTCTTCCTCATTGAAATACTGACACTATGTAAATCTTTTCAGGTGTCTCTTTCCTCCACACGTCTCAAAGAACAGCATGATGCAACCCTTGTATGATTTCCAGTTTCCTGAAACATGCCAAGTGCTATCTGCTGCTTTCCTTAAATGACAATATGAAATATTTCTAGTGCTGAGCTAGACACACCAATCCCCCCACATATTCAGAGCTTACAATAATACTGGTAAAGCTCTTCCCAATCTTTTATAAACTATGAGCAGAGAAAACTCCATTGACATTCCTTACTCATCTGCTTTCCATTTTCATTTTCTAAATCTTTTGCTATTGTGCTGCAATACAGACAATTCTGTCTTCAATTATACTCAGGATCAGGGATAAAGAGCAGAAATATTGGAAGAATTCCCAGTTCACTTTCACTAGTCTCTGAAAACTAGCCAACACCAAAATCAAGGAACATCTTTAAATACTTGGGAACTATGACAGCTTTTGTGTGCCACCTTTAGGAGGGTGGTCCCTAGAAGAAAAAACATTTTCAAAAAAAAAAAAAAAAAAGAATCCATTATTATTTTTACTAATGTGGTAGAATGGCATATTGTTACACATATTGGTAAAAGGAAAGGAGAGGAGAAGGAACGGGATGCATGGCACTTGTGGTTCAGGTACAGCTCAACCTGTTTAAAAGCTGGCAGCTCATTCTTATTAAAGCTCTACAATGTAATTCAGGCTTGATTCCTTCCTAATACTCACAGCAACCGCGTACATACAACAAGAATACGGTATTACAACTATATAATATGTCTTATGAGAACGAGGGTATACCCTCAGTGCAGTGATTTCCTCTTTTCTCTTTGAGTGACTGCAAGCCATCTAGAAACAACAGGGCTGTCAGACCATCTCAAACAAAGGTTTGCAAAAATATTCATCATGAGATTCTGGGGATATGCTAAGTATTGGTGCTTCCGTGTTTTTCATGAAACATTTCTGTCTCTCATCAAAATGGCATTATCACAGATTACAGCTGTGTTTTGGTATGTTGGTATATATGCATGCAAATAAACCAGACTAAACACACTGAAATTATGTAATGTATTCTCTTAGCAAACACTGTACACTATTAAGCAGAAAAGGGCTACAACTAGAGTATCACTGAGTACAACTAGAGTATCAGCCAAAGCCAGGAGAGTCCATGTTATTAAACCAATTTATAACAATATTATGTGTATGTATAGATAGATACATAGCTTCATTTTGTTTCATATTAGGAAGCCTGGCCCTTTCACTTACCCATTTGCATCCAACAAACAATATCACTGTATTTTAACTACTTCATTTTTTTAAAACATTTACCACCTGTATTAAGGCAACATATTTCAAAGGGAGGTTTCTAGGGTAGAAATTTTCCAGTTTCCAAAGATCAGGTGCTAAGACTTATGAATGAACATATATTAATTCCCCAAATTAACTCTCTCCACTTTGTGCACTCAAACAAGAGGCCGCTCCTGGCTCTGCAGCAGCACCAGGGTCTCTCTCTAGGCCCGAGGACCTCCTTCCCGGGCTGGTGTCCTCCAGGGACCTGTGCTCGCTCCCTATGTCCTGCTCAGGAGTCCCAGGGAGTTCTCATAGG
This sequence comes from Crypturellus undulatus, assembly GCA_013389825.1. Classification (NCBI taxonomy): domain Eukaryota; kingdom Metazoa; phylum Chordata; class Aves; order Tinamiformes; family Tinamidae; genus Crypturellus; species Crypturellus undulatus. Next base: position 44,180 of record VWPW01002650.1, on the reverse strand, counting down.
CATCTCTTCGGCTGATGCTGTGATCTGCTCCCCAGTCCTGCATCTAGCAGCAGGCCTAGAAGTGGTACTTCTTGTCAAGCTTTAAGCATAACGTTTAGAACCAACTTACATGGTTTTCTTAAAGCCTTAATTTCAACCTGATGCTCTACCTTAACCCAGGAAACTTAATCTGCCAAACTCTGATTATCTTAAACTGAATTAGGGCTTTTCTTTCTTTAATGAAGATATTTTAAGAAAACTGACTGTTGTGTGGTATGTTTTAGGCAATTAGCCATACACCAAAATTTAATATTAAACTAGATAAATCTGAAAAACTCTGAAACTATGCTTGTATTAAACAGTTGGAGCTAGTTCAAAGGAGCCCAATTTGAAATAGCCAGTTAACTGAAGTTGTTACACTATGAAATAAGAAAACAGGCTATGACGGCTTATGAGTGGAGCAATACATAATTTATCAGTAAGTGGGAAAAAGTCCAAACACCAACTTTTTATCTTTGCTGTCTTCCTCCGAGCTCAATCTTTTGCATATTTCAGCATCTCAGTCACTATCGGGTCTTTGCTCACTCCAGGCTGTATCAAAGCCAGTAACATCATTTCTTCAAATATGACTATGGTACTTTTGGCTTTTGCCAAAAAACAGACCAAAATGTTTCTTTATAATTTCTTTAATCTAGATGTTTTGATATCATTCAAGGACTGAATGAGGAATAAGATTATCCTGTTTCAAAATCTAAAGGCCCAAATGCTGATTCCCTATTGTCTAGTCAATACTTATCTTCAACTACTTGGAGATGTTTTGAGCGTTTCAAACAATGCTCCAGTACTTATTCTTCACAAGATACCATGTACCTTTTAAAACTGCATTGAAGACATTCAAAAATGAGATCCCAATGTAGCATAATAGAGCAAGTAGATAGAAGTTTGCCTGTGGATTAGGAAATGTTCCATCAGTTGGCTTCCAACTTGGGAACCTCTATTTGTAGGTAGAAATTTTGACCTTCCTCATTCGTATTTTATCTTTTTCCCTGATATAAAATGGCATTCAGTATTTAGTGTAGACAGCAAAAAATGCTCTTGAGCTTAAATATTTTTGCTTGCTTTATAGGCAAGGTTTATAGCTACAAAATATTGTTTTCCTTTCTGAATAAAGAAAAAGAGAACAGCAAAGCACATAAAGGCAGTCTTTTTCCAGATACTAGAGATACCCGGCATATGCACACGCATACTGAATGTAACACTTTTCGTAAACAATTCTATTTTCACAAATCAGGAATAAATCTAAAAGGACATATTTTGGACATATTTTCTATGCAGCACAACTACAAGAATTAGTTTCTCAGTGAACTATAGCATCTAGTAGGAAGACTACTAACATTGAACAAGAAGTTTCTACAGGCAGAAAATCAGTAACAGGTTGTGTTTGCTTTCTCAATAGTCAATTATCATTACTGCTAGAAAACATTTACAGTTATAGCCATGTTTCAGGATTTGTTCAAATTCAGTTGCCATCCACTGAATCTTGTTTTTAATTGTTCTGACAAGTTCAAGGGATGTCATCAAAATTTTAGTCCCTTGAGAAGACTGACAACCATACCTGAATGGATTAGGCTCCTGCAGTTTTTAACTTTTCCTAGTCCTTTGATCTTGTCCTGAGTCTATTCCAGTTTAAGAGATTCTTTTTAAACTTCTGCAGAAGATGGGCCAAGTAACCCAGAACTGAGCACACCACAGAGAGGTAATAAACCTTGCTGTGGAGGCGGAGTGCATTATACTGAGTTTTCTGGGCTGAGACAACTCTATATTGGTTGCAGGCCACTTAGGGGTTCTCCGTCTTGTACCTGGTTGTTTCTTAGTGGCATTCAGATGCAATAGTCTTTTAACTTAAAATGCATCCTTTTAATAGTACCTAGAAACATAATCTAAAAGCATGTTTTACCTTAGCAATCATGTAACTAATAGCAGACATCTTTGAAAGTAGGCTGCAACTGAAATCATCGACCAAATAGATTTGAAAAATTGTCCTTAATTTATCAATATTTCTCCCACATTGCTTTTAAAACAATGATGTAGCTTTCCTCAGGTAATGCACATAGAACAACCACCAATATTGCTATATATAACACAGAAAGATAATTCTAAAACCTAACTCAGTGTCTTGATGTTTCATATCCTTGCTCATAGTAGTTGAAGCTCTAAATAGTAACACTAATAAGGACTTGCCCTATGAAGAGAAATATTAATCGGATTTTATAATTAGTTCAGAAAAAAAAAAGATGCCATTAATGAGATGCTGTGATTAACGTAAAGTGCACAGGAATATTAAACAGATATCTCCTAAAACATCTACACCATTGAAATGCAATATACTCAGATCAATGAAATATACTGCAAACCTAACTTCCACACCATGAAATGGAGTTTTGAGGCTACTAAAACTGTCCTCCATGTGGTATTTTTGGGCTGCTAAATGATACTGTCTTCCATGTGAACATGTCCATTACCTGCATAACATTTTCTGATGCAAACATGCTTCTTTTGGACTTTAGTGAGAAACATGAAAATACATGTATATTTTTTTATCCCTGAGATACCAAGGCCTGACTATAAATTAACCACCTGTTTCCCTAAAAAATGAATGACTTTTACAAAGACTGAATTGGGACTGGCTAAGTCTTGAATGCATCATTAAGAGGTGGATCCTCACAGGAAATTGATGGTTGGATCAGCTAGGATCAACCAACAACCAGAAACACTCTTTTCAGATAGCCTACTAGAACTGCTAATTCTTTAGTACTAGTGTAAACTAGTGTAAATCTGTGCACATCTCAGGCTTAATAATCTTCATTTAAAAAAATCAGGGGCACAGCATAATTTTATAATCAAATTTGTGGCTTTTGTGATTGGCTCTACACAAAAGTAACTATGCACAAAACTTCTGGGTGGTAATGAGGAGATCAGGACCAGGAATATGAAATTTGCACACACAATTGCATTTGGTAGCGTTGGCTATCTCAAAATATATGTTACCAGTTAGCACCAAAATAGCAGTGTTCATATCTCAAGTACTCTCTGATGACTGAATTAATGACTTTTAGACTGATCTTTGTGGCACGTTCAAGAACTTTCAATTCTACTTTGAAACCAAATTCCCAGAATTAATGCTTTGTAAGAGGCTTCCAACTACTGCAGGTTGATAGCTCCTGGAATTTGCCATCTTGCACACTTTTTTTTTGGTGGCTTATGGTAATTCCTTTCAATTGCTTCAATATTGAGTTTCTATGGAAACACTGCTACGATGTTGCTGGTGCTACTCCAGACAGGGATGAAGGAATTGATTATTAAAATCAACCTCTGAAGTGCCATTTTGCACTTCCCTCTCCCACAACTTCAAAAGCATTGATGTAAAACAGGACTACAGTCAGGGACAAAATCTAACAGTCTTGACTGTTTTCAGTCTTTGTGAACTACATAACTTATCTCTGCTTGGGAAGAGAAGAAAGACAAGAAAAGAGGGAGTAACTATGAATAGCCCCTGAGATGGGCACAAGCAAGCAAAAGTCTTTTGATATCTTGCTGCAAAACTACTGGAAACATGGGAGAAATTAGTTGATTGATTTATAATTTATTATATACTATACAGTTTTTAAACCTGCCCACCTGATCATCTTGTTAGACCTTCAAACTACATGCTTGCATTCATCTGCTTGCTCCTATCTGCCTCAGTGAGACATTTGGGAAGCTAAAGATAACAGCCCCTGTCTCTGATGTGACAACTTGCTCTCAACATGTTATGCTGCTGTAAACCTCCTCCAGACAACTTGGCAAACAACCAAATTACACCAAGTTCTGTGCCTTTATCCAAACTTCAGCATAACACTTCAGATGACAAAACTCCCCATGGGAAATGCAAGGCGACGGTGCTTTGCATTATTGTAAAATGACAGAAACAATGTAATTAGGCGAAAAACAATCTAAAAGAGTTTCCCCATAGAACTGTGTGGTGAAACTTCACCAGCCTCAGCTGTATGACTGCTGAAACTGTATAGATAACTTATAGCTGATATGAAATTTAACAATATGAAATAATTTCAAAGCTCAAATGTAATTTGTATCAACTTGGTTGAAAAACTAGTTGCAGGTGCAGTTTCCCTGTAGGGAAAAATCTAAACCCCACAGCTCTCCAAAAAGAGGATGAAAACCTAAGACTTCCCAACACCACGATTAAACCAAATCCCAAGATTAGGTATCAGTGCAACTTCACTGGGAAATGTTCTGGGGCTGTCAGAGAGATCTTCAGCGTGGGGCTACAGTTGTTCAGGTTGTGGCTGCCCTGTCAGTGTTACTTGTTACCTCAGGAGGCAACAGCCAGCATGCACCTTCAGTGATGTGCTGGCCCAACACTGTGGCCAACAAACACAACTGGAAAATGCATCAAGTATACTGTATGTACAACTACTGTGACTACATGTGAGCAAAAATATTTATCATTTTTCAAATTTCCTATGTCCACCCCACCATACACTAAATTAGCTTAGACTTCATTTCAGCCATTTCTCAGGAGTGATAACCTCTACAATGCTGCAGAATGAGTCAGCTGATTAAGCCTGTTAGACTTGCTTTCAGTGAAAGGATGTTTCACTGAAAAGACATGAAAACACTGGGTGCCTCATATATAATCTGGTCTTCTGTACTAAAGTCATTTAAATAGGATGTGAAAAGTGGCTAGGATCACTCTCTTTTATGTATCCTACAATACTGGCTAGTCTTAGGTATTATTCAGCTCCAGCAGTGTTGTGTGCCACAAGTACAAATATGCAAGCAGCACTTGAATAATAGTAGCTTTTAGAAAAATACCAGCCTTCACTGTGGCAGGCAGTTTGAAGACATGTAAGTAAGAGAACCCAGAACAGTCTGACATGGTATCAAATAAGTAAGGTAATTTTAGCCAAGACCTGTTACACGGCAGAAATGTTCAGGTTAGTAAATTAAATGTGCCTGGGACCATTCTCGAGCGCTGCGCCCAGCTGTTCCTGGAGAGCCAACATCCATAATGCTGAATTCACTTACCCTTCAAGATAGGGTCACACCGAGCCGGCTGGTTGAGAACAGTTCCTGGAAAGGAGAGCACACAGGCACACAGAGGGAGCCTGCGGGAGCGCCGCTTGGCACAGACCAAAGGCACAGGCACAAGGAACTGTTCTAACAGGTTGGCAAATATTTGATTCCAATGCACAGGCACATTCCTGGGCACTATTTACTGTTATAGAGTATTTGTAGACTGTGTCTATTTTCAGTCACATAGAATAGAGACGGTACGAACAGTTCCAATAATCAGATGTAAGCAAATGAAAACTCTGCAAATTACGTACACTACTTTTCATTATTTTGTGTAACTTCTCCAAAACTTACTGCAATTCTTAAAGTGAATGCAAAGGGTATCATCAGTTTAACACTAAAAATTGCCTCACTAGATTGTAGGAGTTCAGTTTAAAAGAAACCCAAAGGGCCAAACTTCCACAATAGTCTTGAAAGAGATAACCCTCTTTTAAGATCTGCACACTTCATGGTGCATCTGCATAAACAGTTGTTTTGCCACTGTCCAAAAATAAATAAATAAAACAAAAAATAAAATCAATTATTTTACCTAAGTTTTATGGAGTGTGAGATTTAATGTATAATGACTTTGGCTTAAACTAAAACATTAAACATAAAAAATCTGGAATAAGTTCAGAGAAAGCGGTTTCAGGGGGAGAGAGAGAGAGAGAGAGAGAGAGAGAGAGAGAGAGAGAGAGAGGGAGAGAGCGAGGGAGAAGGAAAAAAAAAAGACAGTTTGCTAAATATGTCATAGGATCCAAATCCACTCTTTGTAGGAAAAAATGTTCTGGCTATAATTTCTTGTTCAGTACTTAGCTTGACAACATTATTCAACTCTGTTATTCTTCCAAGGTGTCACATCATTTTAATTTTACTAAGTCTGCTGCTCCACAGCAGTTTAAAAAACCTAAACCAGGTCTGCTGCCAGTCTCTTACCTTTTTTCATCAGTATTTGGGCTTACCCAGCCACAGCGTTCAAATTATTCAATCTACCTGACTCTGCTTTCAGATAAGTAATAGCCTCCCTCCATCTAGCTTATTCTTTCCACATACATGTTATAGCAAGATTGGGATGGGACACATAGCTAGGATGGGCAGGGGGGACTAAGACAGACATGGTCAGAAGGGGGAATCAGGGAAGAACCAATTTGAAAACAAGTATTTGACTAGTTCCAGTAGTAAATATTTATAATCAGAACAAGACTTTTCATTATGCTCAGTTCTTAAATCAATACGCATTAGTCTTCCCAAGCGGTCAAATGTTGTACAAAATTGTGGAATATTTTTTTCTAAGTAGGCATCAACTTTCTCTTTCTGAAAGCAGATTCTTGCGAAAACTGTTATAACAGTGGTGAAATATCTAGAAGGCAAGAAAGAAAGTATCTTTTAAAAAGCAAAATATGTAAGATTTGTTTTCTGTGTTATGTGACAATACTTCCCTCAAGCATCTGACCATGTTGAAAACAGTGCACTGCACTCTAGTCAGGTGATCTGACATACTTAACAACAACAGAAACTGAACATTATGTTGAATTGTGGAGAAACTTGATTATTTTGCACTTTTATCTCAGTTTTGTTTCCTTGTGACATACTGAATGCAATGTTGAATATCACAGTACAGTCAGAAGTTTTAAACCAGACATTTTAGGAAGGCCAAAAGCAGGAAGTAAATTAATACACCTATCAGTGCTTCTCTACCATTTCCTATCAATCAATCAGGCACATTTTCAGGCACTTGCCACGCTGCAAGTTTTGTTTATTTTTCGGGGAATTAAATGACTGGTCTTTGTGTCACTCCAAGCTTCTTTTTAATAGAGTTAAGATGAACTTTTCACACCTGTGAAAAGTTATTCAAGGGATACTGCCTTTTCTTTCTGCTGAATCTATAAGAAGTGATCAGTTTTTTTGCCAGACGAGGATAATAAAACAGCAGTGAAGGAACACATATGGAGAAGAGGAGGCAAGGAAAAAAAAAAGAAAAAAAAAAACACCACCACCACAGTGCAAAAAGCTTCAGGTCTGTCAAAAACAAAGAGAGAGCAGCTTGAGACGAATGCTGCTTAACCCTGCCACACCAGTCACGCTCTGACAAAGTTGGTATCATCCATCCATAGAGACCACTCTCTTTCATATAAGCCACCATCAGTAGAGCTGAGAGTTTCTCTATCTTCTGGGTTCTTAGCTCACAAACGCCATGTAATCACACCCAATACTACATTAAATATCATTGCTGATTCCTTTTGGTGCATGCAATTCACTCTAAGACATGTTCTCATGCATCTTCCAGATGCATTTTGTTCTCAGAAGGGACACTGCTCATTAAGGGAGTGGCCAATAGTTTATTTTGCTGTCCAATGTGCATTCCTAAGTCTTATTTACTACACAATATTTCACTATTTGAAAGAAGAACTTCTGAATTCTTGACTTCTCCAGGGCCTTTCACTGTCCCATCATTATAACATCTGTCCATTAATGTGTTTTTACAACACATTCTAAGAGAGGGAGCAGCATAATCTTACTTGAGGACAGGATTTTTAAGCCACAGCAGTTTATCGTCTTAGTAAACTGTGTGCCCATTTTGAGAGAGATTGTTATTTACCTGTCACATCTGCAAAGCACTGCTCAAATTTACTATTAACTTCCATCTTTGTGCATCTTCTGCAAAAAAGAAAAAGTAATCAAGATCTCACACTGTTCATCTTACAATATTTCAGCAGGTTTTACTGATGCACAGAAGCTTGTTCTCCACAGTGGCTTTCTGTTTGTAGACTGTAAAATTATATTATTTGTTCTCTTCATGAATCCTCACATTCACAGAACAAAGCCCATGAATACTCCCCTCGCTCATCAGTCTTCTCTAATTACAACCATGCAACTCTATTCATAAATCCACTCAGAATATGCCTTCTAACTTTTACAGCAAATGGAGAATAATTTCTACAGATATTAGCCGTTTATTGAAAACAATCAAGCAAACAAACAAAAACACATTAAAGAGCAAGAGCATCCTCTCCATTAATGAGGCAAAATTCCTATAGAAAAAGTGCATGCAAGCAGGGAAATGAACACTATTGTATTATACATTCACTGACTACTTTCATTCTGCCATGCCTTAACTCGAATGCTTGAGTTTATCTTATTACTCATATATTGCATGTCTGCAACCTTCACCTGTGTCCTTTTCCAGTGTATTTTATTTTGCTGACATCATTTATAACAGTTAGGATTTCCTAATTTCACAGAAAGCCCATTACTGCATCTTTCAAAGTACCATGAATCAGTATGGACCTCCAGGTTTAAACTAGTGTGCACTCTTGTCCAGACTCCCAGAGTGCTTACCACTAGTTCTAAGACTCTCCAGCGACCCTATGGCAAATTCCATAGATTCCAATGATTCCTTTGTATAACAGGGAAAATTTTTAATTTTAACATTAAGTTTCACAATATTCACTTTACAGAAATGTTAATATCAAACTGCTGGATATTAGTGTCCAGAGCTGGAAACTCTACAAAGCGCTCAGATAATTAAATGATCCAGAATTCAATGGAAAGCACACATACTCACCACAACCATAAGGAATCTGACAAACAATAGAATACTAAGAGTTACTGTTAAGCATGCATATTGCCAGAGGTACGGTACTTAAGTGAGTAATTTAAATATTAAACTAAAAGGAGTAGATTTCAATTATGCACCTTACGCAGGTGCCTACTGCCATGATGGCCGAGGCTGGAAGCTTGTGACCTCTCACCAGAAGGGTCCTGCTCCTCTCGTGGGTCTTGCAGCTGCAGAGCAGGTTGGTGTCCAGGCAAGAGCAGAGGGGCTGGGAGCTCTGTCTGTATCCCCCGAGTATTAAATACTCAATATTTAATGCCTAAATATTAAACTTATTCCCAGTCCTCAAATCAAAAGTCCTCAAATCAAAAGTGAAAATCAAAGTATCATGGGTTTGCGCCTATTCAAACAGAATCTTGAAATCTACTGATGAAAAGCCCGTTGCACAAGACAGGAGATATGCACTACTATACTCTAAAAGATTTTTATTGATCTCTTAGGAAAAAAAAGGGGGGGGCAAAAAAACAGCTTTTTTTAAAAAATATCAATGCTGTCATTCTAAAGAAGAATATTCACAAAACAGCTCAAGTAAAAAAACTCAAGAGTAACTTTTAATTAAGTATTAATACTTTGCAGATGAATTATGTATAAATTCTATATTTAATATTGCGGTTTATTAAGGAAAGTGAAGACGTTAGATGACTTCTTAAAAATATATGCTGAAATAGCCCTAGAAGAATGCACTGTATCAATTAAATTCTTAATACACTCGTCTTTAACAAACCAGGTTTTCAGGACAGAACCAACTGAAACCCTATTTTTAAATATAAAATGGACTGTAGAGTTTTCAGTTCCCATTTTCACTGCATAGGGCAGTAAGCACATACATGTAGCCCACAATGGAGGCATTTGTTATGAACCTATTAATATGAATGATGGATGACACTCTTGCCAGATTTATCCTAACCCAGGTACACCAACAATTTACACTACTACAGCAAACAGTTTATTCAACATTCTCAGCCGTAGTTTAAGCATCTTCCTTTCAAAGCTCAGACTATTGGGAAAGACTGAGCTAGAACAGTAGCTTTGCAGCTTCTCTGAATCCCTTCAGAATGTTATGCCTCACTCTTCAGTTAAGTCTAATTTCCCATCCTTGTGAATGTATTTTATTTCAGCTGCCTCTCCTCCACTCATGCTGTGCTTATTCAGCAAGATTTTTCAACTGCAAAGAGAAAATGATTTCTACTACACTCATGCCTACAAGCTAGCTGCAATTCAGGAACTCTAAAAATTATAATAAGCTTTCACAGCATTAAAAATATGGCTTGCTGGGAAAAGCTTAATGCAGAGGTTTACAAAACTACCACTGAAATGAGACATTTACACCTCAGCAAAAGTCAACTGATGTTGATGACCAGCTTTATTTTTGGTACTTATCTCTCTTACCCTTTTAGGTTATGAATTTAAAAGACAGCAAGAGAGTAATTTGTCCCGGGGCAAAAGAAGTCAAGGAGTAGGGGAAATAACTTACCTGAATCCTGCACAAGAGTTTTTTCAACAGGAATATTCTACCTCTCCAGGCTACAAATTTCAAAGACAAACACATTAAACTCACATCTCATCCTTCTTATATCCACCTGTTACTCTTCACTATTACCACAATTATTTAGAAAGTCACAACGTAAAAGCTGAGTTGAAAAATTCCTCTATCTGCCACTGAAACTCAGTTCCCCTCTATTGAATCTAGCTCTTTTTCCACCACCGAGGATGTGCAGATAATGCACTATGTATGTTTCAAAACACAGACAACAGATTACTCAAAGATGATTGAGGAATGGAATCTAATTTGCTTTCAGCCTTTTTACCTTTAAACATTTTTTGAATTACCAATTATTTCACTTGATTTCATAGGATTTTCCATTAAATTTTAGTGGAAGTCTGGAAATCCATATTCTCTAAGGAGGGTCCTCATAAGTTTCCAAGACAAATTTCTTAGGGAACTGTAATGACAATGAAGAATGTGTCACAGTAGCCTTTCATAAACAGAAATTTTAAATCCAGAGTTTTAAACCAAGACTAGGTATTACCAAGTATACTCAGTTGGCCAAAATATTGAAATTCAAGACAGGTTATGTGCATGTTGTCTTTAAGCAAGTACTTCTGAATACCTACATGCATTCATCATTCAGTAGCTCTCATTAACTGAGTTTGTCCCTGTTTCATTTACTGAATGTGTCCCTGTAGAATTCTGCTTAGTTTAATGCTTTCATCTCAGATGACTGTACTGTAAGAAGTGCTCTTTTCCACAGCCAAGAATACCCTTGCTTTATTTTATCTTTCGACTGAAGTTAATTAGGTATCTATTTGCATGTTAAAAATAACACTAATCAGAATTCACATGTTTCTCATTAAGTATCCTCATTTTTGCAGCTCAACTATTATCCATTCCTTCTTGGTATCAGTTTACAACTAACATATTTAACTCCAGTGGGTCCTCCCATTGTCCCAAGTCCAACTGTGTAGACAGATAATATACTACATTTTTCTGCAAGTATTTCCATTAGAACTCAGTATGTTTAATGATCACTTTTAGCTACTTGGCTGAACAAACAGGATTTACTGACTGGCATATATGTCAGCCTGGTAGCCTAGCACAGCACAGGGTTACACTGTAGAACCCAAACCAGCATTCAGACTGCAGTGAGGTTTGTGCACCTGGTATGCTTCCATAGCCAAACAGACATGTGACGACCCAAGTAAAGACACAGCTCTCATTTATCATCCCCGTGAAGTCTGCAATTAGTCATCTTTGTAGAATTAGGCCATAAAAATGTCATAACAAGCCCTCAGCATTTTTAAATCAATACAGTTGGACAGATTGATTACACCACTTGCACTGTCAAAAACAAACTGTTTATACAGACAAAAAAATGAGATTCAGTACTGGGATCCAACATAGCACAGATCTCACCAGTACTCTTCTAAAAACTGTCAGAAGATAGCATTAATTAAATAATCATGCAATTTTTTAAAAACAATGCATAGCTTTTACTACAGAAAAGAAAAACCTACAAGGAATGTCCAAACAGTGACCTATGGCCAGTGACATCTCATTTTGTCTCTAGGCCAAGCTTCTACTTTCATACATCATGACTTTCATGGCTTGCCTTTCTAGAAAGAAACAGCTAATAATCACTTGAATACCCCTCAATCAGAAAACATGACAAATAAGTGACCCCAATTGTTATTTGCACTAACAACACAGATTAAACACCATAACAAAAATATTCAAAGCTTTCCAGATTCTAAATCGCCATAAATATTCCCAATAACAACCTTAATTCCTCTTTTCATCCCCCCTCCTTTTTTAACATAATGAGAAGTTGTTTGACCAGCTTTTCGTTGTTATTCACATTTGCACCCCAAAATAATTATGAAACAGATGGAGCTACATTTGTCTAAAAGACACTTAGTTCAGCACTGTAAGAGTGTTAGAGGACATCAAGTATTGAGAATGAAGTATTTACTAAAAATAACTGCAACTGCTCATGAATATTTTGCTGAAGTATTGTAAATAAGGGCACCATATACCATTTTAAATTTTTCTAAATCAATCAAACAAGCAAAAAATCATGCATCAGCAACAGGACAGGTTTTGTGAGAAACTCTCATGCATCTAAAATTGCAAGGAAGGTGCAAGGAAGGCGTTTTGGAAAGTCAGAAAATTTCCAAGGCTAATTTAAAAAAAACACTTCAAGATAGCCACTTAAGCTGTTGTAATAGGGATTTATTGCAAATTTGAGCTGTTTTTTAGATTCCATCAAAAGATGGTTAAAAAAAAAAAAAGAGAGATCTATCACTGGCACTTGTCCATAGAAAAACAACGAAAGTGTTCCTGGAATGAAGTGATAAACCTAATATTTTGACACTTAAAACTTAACTTTCCTATAAAAGCTCCCCTAAATTACTGGCCATATACTCATTCAAAGTCTGGACAAAAAAAAAAAAAGTAGCAACTGACCCTGCCTCCAGATGGACTGTTGTAGAGATATTTATTATCTATTTCCAATAATCCTGTAACATTTTCTATGGATACCATTAAGTTTTATATAAACAAACAGTAACATTCATGTAAGACTTCCCAAAACTTCTCAAAACACTTCTTATTCTTTGCACTATTGTCAACAACTATGTTTTTTCGATAGGATAAAACACTAAGTCTTAGGTACTTTGTGGAATTCATTTAAATGTATACTTTACTTTTTTTGTTGATTATCTAAATATCATTGCTTTCTCTTGACTAGCAAGGAAGACGGTCAAAAACTGAAGTTAATGTGACTGCTTTTTAAGTACTTGCCAGTTTTGCTTACGGAGCTAAAACATAAAAATATTAGACTAAGTAAATCAGAAAATATCCAATAGTAAGAAAAGCTCACCATGTCAGCCATAAGCTGGGTTTGCTGAATTGTTTCTGTTCACATTGCCTTGCTTTTTAAAAACATTAATGGCTTTTCTAATGTTTAATGGAGCAAGGCTACAAGCCCACTGCTCTATTCAGCTTTGCACAGAATTAAAACCTATCCCGTGCTGAATGGCAGCTATACGCATAGAGAGTGCAGAAAGGAGTTTAGTTTAAAAATTGCACTCTAGGACATGCAACATGGTTTGAATTACCAAAACTGCAACAGCCTGGGTTGCATCATAAGCAAAAATGCCTGAAAAATATAACAAAACGCACGATTTTAAATGCACGGCACTGCCTGAGTTTAGCTTGTTGTTGAATGAGAGATTTTATTAAGAACATCAAAATGACAAGGGACAATTATTTTCACAGGTGTGCCAAGTTAAGATCTCAGACCCCTAAAATCTGAACAGATTATAGCCAGCTGTCTCTTAGCTGCAAGAACCAGTTGTGTGCGTATTTCCGCAGAGGAGTTGCGCCTGGGTACGCCTACATGCTCATCGCTCCCCTCACCACACACTACATGAGGAGACTATCCCTATCCTCTCCATGAAAAGAAATAGAGCATGTTAGCATACAGCCCAGCTCTTCCTAAAACGTATTTTTGACGTGCATTTAACCCACTTTAACACAGCGTGCTGCACAGCGGAGGCTGCTGTGGGGGTGAGGCAGCAGGACCACAAGGGAAGGGGCAGCTGCCCCGATTCCTGCCGGATCGGACTAGTGTGTCGCTTTGTGGGACAGGGCACGGGGGACGGGGGAAGAGCGAGGAGCCAGGAGCGGCGGTAGAAAAGAGTAAGAAGCAAAAAGAAACTGCCAGGGGCTGACCCCAAGCTGCTGCGCTACCCCGCACGTCCCTGACGGGATCCCGAGGCCCAAGCACCAAGTGTGGCCACATCAAGACTAGGAGCAGAGGGGGAGAGCTCCGACTGAAGTTTCGTTTCTCAATACCTGAATCAGTAATTAAACTCTATGTTTTTCCCAAGACACAAATTCAGATAATCCCTAAAACTTAAACTAACATGCTTTGGTGTTAAAGTCCAGAGCTATTTTTGCTGACAGTAGTCCGAAGCGCTGCTCCAAGAGCTATCCCCGTTTCATGATAGAGGGCTCCAGCATTTCAGCATTTCCCACCAGAAAAATTATCCCCCATGACATCTGATAACATGGTATGCAATTTAAGTGGTTAAATATCAAAAGTGTAAGTTCTTCCTCCATAGGTCTGCACTTCACATAATTGCCTAACCGTCTTTAAAAGTGATAGAAATACCTATTTTTGCATACTGTTATAGAAAAGATGATTTCAAAATATTCTCTAAAATACGTAAAGTGAAAAGCCTTTTGGAATAGATCACTGGAAATAACAAAATTGTTACAACAGCAGCAACAGAAGAGATGCTGCCTTCTCCATCTCTGCACACCCTATTTTAAAGGCTATGGCAAATAGTAATGTTTTATAGTAGCTGGAAACTCGTGTTTGGGCAAACACACACAAAGGAAATGACACAGAGGGATAACTAATATCTACAGACAGTTATTTCTGTCTTTAGTTATAGATATGCAAAAGCAAATGAAAATAGAAGATTTAATCTCTATAAGAAAATACTTTTTTTTTTAACCATATCTTTTAACGTGAAATGTGTATTGCACAAAACACACTCACTACTTGCAGCAGCTATGCCTTTCCTAGTCCAGGAAATTTTCTACCCATATGGGTTTTCCCCAAAAGTCTTTACTGAAGAAAAAAATTCATTAATTCATCTTTTTTTTTTCTAGATGAGCTTCATAGTGTCTTAATGATGTTAATTGACCTCCAGTGTTTTGTTTTGTTTTTATTTCCCTCTCAGTGTGCCAACTGTGCACCTCATTTGACCTTGGATTTCTAGAAACTAACTAAATAGGGGAGCAGAAGCAACTTAAAAGAGCCAGGACAAAAGATTTTCTATCCTACATCTTGAAGAGAGGTGGCTTTACATTCTTAGTAAAATCCAGAGATTGTCCTGATTAATAAGATCATCTGGGATCAATTACAGACAGGTATAATGATTCTTCAGATTTGGGAATGAGGTAGTTATATATCTCTGTAGAGAAAGGACGCAATAAAATTTCAGTCCTTCATCTGTTTCATACATAGTCATGTAGAAGACCTTCTGCCCACTGTGTTCCTTCTGAAGGAGGCAATTAAGGAGACCAAGTAGCTTGTATGATGAGTAGAAGCCTTTAAGAAGGGCAAGTAAGTATGACAGTTATTTTCAAAGAATTAAGTCTGCATTTAGATGTGCTCTATGAAACCCAAATTTCAAAGAAGGATTAATTTTCAAAAGCCAGTCTAAATCTCAGCTGCTGGTGGAGGAAGCTGTCCCCATGTATTCTGGATCCTCTTCCAGCTTCTGCAGCCAAACACATCAGAGGTGATGAGTGAGAGAAAAAAAACATCCACCTACACAATATGTTTTAAGTCAGGTCGTATCACAGATTTGGCTGACTAGAGCACATGAGGATCAGCCTCAGAATATGCACTAGAATCATCATTTTCAACAGTAGGAGACTGTAATTGCTTTAAGTCAGTAAAGAAATCAAGCAGTAACAGAAAAGCATGTAGATTTTGTTTAGGTCTGTACACTGCAGTGTCTAAAAAAAACAGACATCTTTTTTAGTATTAGCATATTATACTATACATGCCACTTTTCTTGGGATAGCAGTATTTCCCAGAAGTCATACAACATGGTGTTCAGTCAGAAAAAGCAGAAGAATGTCAGTATTTGAACAGCAGTGTCCACTTCCATAGGAAGTCGCATCCACTTAGGAAAACTCTCCAGCTTTTACTTGGACTTTTCTATATGCTATTATTTCTAAACTAAGTAATCCCATCATGTGGCACTGTATCATGCAAGACAGACTGGTAAAGGGTTTGGTTCAAGTGCTGAGTCAATGCGTCTCAACAACTCCAAGGCAGTATGTTTCCAGTCTGGTTCTTTCAGACTGCAAAATACAAATAAATTGCACTGTGACACAAAAAGGCTGTATAGCAGCCACCTCCATCCCCTGATCTTCCATCTGCAGTTAGCAGAACTACAAGTAACCCACAAAGCCACAGTTTACCACTGTAGGCACTAATGCATTTCAGAACATACCTGAAAGCAGCACTCACCATGATCCTATCCATCAGAGGACACACATCACTCCATGGGCTATAAATGCTTCTGCCTGTTGTACAATTGGTTATCAGTGCAAGTGATAGATACCTGAGCCACTGGAAGGATCTAGAGAGTTGCTCATAAAAATTTTGCTTGTAATCATGAACAGCATAAGATTGCCTTTATAGCACTGTCTTGCTGTTAAGAGAGAGGTGCAGAAATATCATCTGTTGAAATACATCCAATTACCTAGACTGAATGTATTATAATAGGTTACTCTACTCAGAAACTACTTAAAAGAAGAAAAAAAAAAAAAAAAAAGCAATTTTGGAGTGTCAGCTTTAACTCCTGCCAGTCTCAAAAAGACTCGATTATACAAGTAAGCCATTATGCAATACACATTGCTTACACCCACCTCTCTGCTTGGAAGACTGCAGTAGCTTCCTTAGAGCCAGCAGGTGGAGAAATGTTTCCATTTAAAAAAGTACAAGCGAGGAAAGTCAGGTTCAGTAGTGCTGAGGGAAAGCAGCAGTGCTTTCCAAATCTGTTCCTTCCTTAGGACCAGAAAATGATAGCAGCCTTAGTTTCCTAGGTAACCCTGTGCAACTGAGACTACTAGTAGGACTGGGGGAATTGCAAAACTGAAGAACAAAAATATATGTATATATATAAATATATAAAACTTCAAGTTCACCTTCACCTTGAACAAGTTCAAAAATATGAGCTGCTGTGGGGGTTTGTAAGGTTCAGAAATCCTCCCGTCCCTCTTCTCCCCCAGCTCACCCCGCGCTCCACACATAGTGNATTGAAAAACTGAAGAACAAAAATATATGTATATATATAAATATATAAAACTTCAAGTTCACCTTCCAGAACAAGTTCAAAAATACGAGCTGCTGTGGGCGTTTGTAAGGTTCAGAAATCCTCCCTTCCTTCCTCTCCCCCAGCTCACCCCGCACTCCGCACATAGTGACTTGTGTATGGTCTAACTTTGCTAGATGACAGACTAATGCACAATCTTTTCCAAGAGCAGATGCATCTGGCATCTCCTGGTTGCTGCAACTAGCACATCTGTATTGATCACTTGATCCAACAGGAGCAGAGCTGCCAGAGTTTGGGGATACCATTTGCCATACAGGCATTAGCCCATAGCTAGAGTGGAAGTATGTTCAGAAAAGAACCATCAGCTATCACAGGTTAACCCTGCTGGGATCCAAACTAACCAAAGATGTCAAATGGTCACTGGAAACCTGTTACCTCCAATGTTCCTTTATTTGTTGTTCATTCAGGAAACTTGTCACATTGTGCTTGAACAACAGAAATGTCTATAGAGTTAACATAAGGCAGTACCAGGCACAGCCACTCCATCAGAATAAGCTTATAAATATTCATCCAGCCCTGTATCTGGAAGAAGGTATTTCAAATAGCAAAAGCTAGTTCTGTATTAATATGGCTTAGGTATGTCTCAAAAGTAGGTAGATGACAGACCTTTAAGGGAACCAGAAATTTTTACAGAGTAAAACAGTAGAAGGTAATAGTGAGAATACCTTTCTAAAAAACACTACAGAGTTTTTTTTTTTTAATTCCTTTGCAATAGTTTCAGGTACTAATATGCAGGTCAGAGTTGGCAGGTATTCAGCTAGAGGCATGCTCTAAAATTTATGAAGAACACTGGTTTTATACGACTCAT
This sequence comes from Crypturellus undulatus, assembly GCA_013389825.1. Taxonomy (NCBI): domain Eukaryota; kingdom Metazoa; phylum Chordata; class Aves; order Tinamiformes; family Tinamidae; genus Crypturellus; species Crypturellus undulatus. Next base: position 26,238 of record VWPW01002650.1, on the reverse strand, counting down.
ACTTTGTATACTGAAATATTTAATTGGACCCATGAATTAAGGTTCAAAATTAAACTACTCACTGATATAATTTTTGCAGACAACTCCCCACAACCTGTGTAGTTTTGGCCAGACGTGCACAGTTGAGAGGTGTTGTGCAGTCAGTACTTAGCCATAGAATGCATTACCATTGATACTGGAAAAGCAGTTATAAACTATCTAAAATATCTAAAAACTATTCAATATCGTCACTCTAGAAAAATAAGTAATCAGACTTCTAGAAAGTACAGGAGAGCTTTTTGGCTGGTGCCATCTTTCAGCCTCAAGTAAACTGACTTTCACCTCAAATCATATTAAAAATCAGAACTCATTAATATCGAGGTATTTCTGTATTTTATTCAGGGGTACAGTGCCTGGCACTGGTTCAGGTCAGCTAGGACTAATCAGGTGTCACGCTGCCTCTGACACTTCACCTTTGCACTTCCTTGTCTTCTCACCCTTTTAAGGGTTTTCTGACATGCCCATGGAGATACTGGCCTGCAACCTGTGCCCTGTGTACTCTGCAGCACTGTCTGCAGCAAAAGATGATGAACCAAGGCTGCATTTGGTGCATCTGTAATGACTGGATAGCCTAGGATCAACCACTTCAAAACTCAGAAAGCCAGCTGAAAATCTAAGGAATTTTATATAGACAAGTACAGACAGAAATATAATTAGCCTATGGCCAAAGCTGCTAAGCTACCTGTAATGGCGTGGAGCTACACCTCTGTTCTTAAGCTCTGTTGCGGTCAAGGTGGGCTAAACTATTTCCATAAGCTCTCAGGCGAGTCCATACATTTGTGCCTCCATATAGATTTGCCCCAAAGTGGTGAATTAGTGGCTGTTACCACCAAATTGACAGCTCCTTTTTAGGTAAAAATAACCTCAGCAGTACCGAGGTTTCATTGGTTTAGATATATATGATTTTTGTCTAAATATAGAGAAAACAATCCTCAGCTGCTCTGTAGTTGCCATAGCAACTGTAAGGTATTATGGCACTTATTTGAGACGGAATGCATACATATAGCATTTTCTATGTATAAGTCTAAGGTCTGAATCAACTGCTTTATTTTTTGCTAAGAACATTTATTTTCCCTTTCTGCCTGCTTTTCAGGTGACCACTTAATGAAAATAAGCAGAGAGTTGCTAGATGACTGTTAATGCAAAGGAGGTAAAAAGCATTTTTGATTTGGAACCAGTTTTTGTAATAGAAGCATATATAACTGTGCAACAGCTGAATTATTCAATAATTGGAAAGAATTAAGTTACGTACATGAGCCAAAAAGAGTAGTTAGTCCTGCATTAGCAGGGCTAATAAGATTCAAATTAGTGGAGAGTTAACAAGCATATTGAGCCACACGCGATAGTTTGTGCTGTAAACATATTTCTTAGTGACTTCATTTTTCAGATACAGCTTACCTATGCATTTTTCTTCCTGCATTTAGTTTATAGTAACATGTAACTTGAAATGCTACGATAATGTGGGAAAGGAAGCAGAAATATGTTTAATTTAAATAAGAAACAATCCCAAGGTCTGTTAAGACTCCATTACAGAATTCATGGTTAAAACTACTTTTGAAATTCATACTGGCTCTTGGAATGCAGAGAAGTTGAATATTAATTTAGCCATTTTTTTTTCTTTTTTGGTTTCAAATGGATGCTAAAATAAATGTGAGAATTTTTTTTTTTTTGTGTATGCTGTCTTTACAGTTTCTTTAATAAAACCTCAGTTACAATTATCTCTGTCCTGGAACAAATCAATTATTTTTCAGCTTTAAATTGTGCCAACGCAGTTTGAAACAACATTATGTATACACTGGTATTTTTCCTTTTCTGGGTGTTCACTTCAAAAAATCAGCAAATCAAAAAAAATCACTAATTGAACTGGCTTAAACAGAAGATTATTTCAATATTTAAATTTCTGTTACATTAATTAACATGATCATGCTTGAACACATGGTACACCCTCACTATAAAGGTATTGTGTGCATCTCAAAATTACCCCTGAGAAGAGTGCACGTTCTCAGAGATAAGGATTCCCATGCCAGCAGCAGTTCCCTCCAGCTCCAGGCTAGGCGATATGCAAAAGATTTTCTGTTGCTCGGGAAATCTGCAGTGACTGCTCTGAGGTAACCTTTGTGCTAATGGTTCACATACCATAATTTGGGAACCATTTCTCAGAGCTTCAGTACTTGCCACGGGATGCAGAATCACAGATTGTTTGAGGTCGGAATGGACCTCTAGAGACCATCTAGTCCAACCCCCCTTCTCCAGCAGGGAACATCAAGGTTTTCCTGGAGTAACCTCCAAGCTTACTGGCTGCCTTTGACAGTATTTAACTAAACATGGATCAGCCCAGAGCTGTGTAGGCAGAACCTTTTAACTTGGGCTCTTTGCTGTGCTAAAACAATTACTCTACCTCCAAGCGCTCGCAGTATGGGCAGAGTCTCTGCTTGCATCATAGACATCATCTTAGCGACTGCAAGAAGGAATAAGCACCTAACAGGAATCAGGAATCCATGTGTGTCTTAATCTGAGCCTTAACATCTAAATATAACTCTTCTATAAGTGTAATTTTAGGATTAAATCTGTCATAAGCTTACATTGGAAATTTGTGTGTGAATTCTGAGCAATGTTTAACTGCACTGATCCTCATAAAAAGCCAACTCTGCTCTACTCCTAGGAGAAACTAGATATTTTATAATTCCATATCAGTTTGTAAAAGAAACATAGGCAGCTTCAAATACTTACTGCAGGATAACTACTTTGGCTGTTTTTCTGAGTCCTAAATTTATTATAAAGTGTAAGTAAAATAGTTGCCCTCTCTTCCCTGCATCATCTATCACGGAGTTCAAACTGGAAAGACACTTACTGTTCACCTGTAAACCTGAGGAAGGTCTCAACTCAACTAGAAAGAGGGATCAGTATTTGAGGACTAGTTTCTTTTTAATTTTAAGTTATATCCTATGCAAACAATATACGGCTAGGAAAAAAAAAACACCATTTCCTCCAATCAACAGTAAGCTCTTGACTATAATTCAGTTTTACACCTTTAAGTATATGAGCCTCCTAAAATACTGATGACCGTCACGCTTACCTAGTTAACTTGTCTGAATGAGCCTTTTCATGCCATACTTGGGAAGTGATCTTTTCTGCGAGTTGCTACTAGGGCCTGCCAAGGAGTTGCTACTTAGCCAGAAGCTAAAAAATGAAGCAAACTTAGGACAGTGCCTGCACCAAAAACAAATATCCAAAAATAACAAGCCTGCATAGCATACGAATAGAAGTTACTAAAATATACAAAAGCCCAAAAGCAGCAATTTCAGAGCATGCTGTTTAAATGCAAGCAGGACCAACTGTTAAACCCCATTTCCTCACCCAGGTAAAGTGTACAATGTTAACAACCCCCTTATTAAAGCAGTAGAAACCTGTATGGCTCTTCGGTGAGCTGCTGAGACTATGTTGCTACAGAAGAAATTCAGTTTAATTCCCACTTTATTCTACCCAAAAGCCTCTGTGCTGTAGTTGATCACCTATGAAATAAGGTGATACGAAAACAAATTCTTGATATAAGGGATTTGGGTGGCATAGCAAAGTATCAATATGATGTAGAATTGTTAACGGACACAGGTAGGTTGTGTCAAATTAAGTCAAATTAAATTTAGTGAAAAGGGTAGTGTGCAGTCAGCACGTAAGATTACCACAGTCAAAAACTGAAGAAGTCAGAGCTATATTCTTCCATTTACATTGGGCTGCATTAATTGGGCCATCTAAAAACACTTGACATGCTAAGAATGGCAGATAATACAGCTTTCAAATCATTTCAATAGCTATTTCAACGCTTTAAAAAATTCTACACAATTGTTACTGAAACATACTGTGGTTCATAAGAGAAATGAAAAGGTGAAACTGTGTGTGCACTTATCTTGAACCTAGCCACTAGCATACCTGGTGCGCTTCATGCCTGGCTTAGGTGGTGATGTTCATTTGTATTAAGCTCTATCAAATGTGCTACACCTCATTACAAGCTAGAAAATCTAATAGAAAGAGTTTGATCTCCAAAAACTTGCAATATAGAACCCTTACATTCAGTCATCTCTTTCAAGACATTATCATTTCTCCTATCAATTTTTTTAAACCACTAGTAATAGGATGGCCCAGTTTTGAAGGCTATTTGCTTCCCATGCTCTGTACTGTACACTTTGCTTCTGAAAAGTTTTGTTGCCTGCATCTTCTTGACATTTTATGTGCCGGCTTGTGCACAAATCACAGATAACAGTTACATACATGAAGCGTCCTAAAATCAGATGCTGGCACAACAGCCTGCACTGATGTATCCCACTGAAACGTTGAAAACTTGCATGCTATTTGTATCAGTAGTGCTTGAGAAGACTTTAAGCTTCATCTAGCTGCATTAGTCCAAGCTGGGTGTTCTGACTCTAAGATGCAGCCGAAACCTGTGTCTATGTTTATTAATTACAGCTCTAGAGTTGCCTGAGCCAATAAAGATTATGGTCTAAATTTCTACACATGTAGGCTGTATTATGGTTGAAAGCAGGATTTATCATATAGACAGCGTTCCATTTATTTAACAGACTACCACATGTGGCATATGGCTTACAAATTTGCTAATGACAAATCAACTATTGCATAATATCAGTTGCATGATGTAAGAATTCATATGATGCATCCACATATTTTCTTAGTCAGCATTTGTGTATCTTTTTGCCTAGTCTGAATATGATATTTAAAATTGAAATTCCAAATATGATTTTAAATCAGTTGAGACACAAACTAGTAAGGTTTTAACTTTAAAGTTCATTAATACCAATATTAATGTGGTTTTGCAGGTCTCTGTCAGTACAGCAAATTGAAAAGGAAAATTAAGGAACTGATACCAGAAATACCAGGAATAACATTCTCAAGCACATAATTCTAGAAGATGGAAAATGAAAACAGTGGAACTATTTTACTAACCTCCTTTAAAGCTTTAAAAATGCTTACGTTTTGGATTTACTAGATTATTTAAAATTCTTCAGTGTTGAATATTTGAAAACAGAGAAGGTCCATGTTCTATTCCTCAAGAATATGTACTCAAAGGTATGAATTATTCTCCACTTATGTAGACCTACATGCTTTAACTACAAGGAATTTAACTGCAATTGGAATTGCACAATTCAGTTAGAACTGTGATAGTTTAAAAGTAATTTGATCTACTTTTTGTTAGCAAACTCTCCTAATTCAGACCATCTACTTCAATAAAGACAGTCTGCCTTTGATTCTAGCAATTTTTTTAGGGAGATACCTATATTACTGATGTCAAATATGATTTCTTATGCTCAGAATTGAGCTCTAAAAGTTCACCAGTCTTTGACATCTCCTGAATTTCATAGGATCCTCTCTTCTCAGAATTATTTTTGTACTGAAAACTGCATTCAGACTCATAACATTTTTTCTGAACAGAAATGTGTCAGGAATTTGCAAGAAGACTTACTGAGCAGAGTTGCTTACTTGCTCAGGGACAGAATCACTTTTGCAAATTGGTTAGGAATGCCTCTCTCTCTTCAGTAAATTCTGTAGTCTGGCTCAAACACCTCCGTTTCACTAGGTAGCTTGTCTCAGAATAGATTCACATTATAAAGTTTAGTAAGAAAAAACTGCTAAAAGTCTGAAAACCGGAGCTGTTTGCCAAATTAAGTAGGCAAATACACATCAGTGACAGTCATCTCTGAAATGCATCTGTCATATGAAGTATATTTGGAATATAACGTAGCGTTTTGTTTAGAATATAGATGATCCAGGATCAGTCATAGAAATCCTTTCTTCTTAACTGTGCTTTTAGGAGTACTGCCCCAAAACTCAAAATTGTGACATAAACACATTTCAGAGTTTGCCTTGATGCGAGACATACTGACAAAATCTATTATTTTATTACCGTAATTCGTCTCCAGAATGTTACACAAACGTGTGCATAGCTTACTACACTGTCACATTCTAGGACTTTACCTAGTGTCTATGTTGCTCACACTGTAAATCAAGAACTGAATGACAGAGAACTAACTCAGGGTAAAAAAATGTACAGTTTAATGAAATTTGAAATAAGACAAGCACTTAGCACAATGGCCACAACAATTTTAGGAACATTAGTAATCTGATGTCTGTCACAGTCATATACTTCTCTGTTGAAATAAAAATATTAAGCAAAATGAGTAAACTCAAACTTAATAGATACTTTACAGGACTTGAACTAGGTGGTTTACAACTTTTTCACCCAATAGAGAGGGAGGAAATGACAAACAGGAAAAGCATGATGAACTTTAACTAACCTGTTCTAATTCTGTCAAAATATTTTTGAAAAATAATTCTACTTAGTTTTTCTTCAGGAATACCTGTCTGTAATTGTATGTGAAATTTAATCCTGTTTATGGATTTTTCTCTTTTAATCTTCCTTTTTTTTGTCCATATCAAACTAAGTGGGCTAAATTCAGCTGTACTGAGTAACTCTACTCTACATTTAATGATACTTAGATTTAGAACTATGGAAAAGATAGCAAGAAAATACTCTACAGTATATTTCACATTTACCCAAAGCAGAAGAGCTGCTAGCCAGTAATGACAGCTCTCAATTTCAGGTTGGCATCCTGATAAAGTACACTCATGGAGACTAAATACAAACTGAAACTGTACAAAACTGCACATCTTTCAGACCAGTTAATAGGGGTGTGGAATAAGAAATGTTGCATAATAGCTAAGTAGAACTGTCTAACTGCCAGCTCTCCACCTTGGGCATATATATATACACCAAGAAAAAAAAAAAACATTACTGGAAAGAGACTGGCCAATTGGACTGTGATACACCACAGGGCCTGAATTCAGAAAGCTGCTTGTAAGAGGCTGTTAGAAGCCAGGCTGCTCATTTACAGTTGCTGAGTAATATTAAAGGTGGCCATAGATTCCTTGTGCAGTGTAACTACTGACAACTGAGAAATCTGGCACATGGGAACTAAAGATGTGAGCCGGTGACCCCAGGAAAGGGTCTCTGAAAGGATGAGCAAAATAAACATGCTTCTGTTTTTTGTCTTTCTGGTTTAGCTCAAATTCCGAAAATATTAGCTCTTGTGGTAAGCCTAGAACAGGGAACTCAGCAATGTGCACAAACAGCAAAAACGTGTACAACTACACTTTAAAATGTCCACTGAAAGGGAACTTAATGCTGTGTGAGGACCCCAAAAAGGAGATGGTATTTTTGGCAGATAGTCTACTTGTGCTCCTCTCAATGTCCTAAAGGTATCTTCTCCCAGCTGAGGTGTCTAAAAACCTTAGCTACCTTCACCCTTTGGGGTACATGGAGAGAGAGATACAGGAGGGCTTAAAGAGGGAAAAAAAAGGTGTCCTGAGGTCAGTCACACTGACTTCCTCAGTTTAAATGCTCATACTTAGGCTACAACTCTCCCAGAGAGAGATGCAGATACAGATTTCACCTGTTCTGCAACTGCAAGAGACTCACTGAAGTGCTGAAGAAACAACTAAGTGCTCTGATCTTTTTTCCCCGCAGAAGTAATTCAAATAAGAAAATTGGTTCCTTCAGTTGAAGTGGACACTCCAAATTAACATCAAATTTAGTCTAAATAGCTAAGACTAAATAGCTTATTCTTTTCAACTCGGAAAAAAAAAGCCTTTGAAGTGGAGACACATTACAAAATGTAAAAAGAAAATGCCACTTAGAGGTGTTTAAGCAACCTGTACTGTACAAATGGTTACAAAGTACAAAATCTTGCCCTTCAAGTCTGAAAAGCTGCTTTATGCTCTAGCTAAAAGCTCTACAACACACTAATGAAGTGTAGATTATATTTCCTGCTCATAATGATACAGTGATTGCTTTTCATACTAACTTTCTAGATTTACTGTTTTCACTCACGAATTATTTACTTCCTAAGGATGTCAACTGTGGCACGTATTCCTTTTCATCCGCTACAGAGGATGTTTAGTCTCCTCCTCTGCAGACATCACTAGACCTTACCAGGTGCCTTTATGCACCTCTGCCCTAAAGACTTAAGAGTGATAACTTTAACACTCCATTTTACCAAGACCACTGTACAACACTGACATTTATATCTAAATACAAACTCCATCTCTGCCTCAGTGCCCCTGATATATTAACATGAAAAAAATACACACTTAAACCAAGGAGTGAGAACAATACTTCTGAACTGTTCTTAAAAAAAAAAATAAAAGAAGAGAAGAAGCAACAACAAAAAATCCATTATCCTTTAAACAGTTGGTCTGCCTTCGTATGCTGGTGTCCTGTCAAACATGATTCACATTCCTAGGAACATTCCCCCGTGTTTGAACACATGCAGACAGTTTTCTTTGAACACTGATTTGTTCAAATGAACCACAACCAATTAAGTGATGTGCAAGTCTTACGAATGCGTATTAATCATGCACAGTTAATTGTGAGGTCCACTCATATCCCTATTATATGATACTGAGGAGTATGGTAATTCCTGTGTGGTGTCAGCTCACTCCGTTTAGATCAAATTGCTAGTTCGATCAAATAGGAAGACACAGTTATGCTAAACAGCTTCTAATCTCAAACACCCTTTCTTATAAATTAACTTTTTTTTTTTCCTTTTTAAATTGGACAACCAGAACCTGTTCTCCTAATTAGTATCAAATTCATTGGAGTACATGTCCTAGACAACCTACAAAGATTGAAAATGTAGAAGAAAGGTGACACTTCTACTAATCTGAGAATGGCGATCACTTAATTCTGGGAGAAAAAGAATAATTCTACCATTCTATCACAGATGTGATGTGCTGTTATCTTCAAAATTATATATAAAAAGAACATATTTCCTAAAAATAAAAACAAACAACAACAAAAAATACAAACAAAAAGTAAAACCACTTTTCACAGAATAGACAGTAAAGGTGCTAAAAATTTCTCCCTGTGACAATATAGCCTCCCCCGAAAGAGTCTCAGTCAGCACAGTCAGGGATCAAATGAAACTACTGCAAGATAGAAGGTAAGTGCCAGGAAGAACGAGGAAGAACAGTTTGTGGACTATAGAGGGCAGGCCCTGTCCTGTAATACAGTCACCTAAGGAAAGGAGGAAGGAGAGCACTCATCCACACTGAAGTCTCTTTCGGAAACAGTAAAACTTCCTAGTTCACTTGCTTGTGCAGGGCACAAGAACTTCCTAAGCTTCAGACAGGTGCGGTTGGCCCATTCCATGTTCAGTCAAACTGGAAAGGCAAATTCCACTCACTTCCATCTGTTCTGCATTTTCCTTTAGGAGATGGGGAAGATAGAGAAATTGTAAGGTAGGAAAACAAACAAACAAACAACAAACCCCCACAAGCTTTCTGGAATAAACACCACCACCAATTCATGTTCAGATAAGAGTTCAATCTGGTCACAGCCTTCACCTCTTCTGACACCAGTACAAAGCCACAGAGTCCAGCCCGTGGGCTCCAGCCTCAGCCCTAATGCATTGCACAGACATGAATGCATTGCAGACATGCAGCATCGACAGCTAAGAATACACGGAGTAAATCATGCAAGCACCTTCTGTAAAAATGCACCTATGTTTAGGTACATTAACTACCCGTTGTCCCCCAGTCTACCAAAAGAGGAATTAAAAACTATGAAAAGGGTGATAATCAAAATATGATTAAGTATTAAGGAGAGAAAAGTGCTTCATGACCTTGAGAGTACAAGGAATACCTTGAGAGCCTTGTGGACATCCGATACTGGACGAGTTAACTACAAAGTTTTTTTTTTTTTTTTTTTCCCCATCATTTAGTAATAGGCAATAGGTCCACTTCAAAAGATCTAGCTTTGAAAAAGTATTTTTCCTTTTCCTTAGAGAGGGAGTCTTCAAAAAATTCCCCCTTCGATTTAACTTATTCTTACTAATTCTTATTAAAATGGAACAATTACAGGAAAATAAAGTATGAAACTCAGTCTCTTCCATTTTCTATCATGTTGCAAAATCCCACCCCCGCACACCCTCACCCTGGGGAGAACTCAGACTCCCCAGCACAAATACGTTTGCTCTAGAACCTTCATTCTGGAACGGAAGTAAAATGTTTAAATACCATAAGCATTGGCTATTAGGCTATGAACATAAACAAAAGCTCCTAGTACTACTTCTAGTAGAGCATACTCCCACAACCTAGCCAGCATAGTTCCTAGAAAAAAAAAATCTCGTTTGATATTGAAGTTTCAGCCAAACAGAATCTCTGAATATTGCCACTGACATGACTGAGAGTTATGTTTAAAAGAATGCATTTTATTCCCTTTTTCATTCTTCTATCTTCTGAAAGTCATCAGCGAATATTTCTGAGGTGCAAAAATGAAAACCTATTCATCTTTACATATTTTTCTCTCAGTTTTGCTTGATGTGTTCTCTAACAATTTGCTGCTTGGTGCTGTAGAAAACCTGAAATCACGCTACCTTAGGCCAATTTTGCTTTCATATCTTATGCTCACCACGTGTCTTAAATCTCAGATGTATGACTACATTTGTGAAAACAACTCAGCAATACTCCTAAGCTCTTTCCTTTTAAAATGTGTTGCTTAGAATGCCATCTTTGGAAGGAATATATTTCATGACGGATCTTTGAAAATTGAGCCAGCTTTGGGTGTCTGCATCCTACGTATACTTTAATATAAAGTAGGGGGTATAAGTATTAGATATTAGATGCTTTATGCTAGAGATGACTACTGCAAATAAGCCCCAGGTCCCACACACCAGAAAATATGAACCATTGTTAAATTTAGTGGAGTCTGGAGCAACTGTTTCACGTAAACTAGAGGTCTCACCACCTATATTTAAGATAGATAGGGTAGCTGGTGAGCATCAAACAGCTACAGAAATGGATTCAGGATCTCAGCGAAGCATATTTAATACTTAGGATAAAAGTTGGATTGATAGCCCTGGAAACGACTACTTGTTTTCCACAGAAGAGCATAGTGGCAATAGCTGCATGTAGTGTTCACAGGAGCAGAGATTTCTCTTGTGAAACCAGACTTTGGTTTGTCCTCACCATTATGTTAAGCCTCTGGCAGAAAGCCTGGCTGTTGTGCTGTAGATGAGGTAGGGAAGAACAAATTCCAAAAGAAACAATCTCATCTTTTCATTAACACAGTTTGAGTCAATACTTGGTTCAGTAACCTGATGTCCACTAGTTAATTACTAAATCAGGAAATTATGTTATAAAAATTCGTATATACTATCCAAAAAAAAAAAAAAATCCACTTTGTATACAAGGCAGGATTACTGCAACTTTAAAAATAAAACAAAAACAAAACTCTCATTTCATGCTGCCTCCAGGTATATTTCGAATTTCCTTTTTGAAATTATTAATAAAAAACAATTACACACCTTATAATTTATGAAAGTTATGAAGAATGAAATAGGATCAACAACAAATTTTTATTACTTCTACCATACCATACCTTTTAAGGTTAGAGTAATCTCTAATGGAAACTGTTTCACCAGGTGTTTTTGGGTAGTTTTAAAATAAGCATAAAGCTGAGTCTCATATCAGAACATTAAATTATACTATTGAAAAGGAACAGCTTAAATCCTTTCAAGGCTGTGGCATCCACTGCACAAATATTAAAGCTGTCCAATTTGTAAAATCAGGCTGTGATTTACAGCAAGCCTTGTATAAACTGATCTCACGGTGACCTGCTGAAAAGAAGAAGCAAGCCTGTTGCTTTAGCTTCAGCAGACAAGTGAAGCAGCTTTCAATGCTGATATAAATAAAAGCAGAGCAAAGACATCTTAGCAGTGATTCCTAGTTTCTTAAATGTTCATTATTTCAGGGGCTATCAGTTTAAAACAAAACAAAACAAAAAAAGAGTTAATTCAAGGCAGTGCAGCATTCATTCCCTTTCTGGAATAGATTTCTGCATAGCTTTTTGCTCACAACGGCTGCAGCGCTGTCCTGCGAGTTCCATCTTTTGGCCCTCAGACCTGCTGGCCCCATCCTCTCTTGCATCATGTTGTACCACCTACCCAGGTTGATTTTTCAGTTTTCTGGTTTCAGAGGAAAACAGAGCAGAAACCTTCCATCTTCCATGTTAACTCTTCACAAAATCATTTCTGGATCCTCCTACCATCTTCCTGTACAGCCTTTCCAGCTTCAAACTTGCACACTAAAAGTAGCAGGCTTGCTTGCTCACCCAGCACCAGTGCTCATGGTCTGCCAGTCTATTCCAACCTCCTTCCATCAGCTTCCTTTCCACTCCCCTTATCTCCAGAGCATCCATCTTTGAAAAAAATTAGCTACTCATACCTAAGCTGGTTTTGCTTTCAATATACAGAAAACTGTCTCTCCATAAAAGTCAATGTTTCCTCCATTCTTTTTTTTGATATTAGAGAATTTACTTCTCCCTTTCGCTTCATCTCAAGCTGCTCCATTTGGAAAGTCTCATTCAAATATTTCCTGAAAGCGAGATCTTAATGTGAGGGAAAATCCTGGCTACCTTCACTACAAGTAGTGCTACGAGAGCCTTCTCAATCAAATTGTATTTCCTGAAGTCATTGGATAAATACAGGGCCTTTCATACAAATACATTTCTTCCTTACTTTATTTTCACACGAAAAATATTAACACAAACTTAGTACAAAATGATTACACATTAGTCAAGACTCATAAAAGAAAGAGAAAGCTATAACCAAACTTTTATCTACTTTCAAAACATTTACAGAATTACATTTTACATTGATTACTTATCTACATCTGTACTAATTCTGTAGTACTATCTATTGCCTTTAGCACTGTCCTTTAAGTAGCAGATAACTGTCACGTTTACTAAGACGCTTAATTTTTTATCTTCAAAATAAGAATGATAGGAAGCATTCTTTATCTCACCATGTCTTCCCCTTATACTGAGAACACTTTCAAATTAAATATAATATGCAAACCACATCTCCTACTAATTAACATGCCCCTTGAAAAATTTAAAGTGTGTTCAACCAAAATAATTTTCTTAAGCAATTGTATATCTTAAAATATGGTATTAAAAATTTAAAAAGTTTAATTAAAACAACTAATAATTTTCTCTACACACACACACACAGAAAAAATATTTTGTTAAGTACTCATCGTTAATTAGTGCTGCCTCAACATAACCTTAATATTTTTCTCGGATGTAGCTACAAGGTAAAACATTTTTATATTTATCAACGAGTCTGCCATACCGTCCTGACAGAGAAAATCAAAGCATTACCTCCTAAAACATCACTTACTAGGATCTTCCTTGTTGCACATGCAGGAGGGAGACCATAGTGAAATACTGGTATGTTTTTAAGATGCCTGCAGAACTGCCTAAGTAGGTGACAGTAGCTGTTCCACTCCATATGCAGTCTAACATAAAATGCAGTTTTGCACGTGATCTCCATCTTTGGAGATATTCCAAACTGGGCAACCTGCCCCAGGGTATCCTGCTTGAGCAGGGGAACTGAACAAGACAAGCTCCTGAGGTCCCTTCCAACCCCAATATTATACGGTAGGATCACACCTTTTCAGGAGGAATTCATCTTGTTCAGGAACACAAAGCTTACAGGGAAGCATAGCTTCACACTACAAATCTGTACTGGTAGCAAAAAATAAATAGAAACTACTATAAATCTTTACAATGCTGAAGTATATCAACAAGCTGTACAGGAAATTATTTCTGCAGTAAGTTCCAGAAAATAACAGACTGTAGAGAATTAATAATTGTGATCTGACATTTTTAACACAGGTTATAGTGTTGATATTAAATATTCCAGCTGCTTGAATTTAAATCTTACCAACAGTGCATGTTAAAGTAAATATCTTGCAAAAATAGTTTACTATAAAAAGAACAAGTAATAGAAGAGTAATAAAAGATCATTCTTTAAGACTTCTTTTTAATTCCTGTGTTCTTCCAGGTTTTTTTAAATGAATGCTACACCTTAGGCCCTCATGCACTAGTTGAAACAGATTGCTATTGAATGCTACAATTATGTGCATGCAGTACGTTGCCACAAAGAAATATCACAATCTCTTTAAAGTCATCTAAACATCACAAAAAGCTTTGAAATATTTTATTTAGTGAGCAAGTCTTCCTGACACTGTTTTAACAATGTTAAATAAAAATTGCATTGGGATATCCCAAAAGGAAGATTTTAATTTTATCTATCAATTACTGTGTTCTTGTTAATTATCAAATCTATATAGAAGTTCTGCCCCAGAACTTAAAGAAAAATTATTCTCTTCAAGATTTCTTTCATGTATTTATGCCTATGGACAAAAAACAAGGCACCGTAAAGAAATTAGAAGTGTTACCTTGCAAAAGAATGCATTTTGTCACGATACTTATCTCAGACTGCCGTTATATAAACATATGAAATTGTCTTAAGTGCTTGAAGATAACATGGCAGAAAATTCACCTTGCGTAACACACCAGGCATTCAGGCCGAAAGGCGAATGAAGTCTACATCTGCCCTTGTTTACTTTACTTGGTAAGTGTCAGCAAAAAGACAAGAGGATCCTCTTCCATATCCTTTAGAAACAATTTTAAGTCCTCTACTGACCTAATTGGATATAAACCCACTAAAAGTTAACTTAAACTGTCTGACAGAGGAACAGAAAAGTGTCATGTGCTCTATGCTGGATGTAGGGCAAAGATGTTAACAATAAGAATTAACAGCTGGTTGAGTTGTACTCTTTAAGGTCACTTCAGAATCGGCATTCTGCAGTAAGAACATGAGAAGCCTACAGAAAAAAAGCCACATTAACCAGGCAAGAATTCCAGCGACAGAGTTTAGGGATCTAGACTGTCGAAGTTACTTACAGAAGCACAAAGCAGGGACCAGATTCAGGTCTAATATTGACAAACAAAGCAGGCAAAAACTTCTGAAAGTCTAGAGAAATGCCCTGTGACTGCAGATTCAGGAAATAAAAGACTTTGCAAATGCATATGATTATATTTACTTCTAAAGGTAGCTGAACACATGCAAACTGAGTAGGAGCTAAAGATATGTGCTTATTTTAATTTCACCTGTCACATGATATTTTTTTTCACTTTGTTTACTTTCCTATTTTCCGATTTTCCTTTAAATCAAGAATCTAAGCAGAAAACAACAGGTAAATATAAAAGGAGTCCAATATCAATTCAATTTCAGAGAGAAATAATAACTTCTATACATTTAGCATTAGAATGGACAAAACAATTATACTGCCTTGTGCTTCAGAAGCCCTGACATCTGAGTGAAGAAAAAAATTAGCCTGGATCTGTCAAGATCTTCTTATAGCAAGTTTTATTTTCTTATAGAATCTGCTTCTGGGTACAAAGAGAAGCAAAAGCTTTTAATCTCAAAAATCACACCTTTCTAGAATATAGAGTAGGATAGCTAAATCTAAATAGAAAACTTGTTGACTATGAAGGATAAAAGAAAAACTGAAAGTATTTATATAATTTTTCTTCTATTGCCCACTGGGTACTTACTGCAGGTCTTACTTCCATTTTTGGGGGTGGTAACCTTGGTGCCTTTCTTGCTTGCAACAAACTCTGCATATTCTCCTCTGATCCCCCCACAGTGCCACAAAGTCACAGCTGACCAATGTCCATGTGCCTAATCCCTATTTTTTCCATGATTCTGTTACATTGGTTATTGAAATTGTTAATCAGCAGAACAGTATTTAACAGGTCTGTATTCAATGTTGTTACACTGATGCAAAATGGAATAAATGTCACATTCTGTCATTTTCAAATTTCTAAGTGTAACTGCTTTGTAAATTTGTACAAAAAACAGCAGGCCAAGTTTGGCAAATTATGACTAGAATTTAATAAAGACTAAAGCTATATGACAAACAAATTCCATAAATAAAAAATGGAGTCTCAGCTCAAGGCAAAATAATCAGACAGCTGATGTCCATTGAACCTTCGGTATGACTGGCTGGTTTCAATGTCAGCATGAATTTCTTTCTGGGGCACTTCATCAGAAGTGAAATTGTTTGAAGTGATTTAGACAGAATTTAGCTCAAGAATGCTTACTTGCTGGTGAGTAATGGCAAATATGGAAAATTTTCCCATGTCCTCATCTGAAGGTCTCATGATGAATGCTTGGGGGCAGCTTTCATTACTGCTCTCGGAGAGCCACACACGTTATGTCTCACTATAAAGAGATCGGGTGGTTAAGTTTTGAATTCATCACCATAAAGGTTTTGTGTAATACCTTCAGTTTCCCTTTCACAAGGGCGTACGTCATACTACAAAACTGATTTGACTTCACCGGAGTCCTTCTGAGTGGTTGTTAACAAATACTGTTATTACCATTTACTATTTTTATTATGACATCAGACCAGATTATACCCTTGGCAAAATGCAAACAACTCAAGCATACTATATTGATATTCATTCCTCAAGACTGTGTGGGAGCATCTCTCAAACTTGCATTTTTCCAGTTATTCATGTTTAATGTAGAATTTCAGTCTATGTAGTATTTCCACTGAACTTGATGAATGCAGTCTGTCATTTCAAATGATTCGTGATTCAGGCAGTGTTATACTTCTAGTCAGGCTAAGTGGTCTAGAAGTATTTGCTTTCACTTAAAAGCAACATTACATTCACTTCATCAGCTCTAAGCAAGATTTTTGCAAGAAGCAGCAGAAGCTTACTAGATTCTCCAACCTACAGGATTGGCAGCCTGGAATGAAAGTCTGGTCAACAGGCATTTATCCACCCTTCTTTCAGGTGTACAAGCTCCTGGAGCAGTAATAGTATTACCAGCGATGTTTAGACTAGACTGTCTACTTGATAGCTGATCATAAAATCTGCTCTGGCATCCTTTTACTGCAAGTTCTTAGACAAGATGCTTATTCTCACATTTAAGTTCTTCTAGGTTTGCTGTTATCCAACCCTATTGCCACTAATAGCTACTTTAAGTAGGTTTTTCATACAAGTAGTGGACTATTATATTATGCTGCATATAATCTGTCTAGTCTTTCCAAGTCTCTTGCATTCTTGTATTTCCAAACTGATGATAAACTGAAAACAAACACTGCAAATTGCATATTCCTGGTGGAGAGAAGGCATCAGTTATGCCTGGTGCTTCTATTATTATCATGCCTTAAAATGTGATTGGGCCACACAGTCCCTCAAATGCTTCTCTCTTGCTCTTGTACATGATTGCTCATAAAACTTTTATGGGCTAATTTGGTCCTTGAACCAATGCAGTTCCATGGCTTTCATGCAACTTCACTACTTTTCAGTTGAAACCACTTACTCATGCAGATCAACTACAGATTACTAAGCACTTATGGCTGTGATTAGAGACATTCTCCTTTGTATTTCCATCTGGCAAAATTAGAGTATTCATTGTTTTGAGGGTTTTTTTTTTGATATTAGACAGTATACTCAATCCTAACACCATCATTTGTGTTTGCTTTGTCTAGAAAATTTCTGTATCTTTCAGTTATCAGGCACAGCACGACACTGAATGGCCTCTCATCTTCACTGACCCCAATGTGGTGGCAGGAAATACAGAGGTCATTTTGTCTTTCCTCCTAGGAGGTAGCAGCAGGCCTGGCTTGCAGACGGGAGGGAAAGAAGAGGGGACTCAAAGGAAAGAGCTTGGCCAGGGTATATTTGGAGAAGGAACTTCTGGAGGACAAGCAGAAGAAAGATACACAGAAACTGAAGACAAAGCTTGAAACATTTTAATTTGGCTGAGGGTGGAAATTCAATTTAGGATGGGATTTTTAGGAAAAAAATTACTTCCTTAAAAGTAGAAAAATTGAGACTTTCAAATATAACTGCACAGGCAGCTTAAAAGCCCATAGATACACCATAGGTAATACAAGGCAATTAGCAAGAGCTGCTTTATGAAATTAGCATCTTGAAAAGATAAGAATATTCTGCTTAAGTCCTCGCTTGGTCTTTTCAAATCAGCATGTTGTAAAGGAGTAGAAGATACAGGATAATTAAATTATACTTTGCAATGAGAGAATTCTAACAAAAAGACGTACGTCCGGAGGGCTTTTGGCATCTCAATTCTTGGCAGGGAGAGGGGAAGGACAGAAATGGGGTGGTGGGGGGAAGAAACAAACAACAACGACAAGGTCTGAGCAACATAACACAACTTACAAATTGACCCTGCTTGTGCTAGAGAGTTGGCTGGACCAGATGGCATCCAGAGGTCACTTCTAACCTCTTCTGCAATCTTATGATAAACTTATTTAAAGCGAGTGTTAAGATATGTAGGAACAGACCCATCTAATTATTAAAACACTGCTCAGTTTGATTATCTGTGATATTACATAGTACAGTTGTGCAGTGCATAGACCAACCAAAAGCAGTACACATCTAAGATATTTATTTGCTAGAAATAAACTATTGTGAAGCATAAGTGTTTTATCAACATGGAATAGCAGTCCCTAGTACTTAAAACAAAACAAAGGCCTGCTGCAAAGCAGATATGTTTGTTTTCTTTCTGACTAGGAATCTGCTAGGAAAATAGACTGTATTACTTGAAGTATCTCTATCAAAGGCTCCCCAACTATTTTAGAAACTTCTTTGCATGAATCATTTTACTTGCTATTAGGATTGCTGCTATTTATAGGTTAAAACACAAAAAAACTTTATTAGTACAGTGTAGCTGCTTCAGGTCAGTTTATTGAGTAAGAAAGAGAAATAAATAAGGCAACGCAGACTATATAAATCTTATTCACAGAATTTGCAGTTAGGCATCATTTTAGAGTTGATTAGTCCTGTTAAAAACACAACCCAGCTTTTAACATTGGATAGCTTCACTTCTGGGACATCAGTTTGCAATAACAGCTCTTTACTTTGAACAGAAAGCTGGCTAGCTGAACTGTTTTGCTTTCTAAAGTGTCAAATAATCTAAAATCAAACTTGCAAATTTGCAAATCTTCATACAGAAGATTGAACTGCAAATCAGATACAACTGGAGGAGCTTCCCAAGAAAACAAACTACATCCAAAACCTTCATGTGACCAAGAGTTCCCTTACCCTCTTGTGTGCATATGACCAGTTTTCTCTACCACATTGTAAGTGCAGGTAGTCCTCTACCTTCCGATAACAGACACCATGCCTACAAGTTCAGCCAGAAGAATAGGTCTTCTAAAAGTCCCTGGATTTATGAATATTTGTAGGAGCTGCTTTCTGCCATACAGTACAGAATATGGTACATAGATATACGTCACCTACTGCCTTTACTACAGTTGTTTCAGGAGAGCTGTATTTGTATTCTGGACAGCAGTATAGTGAACTCCATTGCTGGTTATGTTCACCTCTATGTTAAACATTCCTGAAGCAGAACAAAGACCACTGATCTCATAAACACTGTTTTTAACCAAAATATTTACCTTTACATACAAAAGTCTTGGATAAAGGAACCCTCACCGGGTTTCTAGAACTTGCTGGAGCTTGAAGCAGCATCACTTTTTATTCCCCTTACCTGTAAAAATGTGGTCTCCCTGACTCCAGCTCCCCGCCACCACTATGCAGCCAATCACTTCACAGAGTCCTCTGGAGAGAGAGGCTGTTTTCAGGTCTCTCCAGAGGACTCTGCTAGAGCTGCTGACCTTTAATTGGACTGTGTGTAACAAACACACATATGAAAGGATGATACTCAAAGAAATGATTCCTAGTTTGTATTAAATGGGGAAGGTCTGGTATGGTAATAAAGCTGTCATATGAAGAAAAAGAATAGTAATAACACTACTATGGTAGAGGTATCAACCATTATATTAAACATCTTTAAGTATGATCCAAATGATGCTCTACATCTTTGGGAAAACTTAATGTTAGACTGACACTTTTCCAAGGAGAAGCAACTGGCCTGAAGTTAAGGCAATTAGTAAGTGTAGCTGCAAATGTGGGCTCATGAACTGAGCTGGGTTGCTGCAGTCTAACTTTCTGAAATAGTTGACTATAGATCTTTTAAAATTATTAGCTTGTTTCTCCTCTTCTAGGCAAGAGATAATTTAAAAGAAGCATCAGCAAACCTGTCAGTGGAGTGAAAAGCCCATTTATATAGTGAAAACTGAAAGCAAAAAAATTCTAAAATCATCTTTTCACATTGAAATTCTCCCTTTGTCCTGCCACCACAAGTCAAGTCAACAGTGTGTGCTCAGGATGCTCCTAGAACTGTTCCTAAGTCAGCCCATCACTTTTCCCAAGACTGTCAACCCTACTGACTATTTTCAATTTTCCTATTAAATATTAAATATTGTGGAGTCTTCTTCTCTGGAGATCTTCAAGACCAGCTTGGATACAGCCCTGTGCCACGTGCTCTAGGTGGCCCTGCGTGTGCAGGGGGGTTGGACTAGATGACCTCTAGAGGTCCCTTCCAACCTTAGGCATTCTGTGATTCTATGATTCTTAGGTCCATTTACATTTTAATTCATAATAAAGTGCCATGGATTTGTTGGATGACTAAAGGTTCTGGGAAATTTTCCACTCTCCTCGTACAAAATGTCTATTTTTAATTTGCTGTCAAACCTTAAAACTTTCTACTGACGTAGTTTGTGCAACAGAGTTGCTAGGCAACCATGATACCTCTTTTACTATGGTAGTTCAGCAAAGATATATACTTACCAGCCAAAACTGTACAGGACTTTTGTGGCTTAATTCAGCCTAATGTTTATAATCCCTTGCTGCTCATATCCCTGCACATTCAAAATAAAGCCCTCTCCACCTTCATAGTTTCGTGCAGATGGGCACAGATGTAGCAGTTCTCAAACTGCTTGCTATATGTGCAAGCTAATAGCAAATTATTGATATACATTAAAAATAAGAAAGACTTGGGTAAATCCTTAAAGCTTTTCAATAGGTTTCTCTTTGGTGAAACACTAAGATCTGCGTCACTATCAGACAATTTCAGTGTGGAACACTGAGCAGCTACTGGGGTTAGTGCTCTCAATCTCAAAGCAGAGGTATTTCTACATCAGTAGAATTCTTAAAACAAAAAAGTTTGATACAGTGATAATGTTTGTGAAAATTACATCTTGCCTTTCCTTGTAGTTTATTATTTCAGACTCAAATTCCATTCCATATTTAGAAGTCTTTAAGTGATCTTAAGTCATTTTAATCTTCACGTTGGGGCTGAATGGTAAGAGGCTAAGTGTTTGTATCTAGACAGGCATGTCCAGAAAAGGAACCAAGAGTACAGTTTAAAAAAAAAAAAAAAAAAAAAAAAAACAAGATCTAACATAATTAATTACTCCAATTGCATATAATATTTTCAAAGTACACAAGGAATAGAAGTCGGTCAAGCAGATAAATATTCTATTTAAAATTTGGCCATTAAAAAGCATAGCATGAATGATTAAGTAATAAGTGTGCCCTTTAATGACGAGAAATCACGACAGAATAGGTAGGGAAGTATGGACAATCCAATATGCCTTTGGTCAATGACAGTGCTTTTCAAATAGTTCTCTAAAGCTCAAAATTTTCAGCCACATGATAAATTTGCAAATTGATCCAAGTGTTTCTGTAGACACAACTTCTTAGATAATCTACCAGAGCAGCTAATTTCAAAAAACACTAGAAAACAAATTTCAGTCAAGATAGTAGATTCCCTAAACACTCATCAGATGCAATACATTAACTTTTAAAGTTAACAAGATAACAAGAAAAAAGATTTTCTTCATTTCCACAGTAGTCTTCAACAATTATTGATAAAGTTTAAAAAAATAAACCTCCCCATGTTTCAGGATGACTGGTAAGGAATTTATTTTTCCAGTTTGAGAAAAGACTAATAGTCTTTTCCCTTCCCACCATTTCCCTTCTGAATCTAAGACTAACAATCTAAAAATCCAAAAGCATTAAGAGATACAGTAATAACTGGGATTAGCAGGATTTAAGCAAGGGTTCACAGGGATTAGGTAAAGGAGAAACTTAATCATAATTATTCCACAACTTCATATTCCACATCTTAAAGATTTTCAGCCTGAAACAAAGCATATAGCTTTACTATAATAGATGCCAGACTAGTAATTCCAGCACATTTGAAGAATTCAGAGCTGCAGCAGAAACAGGGCAAGACAAGAGCTTTACCTGCCACAGGAGCAAATACACTAGATGCAGTGGCTGCGCTGCCCAGGAAGGAGGGCTGTGCATCAGGGGCAAGAGGGAGTCGGGGGCCACTGCACAGGGACAGTGACAAAGAGCAGAACCATTTCAGATGCTAAGTGATTCATTGCCATGAGCTGCTTCAGCTACTTACTTACGTAGATAAGGACTGTTCTCTGGAACAGGTTTAAGGACGGGGCAATCCTGCCTTCTCCTAGGGAAGTAGTAGCCTCTTCAGAGTAGCAACAACCCAGCAGAGTCCTTGAGTAGGAGGGTAAGACCAGGATAGATGTACCCTGCTGCCTGCTAAAGCCATCAGTGTCATTCCTGCTACCTTCAATGTCTGCAGGCAACTGATGTGCCACACATAGTTTATTAGGAAAGATGTGCACCCTTCTCCTCACTTAGTACGTTTGTGATGGGGACACCATAACATAGCACTACATAGGTTGAGCTTGCGGCTTACTGAAAGCAGAAGTTAAAGGAAAAAAAACAACACACAAACACACAAGCAGTCAGGAAAAGAATGCCTGCAATGTTACAGGGTGATCAATAAAGACTTACCAAAAAAGGCTATCTTTATTTCTCTTCCAGTTGTGCTGCACAATTGCAGTAGTGACACATACAAGAAAATGATGGAAAAGTTCACATTAAGAACGTTTGCAATTTATATAAACATGGCCAAGTAGCAATCTGTCTGTTTTTGTTTTTTTTTTTGAAAGATAGTTTTCTACCTTAGCAAAAGGTGAAGACATCAAATTAAGAACCGTTTTCATTTTTTTTTCTACCATTGGTACTAAGAAGAGCTGAAAAAAAAAAAAAAGAGTAACCATTTTGTCATATACTGTGCCACACACACACACACACGAATAGGGTTTTAGAACTGGAGGGAAAATTTATTCAACAGAACAGATGAATATCCCAAAGTTCATAATTTCCTACTTTAAGCCATGGTTTAAGCAAAAGTAGCGATTAAATAGCATCATTAAAATATGGCATAATAATTTACTATAAATAGGCCTCCAACACATTATCTCTTTATAAGATGGCCAACCAAATGAGTCATAATTTTTCAATAAAATCATTTATAATGATCTGGACAGTAGCATTTTTATTGTATAAACTTCACTGTAAGCAGAATTCTTCAGTGAATTCAGTTTCTGATTATTTGCAAAAGCTTTGACTTAATATCAAGTTGCCCACATGAAACAATATTCAGTTAAGTTATAAATATAGCTATTGTGTTGGTTAAGAAATATATCTTTAGTATATGTGGGCAACATATTATCCCGAGTCTAGAGATTCAGAATTGTCTACTCTGCAGCTAAAAATAGGAAAAGTTAATGCATTTCGTCAATTCAGCCATATGGAAACGTCTATCCAAGACTGAACCCTGAATGTGTGTGTGTATACATATATTTTTAGGAAAAAAGCAAACAGAATAGACTACCTTAGAATTATTGATCTAAGCAAGGTGAGAAGCGTACCTTTTAAAATTTTATTTAATAATACTGAAAATGTAATAATTATGTGTTTTGATTAAAAAAAAAGAAAAAAAAAGAAAGAAAGAAAAGAAAAGGAGACAAACCAAAGTAGCAAAGTAGTAACATTGCTGAAATAACTAGCACAGGACAGATTTTTGCAGCAAGGGCATCTCTTGAATTTTAAAACTTATCTGAAGCGTCTTTAAAAATAACCGGTCTGTCAACTTGAGTCAATCATTTTATTTTTCAGACCTCTAATACTGTACAGCATGTCTCTCCAAGGAATGTTTCCGGTATGCTGTCATATCACATTAGAGGGTCGATGTGGAGATTGTATCTAGTGGTGAAATTGTTAAACTCTGCCTTAATCCCAAGGGAGAATGCAATAAATTCATGAAATTAAAGTGTTTTACAGTTTACCTTTGAGGTTGATTCTAAAGATTTTTTTTTCCCCTGCTCAGTTAGTCCATTGATCTTTCAGATGGGGGGAAAGAAAATGTCAGATCTGTTTTGTCATACGACCAAAATCTTTGACTGATCCAGGCCTAAATGTAGACTTTCCTAAACAAGGGTTGCTTTACTCCACCTTTGGTTTCCTATATCCAAAATAGGCATTTCAGAAAATCATTAATATCTGATCAATGTTTTGCTTTTGTGGTCATTAATGATTCTACAAAAAAAATATTTTAAGAATTACAACAAATGCTAAGAGTTTATTGCATTTTACTGAAGTCATATGCTACAGAAAGATGAAAGGACACCTTTAAAAAAGTATTTGCCTACATTAAACAACACGAAGCATGTTATTCGGTTGCCTATGCCATGCTACTATAGGAAAAAAATGTAAGATTTTCATATATACCAGAGAGGGCAGAGGGTAACACTGTTTAACACGGACATTCTTAGTATCCAAGTAGCAAGCAGAAATGAAAGTCAGAAGGACTTCAGCTTGACCTGAGGCCACAAGTTCTCTGACATAAACTTAAACGACAAATCTTACAATAAGCTACGGTCCATAGTGTAAAAGCAGGAGGAGATGTTTCTAGTTTTGTTCACTCTTTTTGACAACTAACTGTTCTGCAGTGTGCTTGAGGGGCACCAACTTCTCTTGGCACCCGTTGAGACAGCAGCTTTGCCCAGTGAGGAGGGAAGGTGACATTTTTCTGCTTTCCAGCTTATTGCTAGTACTATGTCAGCAGAAAAGGCAGGGGAAGAGATGAAAGTTGAAGCTAGGGTAGAGGATGTAAAATTGCAGCCTAAAGAAGATTTCCCACTGATTTTAGCTGTAACGCAATCAAGACAGGCTCACAGAAGGCATGCCAGATCTTGCATTCAAAACTGTGCAAGCAGATATTCAATACGAGCTACTGGAAGCTTCATCTAAACTTTTGCCCATCCCACTCCAAAACACACACTTGGAAAATGAGATCTACATTTACAACAAGCAAAGAATTTCAGAGCTTTACATATTTTTTAAAAAATGAGATTACTTGAGAGCCATTGCATGGGTATTCTTTAGTTTTATTAACAGTCATTTAAAATCCATGAACAATACTAAGTATAAACATTATTTATAGTACAGTAATATTAAACTCTAGATTATTTTCTATAATAGATCAAGCAACATTTAATAGGAAGATTAGGTTGTGAATCATAAAAATATTATTTCTTGAATTTAAGTGGATGGTTCTTTCAGTGAATAATATGAATAAATAAATTGTAGAGATCCCAGGAGAGAACTTGAGCAAAAACATGCCAAGTTATTTAATTGGAGATACTTAAACATACTAGAAAAAGCTTATCTGATTCACAACCCAATGTGACCTAATGTAACCTTTCCTGTTTAAGTATTAACTTTAACAGGAAAGCCCTAGTAGCTTATTTAACCTAAGTTCTAGTTTAGTGCCAATAACTTTCAAATTTTAGAAACGTTTTTGAAATAAGCACACATGTTCATATTCAGGATTACTTTACTCACTCATATGAGCACTTTTGAAATGTTACTGTGTATATTTGTATGCTCATATGCAGCTATCTTCATTATAGTTTTCTGAGTAAACTTGACTTAGAATAATAATCACTTATTCTTCAGTGACTTAAAACTACACATAGTATTTAAAAAAAAAGTCTGTTAGTTTATTAGAAGTTTAGGCAAAGAAATGGCTATGAAGATTACAGTAAAAACTATGGAAAGCGTGCCCTTTCTGCTAAGTCACATGTGTAAACAAATCATAAAGCAGATTGAGCAGGCACTAATAGCAGAAAGGTGCCGGCTGCTGTCTTAGAATTCACAATTCACAAGATAGTTTTGCCAACACATAAACTAACGCTACCACTAAATCTGTATTCTAATCTTGCCTTTTGTGATTAGTTATTTAATACAACTGGTTAAAATTATCCAAGCTCAACTGCGCCTGGGGAAGAAAAAAAATGAAAAACGCAGTTCAAAAAAAAAAAAAAAAAAA